>OY748292.1:8662221-9262221 GCA_963556515.1 Nudaria mundana
AAACCCTCCTCATTCTCTATAAATCGCTAGCAGAATCCATAATTTCATATGGATTATCAAGCTACGGAAGGACTCGGACTTGAGGAGCTCGTGGCCTAGTGGTAACCGACAATACTAACACATTGCCAAGGTTAAGCAACATCGACTCAGGCATGTCTTAGGATGGGTGACCATTTCTTAAGACACAGACCCCTCCGTGCCTCGGAGAGCACGTTAAGCCGTCGGTCCCGGTTGTCACACAAACATCTATATGGCAGTCGTTAGGGGTAGTTGGAGCCCTAAATCGAAAATCCGACCGGTCTAACTACAGAACTTCGATATCGCCCATGGGTTGTGAAGGTCAGATGGCAGTCGCTTCACAGAAAATATCAGTTCAGCCGAATCCTAGTTAGACTGGAAAGCCGACCCCAACTGAGTTGGGAAAAGCCTCGGTGAATGATATCAAGCTACGGAAGGACATTTAAAAGCCACCTTTAATACGTACTTCAATTAAGAATCCTAAAAGAAATTGTTCCTGAAAATATAAAAAAGAATTACACAAATGACTATCATCAACTCTTCCAGTTCTGCAACATAATACCGATACATGAGAAAGTGAAATTTAACATACTTAACGAAGAGTATTTCAATGAGAAATAAAAGAAGAGATGAATGTGGGGAGTACCATCGTCTATGTCGGGAATTAGTCTTTTGAAGATCGGTCCATTTGGTTCCATGATAAACTTGTAAAAAATTACAACCGTATACAACCTGCGCTGCGTCTGTCCCGCTCAACTGCTCTAGTGTGACTACTCAAAATGGCGGAGGTTAATACAACGTGTGCTCACTGCGGCCGCCTCGCGCGCGCCTGCGCTGCCACCGCCCCGCGTCTGCGCTGCTCCCGTCCAAATGTTTTGTCGAAGAGCAGTGCGTGCGCGGCGCAGTGGCGTAGCAGGTAGGTTCAGCGGGCCCGCGTTTGTTCAGTGTGTCATCCCTCATATAACTACATTATTTACTGACGTAGACGCACTGCTACCGCACTGCTACTGCGCTGCAAGTGCTTTTGGTTTGCCCAAGCCTTAATAATTCTTTGCATTGGTCATTTCTGGACAGTAACTGTCGTGAACTTCCAGATGACGAAACTTATAACATTAAACGATGGTCATCAAGGCTACCCCAGCAGTAACCAAGCGTCTGTTGTACTGTCCAGGCTGGATCCCAATGAACTAGCTGTGGTGTACCAGAACTGCCTGATGGAGACATATTCTAGAACGAGTCGAGAGCTACTTGATGTCAGAAGAGCCCGATTCTTGGGTCTAGTTGCAGGGAAGTGAACTAATATTTTTCCTTTGATTATACGAGTATAAGGGTTGTTTTATAGACGACTTAGGTATAGGTTGAGCTTGATATCTTTATCGCCTTCTCATGGCAAAGTGTTATCGGGACGCGTGCGTCCACGCCTGACCTATCTTCACCTGATGCATCAAGTCGAGGAATAGGTTGTCATTAATTGACACTGCCGGTCTAATATCAAATACCGGTGTTCCTGCATGTAGTAATTCTTGGTGAATTATAATTTTAAAGACTATTACTTACCATCTAAATGTATTTATATTTTATAACTACGAGTATCTATCGACTTAACATAATATTTTAAATTTTCTAGAAAAATAGGGTTGGGACCATTGAGGTATAATGTACTACGTACTAGAGAAGACGCTTCAACTAAATTGATTGTAACACGAGTTAGAGTGCGCGCGCTCTAACTCACTTAGTCTGTCCCGAGCGCTTTCCGGAACGTGACACATTTGAGTATATTGTGTGCGAAGTTTTCTTTTAAATATGCCTTCGTGTGCATTGAGATACTGTTGTAACAACTCTAGAAACATAAGTAAAAATCAAGGAGTGACCTTTCACCAGTAAGTACAATTAACATTGTCTTTAATGCATGCTTTATTTAATTATATTTTAAATTGTGACTTGTGACCACGCGTCACAGAGCGGCGACGACCATTTTTAGCAAAATGTCAAAGAGTAAAACATTTTGTGCGCGCAGAGATGACACTATCGACATATATTTTTTTACTAAGATTTATTCGTTGCATCACTAATAATATTTTTAATAATGTTAATATTTTTGTGCCGCCTGGTGAGTTGTCATCGTAATATTTATCTAACAACATGCACCAATCAAACCTAAACCCATCATTGAAAACTGCATCAAAATCCGACCAGTAGTTTTGGAGAAAAATGGCAACATGTATTTGACAAACATCCTCTCACCCCAAACGCATATACCATCTCCGTTCCGTCGTAGGTAAAAAGCTATGCGTGTCCAGTCTATAATCCTCACAAGTGACATGTTCTTGGAATACGTTAAGAAAACGCGTAAGCACCATGAAATTCACGGCGCTTCTGACCTTTTGGTCGTGAAAAAACTATAACTAAGAAGCGATCTTGAATATTTATATTACGATTAGACGACTAATTTATTGTTTAATCGCTGCAGCGAACTTTAGTTGTAACTCGTGGCAAAAGGCGTTCGTTTTTTGTTCAGGATAGCTTCTCTATACGTAGTAATAATAACTCAATGGTAGGGACAACTGTCAATAGACAAGTTTCCAGTTAGTAGAAGTAGAGTAAGGCCCATGTATATCATTCAACATAACTCACTTGATAGCAACTCTCAACTTGGATCACACCTATCGCCTTGAAATTACATTCACATAAAATCATTAAAACCCAATATAGGTACAGTAACATTGAGTAACGTTGGGTTACGTAGATATAAGTACTAGGGAACGTATCTACAGGAATCAAAGACTTCAATCTCCAATATTGTTCTATATTTTCAGAATAAAACTAATGTTTACATAATTCTTTGCCCTAGCTGTCCACCAGCCTTGGGGCGATTGATACCCCCTCCTCATTTGTTTTATTTTAGTTTTAGGGTACTATCAGCAAAAGCTGAAAAAAGTACCCTTATACGCCCGTCGTTCTCCGTTTGTCCGTCCGTACGTGTCACTTTTCAATCTGACACTGACATGCTGATAGTACCCTTGGAGCATTTCGCGATTGCGCGTTTAGCGTAACCGCACTCCAGCCTTGTTTCTTCTATAATATTCAAATTTTACCATAATATTAAATGATGTCGTATGCCAAGCGGGCTAGCACCTTCACAGTACCTACTTACATTATTATACTTACATGTTTCAACGACTCTGTTCAAGTTCAATTAGGTACCGTCAAACGGGGTGAATAGGAATGATTTTTATCTTTAAAGGATGAAAACAACCACTTCATCGGTATAAATGATAGGTTAAATATTACTAAAACTGTAGTCAAGTTGAATAGATTTTAAATAAAAAAAAATTAGAAATTATGCTGCCGATTTTCCATAAATCGATAAAATATAGCCAGGTTCTACTAAAACAAATTGGGGTCAATAGGAACCAAGCGCGGGTTGTACTACCCACGTCCAATTATTTTGTTATCGTCCCTATTCAACTGTTGCACGTCCCTATTTAATTATAACGTCGTTCCGATTAACCCCCCTACTCGTTCCTAAAAACATCTATGACTTGCCTTATAACCTCATAGTTACCCAAAATTTACAGTAGTCTACAATTTTTGCTTTTATATTATAATAATGCTTATATTTGCTTAAACATTGTTTATTTAAGGTAGAAGAATAAGTGGTTCTTAGTTTAAAACAAGTTTTATCCTGACAAATTCACTTGTATATAGTAAAATGGGAGGGTTTAATAACACAATTTGAGAACTGTTTGAGAGCCCACTTTAACGACTTCAAATGACAATTTCTGACAGATTTAACGTTTCTTAGATGTTGCCAGCTTGTTAAATATATAATCTACTATCAAAACACACAGAAAATTTCAGAAAAGGTCATACTATGGTAGATACCCTGACGTTAGACCCTATTCACCCCTGCATTCCTATACACCCCGTTGGACGGTATTACTTATTGTCGTTATTTGAGTAGCTTATTATTATAGCATAATGGACGAGCAGCAACTTGCTGATATGTCCATATCAGACAGTGTTCACAGGGAAAGTCTTCACATATTGTTGTTAAAGTCGCTAACTAAATTATTGTTCTATGGTTCACAATAATTGAGTGTTGGTCATTAACCATTTGTCTAGGCGGGATTTGAAACTATTCACTGATTTAGCTTATGTTTATGTTATTGTTTCCAAATTAAAATACAATGTGGTCTGGAAGTAATCGTGCACCACGCTAAAATATGAAAGAACCTAAGTAAGTATTAAAAGGTACTTAGGTAAGTATCTTTAATGGTCTCACAAGACTGTTAAAATGAAATATGCTTACGTTAACATTATCTAATCTAGTCACTAATCATCGCACCTCACAACTTTAGCTTTTTACGGTCATACGTAGGTACGACCGCAAAGAGCCTAAGTTCGTTCAAAGAGCCAGCGGCTTCTTGATGACTGCGAGTGCAACTTTGTAGGGGCTACTAACTTGTGTCCACCGCCTAAGTACCAAATGTCCTATAGAACTGTGCAGAAAATTGCCACCAAAATTGAGAATTGTCGATTGGACAATAAGTTCCTTTTTCACGGAGTTTTTTTTTTATATTTTTTTATATTTAGGTCGACAAATTGACGCCACCCGCCTGATGGTAAGCTGAGGCGACGTCTGGCAATTGAGGGCGACTCTCAGAGTACACAGGAATACTATAGAGAGTGGCCCTCAACTTGACGACCCAGTAATGTGCCTCTTCACGCTTCGCTTAAAGAACCCAGGGTTATATGTTGGAGGAAACACGTGCGTGGGCAGGGCGCTCCAAGCCACCATCGTTCGGCAGAGAGACGAACGTTTAAAACGCTCGGTTCTCGCGAAGACGGTTTCCACGGTATGAGAGTGACATCTCTGCCCGGCACGCGTTGTTCGGGATCGGAAGGGAGAGGGTGGGATCAGGTTGAAGAGCTCTTCAGAACACTCACCGTGGTAAATACGGTAGAACGCGGCCAAGGAAGCAATTGTTCGTCGCTGGGCTAGCGGCTCAAGGCTTCCCGTTACCTCCGGACAGTCTATAATGAGAACAGCGCGTCACTGCATAGCGTCGAGTGCGTCCAGCAAATACTTCGCGGAGCCGTCCTAGAGGTGAGAGCAGTATTCAACGCAGGGTCTAATCTGCGTTTTGTACAGCAGACACCTCTGGTGCGGTGTAAAGAATCGATTTACCTTGTTCCGTATTCCTAGTTTCCGCGAAGCTAGCCCGAAACATCTCTCAATGTATTTTGTGTTATTGAGCTCTCGACGAACGTCTATGCCAAGGATGTCTAGATTGTCCTTCATTGGTAATATTGCATTCTGAAGAGTGGGTAGGGGAAGGAAAGGGGATTTTTTCGCTGTAACTGCACACGCCTGTGTTTTGTGGGCATTGAACTCGATCAAGTTCTCGGCACCCCATTGGGAGATACTGTCGAGGTTTCGGTCGAGATCACCCACGAGATGTCGTCTCTCCTCCTCTATCACAGATCGCCCCGCCGTCGGACGAACCGAGTAACTCCCGTGCAATGTACTGTCATCTGCATAGCAATCAATGTTCCCGAGGGAAAGCATATCATTGATATGCAGAAGAAAGAGAGTTGGTGACAGTACGGACCCCTGCGGTACCTCGGCATTCACTTGCAAGAAGCGAGAAGCCTGGCCCTCGCAGAGGACCCGCACTCGGCGCTCGTTTATAAAATTGGCTGGATTGCCAGTTGCACAGTTGAGGAGGTAGACCATATGCCGGAAGCTTGGAAAGGAGCGAAGCATGCCAGACCCTATCGAAAGCTTTGGCGATGTCCAGACTAATAGCCAAGGACTCGCCGAACTTTTCCATAGCCTCACCGCATACATGCGTGACGAATGCCAGGAGGTCACCCGTTGATCGTTTTGGCCTGAAGCCATATTGCCGATCATTGATTAGCGAGTGATCCTCCAGGTATCGCATGAGCTGCTTATTGATAAGAAGCTCGAGCACCTTGCAAATGACTGAGGTGACAGCTATGGGTCGATAGTTGCCTGGATTGGATCGATCCCCTTTCTTGGGGTTGGGGATCGGTTGTACGTTCGCCTCCTTCCAGACCTCCAGCACGAGGCCTGTAGAGTATGACAGGCGATACAGACGCGTTAATACTGGAGACAACTCAGCAGCACATTTTCGTAGCACCACCGCCGGAATGCCGTCAGGGCCACTGGCTTTCCGCGTGTCGAGTGACCGCAGCACTGCCCGTACATCACATTGCCTGATAACAATATCAGGCATAGTGTGGCCACAGTTGGCGATGGGGGGGGGCTGCAGGCCACAGTCATCGACCCGGGAATTAGCCGCAAAGAGGTCTGCGAGCATGTCCGCCTTCTCTTGGGCTTTGTGAGCCAGTGATCCATCAGGAAATCGCAGTGTTGGCAGCGAGGGTTGGCAAAAATTTGACTGTACGGCTTTGGCCAGTTGCCAGTATCCACGGCTGCCCGTGGGATGGGATGTGAGCTCCTGACCAAGCCGCGCGACGCGCTGGGCATCCGCTCTCTTGAAGGCCCTCTCGCTGAACCTAGTGGCCCTATTGTACGCTGCTTTGAGGCGGTTCACGTTCGGGTCACGTGCCGCCCGAGCCCTGACCCAGGCGCGATATTATGCTGACTGTTTTTTCTGGACAGCCTCGGCACATTCACGCCCGAACCAGGGGCGAGCTTTGCGGATGCTGGCGACATCAGTGAAAGGGATATAATATTCTATCCGAAGGCGCCTTCCCTACAAAGCAGCGCTGGCTCCACGGGACGGACGCAAAGTAATTGCGGAGACCGTCCCAGTCTGCCGACGAGTAGTGCCATAGTCGTCGAGTCATTTGTTCAGCACGAGCAATCGGTGGCACTTGGAAGCTGGCGTGCACCACACAGTGGTCGGAAGTGCCCAGTGGGGCGCGTACCGACACACTGTACTCGGCTGGGCGACTCGTCAGCAGTAGATCCAGCAAGGCGGGCGTGTGGTCTGACCTGTCAGGTATCCGGGTGATCCCCCGTACCATCTGGGTCAGCCCGTGGGAGAGAGCGAATGCATGGGCGGTTCGTCCCGCATGATCGGTCCTAAGGGACCCCAGCCACTCAACGTGATGACCGTTAAAGTCCCCCAGGAAAACCAGGTCAGCGTTCGGGAACCGCACCTGCGCATCGTCAGCCATCTCGCTGAGGTATTCGAAAAGCCTTGTTGTCCCAGTGTCCTCTGTGTGGGAACGGTAGACGCACACGTAGATCTGGCTCATGGAGCCATGATCCACGTGCAGCCCAAGGACGGAGTGGGAGGGGTTCTCCAGACAGCGCAACCGGCGGCAGCAAACATCCGCCCTAACGAACACGCACACACGCTTTATCGCGGAATTGTTCCTCAATGATATAGCCCGGGTAACAGAGGTACGACGTGTCGCCAGGGCGGCGTATCTGTGTCTCCGTTAGGAACATCACAGAAGGCCGTGCCGTCTCCAGGTGATGGTGGACGGTATCGAGGTTTGCATGGAGTCCGCGGATATTCGCGAACCCCACCTCAAACCTCAGGTCGCTGGGGCCCGATAGATGTAAGAAGGGCCCCTTTGCACCCAGTTGCAGTTTAAAGCAGGGTAAAATTTGAGCATTCATAAACTCAACACTGGAAAATGGACGAGCACCACGTTGCTAGGAATCGTTAGTCGGTTAGATTTAACTTTTTTTCGGGGATTTTTTTAGAACGATTCCGTTCACCCAATCTGAGAAGTAATGAGACCTCCTTATCCAAAGTCGATCTTGCGCGACATCTATCATCAGGTCATAGAACTACTAATTTTAACAATGTATTTTTTTTTAGTTCGTGATATTTGCCGTAGATGGGGTTTAAACCACTTCTTTATTAGATTCTGTAGCCATGCACAATTAATTAGCGTCACTTTCATTTAAGTTTTGAAAGTGATCAAAATGATGTAAAGAACCTTAAATCACTTTTATGGCCGAATAGTCAAATATTTCTTCACTAAGAAAATTAGAAATTGTGTAAGATGGTTTTGGGCAATTTGTCCAAAGGAATTGTCAGAAAATGTGTAGGTACCTATACTCTATACTATAGGTTCACGCCTATGTAGTATTGGCAGGGAAATGTCACCTATACAAGTGGGTGACAATTCCCTGAATACTGACTGGCTAAAAGAAGTAAGTAGGTATTAGGTGTCATTATATGTATAGTTTGATCTTGTCCATAAATTAATGTATAGTGTGCGTATATTGTTCTGCTATATGCTTATGTTAGGTAGCTGTAAGCAAGAATATTATAGCGTAGTCTGAACAAAGCTTTAATTAACTGAGTCGTAAATATATTTCAAATACCCATCACATCAGGAAAAATGAAAAAAAAAGAGAAATACTAAAAACTTAACTGACCTTAGGGTTCCGTAGTTCAAGTCTAGTTTCGTCATATCTGTCCGTCCGTCCTTCCTCGGGTTTCCTCTCAAACTTTTAGTGCTAGAACGATGAAACGTTATAAGAATAGGTTTTTTTATTTACCACACCGACAAAGTGTGAAAATAAAATTTACCTTTTTTAGGGTACTTCCCCTACACGTAAAGTATGGATATTTTTTTCTTGCGTCTACATCATCGTGTGGACTATCATTAGATAGATCTTTCAAAAACATTAAGATGTTGTAACGACAATTTTGTTGTTTCGACAAAACTTTTAAACACTTTTTTATGCTGCTACAGGGAGTTCCCAACTCACTCTAAAAGCTGAAGGGTTGGCTCAAAAAATTATGAAAAAACATGATTATAGTCCATGTACTTAATGAACTTTAAAGGAAAACTATAAGTAAATTGATCATAACTTCATTAGTTCAGAAGTTCTAGAGGCTATATTATACGTGACTACGGAACCCTATTCTACGCGGTGGCCCGACTGACACGCACTTGATTGGTTTTTTTTAGTTTGAAGATGACGTGTTCGAACTGACATACCATACCTTTTCAGTTAGATATTTTCCTGTTCGTCTTGTTATTTTGCATACCTTGATATTTTTTTAAGTAAATGCACACTACAAAGACCACTATGATAATTAACTGAATGTGGGTACACACACACATATGAAAAAACAAACAAGATTTGTAAGTGTAGAGAGATCCTCCACACAGTCCACTCGATTGGCGATCATACGTCTGCGAACCTTCGACAAACGTGGCGTATAAAATGTGTTCGAAAACATTACTTGTGTTACTATTTATGTTTTGTGGATCGAATTTTTCAAGTAAGTTACTTTATTATTATTAGGTATCTGACTGGTAGGTACCTAATAATAAAACAATGGTAAGTAAAATGTTTTAAGAAAAAACTTTTCTCTCTGAGACAGTCTTGATAATGCCTCGTTTAGAGGCGAAACAATTGTCGACGTTTTGTTGTCTTTTTAATTCTGCGAAAAATTAATGCTATTATATAATTTTAAAAAGTTTTTTCTTAAAACATTTTACTTACCATTGTTTTGTCATGGATTTTCGCCAAGTAACGCCTGTTTCTATCCAATATTTACCTAATAATATTTAGTGGTGGTTAGTAGAATCTAGTCTAAGGTAAGTCTAAACCTAGGGATCTCTGAACGTTATAAATTAGCATTAGATAAGGTTGATATGACAATAAGCATAACAAAATTTAGAGTGAAACTCTTTGTTTTGACCTTCGTTTTACTTATTTTTGAAATGTTTAAATACTAAAGACTTGTTATTCGCAATTCCTGAAAACATTAGTTGATATTTGACTGTGTGTCTACAAAATACTAAAACACATATCATCCTACCAGATATAGGAATAAGATACACAAAGAAAAAGTTAAACTGCCAAACATTAATCAACGTCACAAATAAAGAGGATGATTTTTTAGTATCATAGTAGTGGACCTTTAATTAATAACTTGATCGAAGTATCTAGTACCTACCTATATAAGTGGTTAGAGGGTAGGTACTTTGAAATGTATCGAGTTTTGATAAGCGATTGAACCACGGTGTGTTGACCTCAATGCATTTGATAATAAGCTATCTTATGCAGGCAATTGGTTTTCCCTTTATCAACTTTGCGACAACAGTTCTTGCAAATTATTACGTTTCATGTACAAGACATTTAAGTTTGTTTTTCCTTTCCGCAGATGGCCAAAGGGATAAGAAATTCTTTCGTAAAGATTATCACTTTTTAGAGGCGACGCAAAGTTTTTATAAAGCACATACATTACGCAGGAATTGGCAGGATGCTAAGCGAATGTGTGCGCTAGAGGGCGCTAGTCTCTTCTATCCTGAAGACGATGCTGAAGCTCAAGCTGTGTTAGAGTACTGGAAGGCAACGCAACCCTTTGGTGAGATATTCGTCGGTATCTCGGCTTTGGTAGCTAAAGGAGTTTACGAAACTATTGACGGTAAGTAACTATTGTCTACTAAGTAAGTACTTACTAAACTAACAATATCTATGCTTACCTAAATATTTACTAGTTAATAGTAGGTAATGGGTCCCCGAGGCGACCAACTCCCTTGACTGATGAGTATGATGCCTTAGAGTGAGATTTATAAAGCGTACCTGGACTTAGCTTAGCCATTACTTTACACTGGAGACAAAATCGACATTTATAATGCTATCTTCGTCTTTGTCTTAGCTTTAGCTAAGTCAAGTCTAAGTTCAAAAAAACAGTGACTTAAGAAAAACTAAAATAATGTTTTCAAATATACTTCACATTATTCTTTATTGTGTATTATAAATAATAGAGGTATGTTACAGTTTATTAGATATAAATGGCAAAATTACACTTATAATCATGTTTAGAACTTAGCTCGAGCTAAGTCTATAAATTCAGTCAAGTGAGACTATATATTTCAAATAAAAGATCGTACTTAGCATATATGCTTAGCTAAGATTTTGCTTAGCCGAACTTGAGTTCAGTCCAAGCACGATCTATAAATCTCACCCTTAATCACATAGATTGAATCATTAATTGATGGTACCGTGTACAGTTCCTGACGCGAATGGACGCAATTTACTTACTACTTGACGGTAGCGTCAATTCGATCCTTCGAGTTAAAAATAGATGATAAACATATTAAAACTGATTCTGAAGTGGCCAATGCATTTGAATCTTTCTTCACAAATGTTCCAATCACCACTACAAATAAGTTAAATTCGTCAAAAAACGTAGCCAATTCTCTTCTTAAATCTAGTGTTGATAAATGTAGAATTAACTTTGATTTTCAGTATATTGACTCTGTCACTATACTTAAAACTTTTAAACAACTAAATATAAAAAATACCGAGGATCTTTGGGGCATTTCAACTAATATAATAAAATCAATAGTGCCCGCTATAGCACCTCACCTTGCATTCATATTCAATAAATGTATAGATGAAAATCAGTTTCCTCATCTTATGAAGTACAGTAAAATCAATCCTTTATTTAAAGCAGGAGACAAAAGTGATCCTTCAAATTTTCGACCTATTTCCATACTCCCATCCCTCAGTAAAATTTTTGAAAAAATAATATTTAATCAATTGCTTTCACATTTTACAGACAATAAGTTACTTCATAACAAACAGTTTGGTTTCACTAAAGGCAGGAACACAACGGATGCAGGAGTTGCACTTGTGAAACATATATTTGATGCTTGGGAGGAAAAGCAGGATGCTATTGGTATATTTTGTGATCTATCAAAAGCTTTTGATTGTGTTGATCATGGGACTTTGCTACTAAAATTAGGTTATTATGGTGTTTCGAACAGCTCACTTGGCTTACTCGAGTCTTACCTCACTGGTAGAGTACAAAAAGTAAACATTAATGGCACCGACTCTTCTGGCGCCTCATTAGTCATGGGAGTACCCCAGGGCTCTATATTAGGACCCCTTTTATTCTTAATATACGTAAACGATCTTCCTTATTTCACTAAAAATCTTTGTGAGATAGTATTATTTGCTGATGACACATCATTAATTTTTAAAAGTGATAGACAAAAAGTAGCACTTGACGATGTAAATAATACCCTTTCGGAAATATTGCATTGGTTCACAAGTAACAACTTGCTGCTCAATGCGAAGAAAACAAAATGTGTAAAATTTACTATGCCCAATGTTAGACAGGTGGATACTCATATTACTATGAATAATGAATTAGTTCAAATAGTCAATACCACAGTTTTTCTTGGGATAACTCTAGATAGTAAACTACAATGGGGTCTTCATATCACAGCCTTGGCAGGAAGACTTAGCTCAGCTGCCTATGCGGTTAGAAAGATAAGGTCTCTGACTGACGAAAAAACGGCACGATTAGTTTATTTTAGCTACTTTCATAGCGTTATGTCATATGGTCTGCTGCTGTGGGGCTCAGCTGCCGATATTGAGACAATATTCATATTACAGAAACGAGCTATACGAGCAATCTATAGACTCGGACCCCGTGACTCGCTGAAAGAATTATTTAAAGAAATTAATATTTTAACAGTTGCTTCTCAATATGTTTACGACAACATCTTATATGTACGGAAGAACATAGATCTATTAAAAAAAAATTCCGATAACCATAATTTTAATACAAGAAATAAAAATAAATTGGCAATGACAAAAATTAGACTTCATAAAGTTGGTAATTCGTTTGTTGGCAAATGTATAAAAATTTATAATAAAATTCCTCAGGATTTGGTTGACATGCCTCTTAATAAGTTTAAAATAGTAGTTAAAAAATGTTTGATGATGAAAGGCTACTATAATGTAGACGAATATCTTAATGGTTAATATCTTTATCTATAGCTTTTTCTAACAGACTGAAGGTTTACTATTTTATCATAAATTCACTTTATTTACTTTGAGATAACTACTAATTGTGACCTCGTTTGCAATAAGTACAAATATATTTAAGTACACAGTGGAATGATACGTTATTATACACTACATTTATGAGCAAATTATTGAATTTTACCGTTGCAAAATCCTATTCTTACATTATTGAAAAAAAGAACTAAACAAAGCAAATAATAACCATCGAGTTAAGTTAATATCTTAACAATACGGCTTCAGGCCAAAGCGATCAACGGGTGATCTTCTGGCATTCGTAACGCATGTCTGGGGTGGGGCTATGGAAAGGCACGGCGAGTCCTTGGCTATTAGCCTGGACATCGCCAAAGCCTTCGATAGGGTCTGGCATGCTTCGCTCCTTTCCAAGCTTCCGGCATATGGTCTACCTCCTCAACTGTGCAGCTGGATTGCCAGCTTTTTAAACGAGCGCCGAGTGCGGGTCCTCTGCGATGGCCAGGCTTCTCGCTTCTTGCAAGTGAATGCCGGGGTACCGCAGGGGTCCGTACTATCACCAACTCTCTTTCTTCTGCATATCAATGATATGCTATCCCTCGGGAACATTCATTGCTATGCAGATGACAGCACACTGCACGGGAGTTACTCGGTTCGTCCGACGGCGGGGCGATCTGAGATTGAGGAGGAGAGACGACGACTCGTGGCTGATCTCGACCGTAACCTCGACAGTATCTCTCAATGGGGTACCGAGAACCTGGTCGAGTTCAATGCCCGCAAAACACAGGCGTGTGCATTTACTGCGAAGAAATCCCCTTTCCTTCCCCTACCCTCTCTTCAGAATGCATTATTACCAATGAAGGACAACCTTGATATCCTTGGCATAGACGTTCGTCGAGAGCTCAATAATAAAAACTACATCGAAAGATGTATAGGGCTAGCTTCGCGGAAACTAGGAATACTGAATAAGGTAAAGAGATTCTTTACACCGGACCAGAGGTGTCTGCTGTACAAGACGCAGATTAGACCCTGCGTCGAATACTGCTCTCACCTCTGGGACGGCTCCGCGAAGTATCTGCTGGACGCTCTCGACGCTATGCAGCGACGGGCTATCCGTATTATTGGTTGTCCGGAGGTAACGGGAAGCCTTGAGCCGCTAGCTCAGCGCCGAACAATAGCTTCCTTGGCCGCATTCTACCGTATTTACCACGGCGAGTGTTCTGAAGAGCTCTTCAATCTGATCCCACCCTCTTCCTTCCGATCCCGAACGACTCGTGCCGGGCAGAGATGCCACCCCCACACAGTGGATAGCATGTTCGCGAGAACCGAACGTTTTAAACGTTCGTTTTTCTGCCGAACGATAGTGGCCTGGAACGCCCTGCCTGTGCACGTGTTTCCTCCCACATATAATCCTGGGTTCTTTAAGCGGAGCGTGAAGAGGCACATCAGTAGGTCGTCAAGTTGAGGGCCACTCTCAATAGTAATGTGTGCTGTGAGAGTGGCCCACAATCGCTAGACGTCGTCACGACTTACCACCAGGCGGGCGGCGTCAATTTGGCGAACCAAATATAAAAAAAAAAAAAAAAAAAAAAATGATAAAAATGCATGGTCACCCTAATCTTCTGTTGTTGGCCACTCGTATAATACAATAGAAACTAATTGTAACAATGTAAACAAAACAATATTAAAAAAGAAAATGGATAATCTACCTGAGTTTCTTGCTGGTCTCTTCTCAGGAGAACCAAATTACCGAACCAGCGAAAGAATCATTTTCTAATGGTTATTTATGTACTTACTTAATTTAGTATTTTTATAATATTACTTGACAAAATTGTAAAATTTTGACATTCATATGTGCTCTTTATGTGCCTAAACTGAATAAATGAAATTGATTCTTCTTGATTCTTGAATTGAGTCAAGTGACATGATCGTCGAAAGAAAAATATAAGAACAAACACCTCCTTGATGTAAAGACATAGGTTCGCTATGTCTTTACATCAAGGAGGTGTTTGTTCTTATATTTTTTTTATAGTCATTGGTTGTTTAAGTTCCGGTATGGTGAACGGTACCACGAGCGTAAATTCCAATCACGTAAACAACCTGTTTGAGATCATTTCGTTTGCGTCAATTAAATGGAAGTCGGATGAAAGTCTGAATATTGAAAACCGCATGAAAAAATCGTTCAGTAGCTCCGGAGATGAGCGTGTACCTACATGGGAAGGACATACAGATAAAAATACATCCTCTTTTGCATTTTTTTCTTAAATGTTTACTTAAATTTACCTATAGACATTTTTTTCTTTTATAGGTAGGTAGGTACAGTTCACGAGGTCAAAGCTGAGCTTTGCATTTTAGTGAGTTATCATATCACACAAAATGCAAAGCTCAGCTTACGTTTAGCGAACTATACCTAACTTACTACTAAGATAGGTAAAGATTTTGAAATGTTTATATATTATGATTGTCGCATTCCTATAGAATAAAAAATCCAATCATATTAATATTAAATTGAAAATTATAATAAGTGTTTACGTAGGTAACTTTTAAATGTTTTTTTTTGAATGTTGCGTTAAGAAATATCCAACAGATCAGGATGCAAACTTGTTTGGTCACAGAAGAGTTTATTAGTAGGTACCTACTAAGCCGCTTTTAGGCGATTTTATAAGTTTTCATCACAAATGTGACAAATCTAAAATTGTCAACCAATAAAAAAAATCTCAAATAATTTTATAATGAATCACAAAATAAGATAATCTTGGGCTGGACTTTTAATTTCACTTCAACTTGTGTAACCATCTTTATGACGTGACTGTGTTGTGTCCAGGTCTTCCAGTTGAAGATGTTTACCATAATTGGGGTTCAGGGGAGCCTAACAACGCCAATAATAACGAAGATTGTGTGGTGTTTAGAAAAGATAGCACTTACAATGACTATCCTTGCTTCGTCAACTATCCTTTCTTTTGTAAGAAGACCCTCGCGTCACTGGAGTGGAATTCGCCGTGCAACATGTCGGATTTAGGTCAGTTACTAGACGTAAGGTAATAGTGCATACAATTCTTTTTAGAACCACTAGAAAGGTAACCTCCGAGCCTTTTCCCAACCCATGCAGTTGGGGTCAGCTTTCCAGACTGATGCCGTCTGACCTCCGCAACCCATGGGCAATATCTAGTCGAATCTTGTTTAAGGGCTCCAAATACCCGTAACGATAACGACTGCCATAGATGTTATATGCCTTTGGACGGCTTAACTTGCTGTCTGAGACACGAAGAGAGGTAAAGACGTGATTTTTTTGTATGTATATATTTTTTTATTTCCTTTACGATCGATTTGCAAGCTGAATAAAGAATTTACTTTTCGCAGGTTACAAATTGAATGAACCCTTAAGTAGATGTTACAAGTTCCAGCTGAAACCTTTGAACTGGACTGAAGCATACGCTGCTTGTAGTGCTCAACAGTCTTATTTAGCGATTATCAATTCACAAGCTGAAGCTGACTATTTCGTAGCGTTGACAGAAAGTACACCAAAAGATCAAGTCACTGGAGATTTTATGGCAGGAGCTGTTCATTTGGGATTTCGTAAAGTAGATGATGATGGCTGGCAAACTGTCAGAGGTAATAGTTCCTTAGATTTTCCAATATTAAACTGATTTCTTAACTAATTACTTAAAAAGTAACTACTTACAGATTATCAGAATCTGTAAGTAGTAGGTACCAGTATTTTACTAAAATCGAAGACACGGTTAACCCTGTATACTTACATCGGGTTAGGTATATTACACGCATAATTGTAAAGGTAGACTGAGAGGAGTGACAAGGTCAGTGTCTGATCATCCCGGACGGGACACTGATCAGGTACCGACACTGTTACAAGTTTTGTACCCAGGCAACGTAGCTACACAGCACGCCCCGTACAGGGCCCGTCCTAAATTTTCTTTTTCTCGTGTTAATGTCATAACATAGTAATAATATATTACTTCATAACTATAATTACAATCTAGCCTTAAGAGTTATAAGTAATTTGTATCTAACTTAAATTGCTAAATAATTAAGATGTAAGAATGTGCCCATTGGCACTTTTCTTATTGTCTCTATATGAATGAATAATGACACTACGTTCATGTTGTCTTAAAGTATAGCACCCACTGCACTATTACACTACACTAACTGACTAAATCGTAAGGTTTAGTCCTTCTCAGTCTTCTCACTATGTCTGTGGTATCGAGGAGCTGGATAGCCTCGACATTCACATGGTGGATAAGTCTATTTTGATGAGCTTCTGCGTACTTTTGTATAACCTTTACGACGAGGTCCACACCTAGATCACGGTGGATGTCCTCATTTCTCACATACCAAGGAGCACCAACGATACCCCGGAGTACTTTGTTCTGAAACCTTTGTATAATCTGCATATTGGTATGTTTGGTACAACCCCACAACTGTATACCGTATGTCCATACTGGCATTAGTACTTGTTTATAAAGAAGTACTTTGTTCTGCACTGAAAGTTTAGACTTTTTGCCAAGGAGCCAGTACAGTTTTTTATAGCGAAGTTCTAGTTCTTGATGTGTCTTTTTCACATGAGCCTTCCAGCGGAGCTTTGCATCTAACGTCATGCCGTCCTAAATGATAATCATAACTCATTTTAACAGGTACCTCCCTCGAAGAAAGCGGCTACGCGACCTGGGGTTACGGTCAACCGGACGGTCCGCCCCGTGGAGTGGACGAGAGATGTGGTTCCATGTTCTACAATGGACACTTGAACGACATCAGATGCGACAGAAGATGCTTTTACATCTGCGAACATGAAGTGGAGACTCTTACTTCTCAGTTTGACGACAGAACTGGCTACGATAAACGCTAGTTGTGGTCACTTTTTTCAATGTCTTTATAGTTACACATTACCTTAGTATAAATACATTTAAGTTTTATATAGATACACAGGGACTTTTCTTTATTTTAATTTTTAACACAGATAAAATAACACTATTCCGTGCCTCGGAGAGCACGTTGTCGCGTCGGTCAATAACGTTGTCCTATAATATCCTAAAACAACAACGCAGACCTGGCTGGAGTGTAGTGGTTCTTTAACAGGTTTTTATTCCGGTAATCTGTTTCCGTGGAAATGAAAAACTATTTCACGAATACGGAGCCGCAGGCATCGGCTAGGTGTTTAAAATTATAGCAAATGATACCGACCACGTCCGAGTCGGACTCGTGTACAAAGGGTACCTACCGTACCAAAACGGCAAAAACACATTAGTTGTGCTCCAGTACTACCTTTAAATATTTATTATATTCTATTTTTTAGTATTTGTTGTTATAGAAACAACAAAAATACATCATCTGTGAAAATTTCAACTTTCTAACTAGGCAGGTTTTCACAGGGTCAGTGCACAAGACAGTATCGGCGCCAGTGCAGGGGGCGCCGATTGGCATCAAAATATTCGTGTGCGAGTATACAAGTCAGCACTGACCTCCCACATTGGGTTTTTCTCGGGTTAACGCTGACGTCTCAAATTCGGAGTCAGTAACTGGCCCTGTGTAAATCAGCCCTAAACGGACAGCGAAGTCTCAGTAATAGGGTTCCCGTTTTACCCTTTGGGTACCTACGGAACCCTAAAAAGATAGATACTTTAATTTTAAATGTTGGAATTTATAGTTCCACTGTATTTTTTTATGTTACCGAACCCACAGAGTAATACGGTACCCCATTTACAAAGACTCCGCGTCAGCAATGCTTTTATTTAGCAAAATGGAAACCAGATAAAGCATCTTATACAAGGCGCACACTAGGCGACATGCGACAGCGACAGCTCGGCGACTAGACGCGACGACAGGCTGCGGCCGTCAATTTCATATATGTTGTTCAAAGCTTCGCTTACTTGGCGACAGAGTCGCGGAGTCGCGACGAAAAGCTAGGGGAGTCGCGCGCGCTGGCTACTTGTCGCCGCGTCTAGACGCACTGTGCACGCGCACACACGACGACAGTCGCGCGACAGCTCTGCGTTAATCCCCAGTCGTCAGTCACGCTGTGAGCGCTGAGGAAGGTGCACGTGTTTATTTTCTTGGCGTGAGGACCCAATAACGGCGATAAGCACCAAGGCAAGTGCAACTAGAGGCTCTATATTCACTCACAAGATGAACAACAACCGTCTCTCTCGAATATTTCACTACTAATGATCGCTACCTGCACGACGTCTGTCTTAGCGACTAGTCGCCGACGCTAGCGACCGCTCCGCGTCTAGTCGCGACGACAAGACGCCAAATGCGAACGACAACGCCGCAACAAGACGCTGCGAGTAGACGCGGCGACCTGTCGCCTAGTTTGCGATGGCACTTAGTGCGAAGATGACGAGTACCTATTAGATGAGTTCGAACAGACTTATCTAGTTAGTTGCCTGTTTATTTAACACGCACTGATATTTTTATAAATGTTTTTTTTTATAAAACAAAGGTCATACCGTTAAATATTGGTTGATTGATACACACGCGTATAAAGTTTCTGGTGGGTACAGTCACCGTCAATAGCAGCTGATCAAAAAGTGAGTTCCAAAAATGGGCAATTAATTGGTTCTTATTTCGGCTACATAAAACTCTCGTTCATAAAATTAAAACAACATAAATAAACCTTGGTTCAAAATCAATCCATTTCCAAAAAAAAAGAAAGCTAAATAATAAAAAATAGGCTGTAAATAATCTCAAATATTGGATGTTCTCTTTGAGACAGTCTTGATAATGCCTCGTTTAGAGGCGAAACAATTGTCGACGTTTTGTTGTCTTTTTAATTCTGCGAAAAATTAATGCTATTATAAATTTAAAAAGTTTTTCTTAAAACATTTTACTTACCATTGCTTTGTAAATAATCTTTTAAAAACACCTAAATTTCGCTTTATAATACTCGACGCATGCCTCAAGTAAGCAGTCCGCGCCAAGCGCTTACAGGGAGAGGACGTGTCGCTCTGCGCGCCAAAATTCGACGCCGTCTACAGACGAATATAGCGTGGCGTGAGCTTTTGATACTTTGGTAATATTAGTTATTATTTTGTGATGATTAGGCTTCTTTTTTAATACAACAAGTGATTATGTAGAATGTATTTATCATTGTTTTTGTTAAAAAAAGCTGTTATATTTTATAAAGCTGGATTACTCACTCACTCACTGACACAATTTTATTGTTGTCCTTGATGGTGGAGGGGAAGGTACGTATGATTTTTTTGCAGAAATGTAAAGGGGGTTCGGGGACCTAGGGAAAATTCCGAGTTTTTGAGATTTGCCCGCCAGTCCCCCAAGGGGGGCTCCCGAGTAGAGTCAAACTAAGTAATAATTTTATAGAGGTAGTTTTTATTTTATTTTTTTGTATTGGGTTCGCCAATTTGACGCCACCCGCCTGGTAGTAAGTCGTGACGACGTCAAGCGATTGTGGGTCACTCACAGGACACTATACTATAGAGAGTGGCCCTCAACTTGACGACCTACTGAACCCAGGATTATATGTGGGAGGAAACACGTGCACAGGCAGGGCGTTCCAGGCCAGTATCGTTCGGCACAGAAACGAACGTTTAAAACGTTCGGTTCTCGCGAACATGTACCTACTGTGTGGGAGTGGCATCTCTGCCCGGCACGCGTTGTTCGGGATCGGAAGGAAGACGGTGGGATAAGATTGAAGAGCTCTTCAGAATGCTCGCCGTGGTAAATACGGTAGAATGCGGCCAAGGAAGCTATTGTTCGGCGCTGAGCTAGCGGCTCAAAGCTTCCCGTTACCTCCGGACAATCTATAATACGGATAGCTCGACGCTGCATAGCGTCGAGAGCGTCCAGCAAATACTTCGCGGAGCCGTCCCAGAAGTGAGAGCAGTATTCGACGCAGGGTCCAATCTGCGTCTTGTACAGCAGACACCTCTGATGCAGTGTAAAGAATCGCTTTAGCTTATTCAGTATTCCTAGTTTCCACGAAGCTAGCCCTATACATCTTTCGATGTAGTTTTTATTATTGAGCTCTTGACGAACGTCTATGTCAAGGATCTCAAGGTTGCCCTTCATTGGTAATAATGCATTCTGAAGAGAGGGTAGGGGAAGGAAAGGGGATTTCTTCGCTGTAAATGCTTACGCCTGCAATGTGCTGTCCCGTGCAATGTGCTGTCCCGTGCAATGTGCTGTCATCTGCATAACAATGAATGTTCCCGAAGGATAGCATATTATTGATTTGCAGAAGGAAAAGAGTTGGTGACAGCACGGACCCCTGCGGCACCCCGGCATTGTTCCTCGATACATATATACATAACCGGGGCAACACAGGTAAGGCGTGTTGTCAGGGCGGCGTATTTGTGTCTCCATGAGGAACGTCACAGCGGCAAGGTATGGTGGACGGCATCGAGGTTCGCATGGAGTCCACGGATGTTGGTGAACTCCACCTCGAAAAGTAAAGCTGTGGGGTTTCCTGGGGCCGCTGTGGAACGTTTACTTTATTTCTGTTGCACTGCCATTATAAATGTGAAGAAGAAGCGTGAAGACAGGGCGACATTTGGTGCAGCAGTAATAAGTGACAAAGCGCAGGGGCTAGCTACGTCTGGAACCGTGTGGTTAGGTTGGAGCCGACCCGCCGGACGGAAGGGCTACCAAACCCCCCTGGTGCAAGGCCGCCGCTATCCCACACCGGTTACCACCCGGAGCGGCGATCCGACATTAGGATTATGCGCGAGAACAGTGGGGCAGCCTCCTGGTGTGGTTGGTCCCAGGCGGGCCCCATGACTGTGTTGCGGGCGGCCGCGGCAACGCCGATGCTAAGGGTCTCCCTGGCCGGCGAATCGACCCACACTACCCACACTAGACTCCGCTTTGCCCCCACTGGTCCCATGCCTACTGGTACCGTAAATTAACGAGCCTCGTCCGTTGATCAGCAGGTGCGCCACTAGCAGATGAGTTCGCTGGGGCCCTAAATATGTTGGTAGAGCCCCTTTGTATAGAGGAGGTCAAATGATTTTGATTAGGAAAAAAAATTAGCCCTCGCCCCCCTTTGAGAGTGCAACGACAGAGGAAAGGTAGAGGAGTTTTGATTACGGGATCATACGAGTATAGAGGGTCTTTTCTTGAATTTAAGGAGAGAAAAAAAACACCCCCCTCCTAGTCGTATAAAAATAAAAATTAGAACAAAAATAAATGAAAAAGATAGACAAGAAATCGGCAATTTTTCAAAAAAATCTTCAAAGCCTTATAACTTGAAAAGGGTTAGGTTGGGGGGCAGGGGTCCAAGGTGAAATCTGTCAGAAATGGTGGGAACTACCACCCCTGAACGGGTTTCGCACGACTTACCAGGTAAAATATTTGTAAATTTTTATTAACTACTAGCTGACCCGACAGACGTTGTCCTGTCTTAACGATGATTATTTAATTCGAATTGGTATAAGTAATAAAAAAAAGTGTGTTTAATATTCTAATGCTTTATGATATATTCTTAGTTTTTTTTTCTTGAAATAGTTTTGTTGTCATTCCGACACGAAAACAGGCGACATATAACTGGGCATGTGAAAAACATGGATTTTCAAGATTGATTCCACAAACACTTAGCGACTGCCCTTGAGATTTATTTATCGACATTGCGAATGCTAGCCGTACTGGAAATTGCAACCGTTTAAAGTCGAATGGCATGTCGTTCGGAATCAACGGAATCCGTGGAATCAAAACGTCTTCGCCTTTGTACTTCCCTTTCAAAAATGTGGCTTCGATGACGTAGTTCATTAATTTCTTCACCGCAAGTCGGGTGCCATTACAAAGACGTGGCTGGTTTATATTCCGCAACATAATGATTACTGATCCGATTTTTAATTGCAGATTATGATGCGATAATCCAGGCGCATCTAGCGAATTTAAAAACTCAGTTGGATAGTTGACAACATCATCTTGTTTAGTAAGGGAATCAATCGATTTGTATGTCATTAATTCGCCAACTATTTTGTTTTGAATCTGAAAATTCATTTCGTTGACATCAACGTTTTCTGCAGCCAATATAACTCTTTCGCTCAACCATACATGATCTTTGTGATTTTGAGCAATGTTTGGGAAAACCTTCTCGATGAGTTCGGTCTTAGTTTCAGTAAAGTGACAAAAATTGGTAGGAAATATGATGTATCCAGACGATGAGTCAACAGGTATTTTGCCATTACCAATATCGAGCAATTATTTGGAAAAAACTTCTCCAGATTGGTCGTTCAGCAATTCGACTCGCATGTTCATATTTAATTTGAGCGTTTTAACGTATTTCCATAAAATTGATGACTTTAAACATGCGTTAAGCTCGTCAGCTGGCGTTGATCATGGTATTACTGGGAGTGTTTGGCGATAATCACCTGCCAATAAAATCATTGCACCACCAAACCTGTTTTGGTTCTTTCGTAAATCTGGCAACGTGCGGTCTAATGCTTCCAAAGATTTTTTGTGTGCCATCGTGCACTCATCCCAAACTATTAGTTTGCTCTGCTGCAACACTTTGGCCATCGCACAACCTCTCGAAAGGTTGCAAGTTGGTGTTTCATTTATTTGCAAGTTCAACGGCAACTTGAGTGCGGAATGAGCTGTTCGACCGCCATCCAACAACGTAGCTGCAATACCTGATGAAGCAAGAGCAAGTGCGATACCATTTTGCGATCGAATCGTTGTCAAAATCAATGATATTAAAAACGTTTTCCCAGTCCCACCGGGAGCTAAGAAAAAAAATCCGCCAGTTCCATCGTTCACTACTTTCATTAGCGTTCCGTAGGCATATTTTTGTTGCTCATTTAAAAGGGGAACGTTTCTTAGAACAGTTTCTTGCCTCGGGATCGTATTGGGTTTCGCGTCTCAACTCTTGATTAAATGCGTCGTGCATTGGGCGATTGGGCGTTGTCATTCCTAATTGTTTTAATCCTTTGTTGGTAAGCATCAAGCACATGTCTTCAATTAAAATTAATGCTTCATTGTACATTTCTTCGTTAATTTGCAAATTTGCATTTGATGTTCTAAGACGCTTCTGATGTAATATATTTTCGGCCATGTGATCTTTATATTTGTTCCATAAATCAATCGGTGTTGATGGGAAGCATGTAGATAAAATTATGGAAAACAATGAAAAAAAAAATGTTCGTATTTGTTTAGCATTTGACGAAATTACTGCATCCTCAAGAGTGTGGTCCCAATGACTGTCATTCTCTAGCAATCCCAAACGTTGACAGGCTTCTCTGCCGCATGTGCCGCACAATACACCATCAACAGGTTGCAGATGTTGGAATGATGTTGGGCCGCGAACATTGACTAACAGTAAACGCAAATAAAAACACTCGTCTTGGTTGGGATGGACTGTGTAAAGATGTCCTAGTGCATCGGTGGAAAATACTTGAGGGTGACCTGTAACTGGTTTTCCTTGTTTCCGTCGTTGAAATTTCTTTAACGATTGATTCCAGGTATAATATCGTGGCATTTCGGAATAAAGCAGTGTTCTAGCAAAGTCATCATGCTGGCACATTCAAAGAAGCTGGTCAATGTCGTGGATGGCGGCCTCTCAACTCGTAATACGTTTTCCGTTGTAAAATACACCCTTTACCATTTTCCAGATGTACGGCCACGTGAACTACAGTGGAATGTCTTTCATGTATTGGAAACGAAAAAATACGCCACATCGCCTCGTTACTACTGACATAGCGTCCCATTTGAAAATGAGTGATCTCATCGTTTGAATTTTCAGCAGCAACTCCATGTCACTACCTTTGTTCACGTACTTGCAGATATATTTTATCGATTTTACGGAATGGCAACATTCAACATTTATGTGTGCTTTGAATGTCTTGGAGAGTAACGGATGAAACGAAACAACCCAGCAATGATCAACATCAATTTCCAGCTGATTCACTTTGACTACTGTTGACCTCCCGTTGTCATCAGTGGATCGCCGGCGATAAAGTGGATAACCATCATTTCCACTAATAGTTTCTACTATTAATTGTTTTGGAAAGCGTTTTGAACATTTTCCATCAACCATACACGGAGAATTTGGATTTAATATTCCACAGGGACCATGAATCATATTTTTTGTAACAATTTCATGTAACAATGGATCTTTATCATTATCGGGAATTTCCGCAGATATCACATTGTCAATTTCGTATTGTTTTGTGTTCGTTTGTATCCTCTCTACCAACCAAATGAGGATGTGTGCATGTGGCAATCCGCGTTTATGCCACTTGACTGAATACATCCAACAGCGCGTCTCGCCGAATACGCGATGCTTAAGAATGAAGTCCATGAGTGATTTTAACTTTCTTTTGAACACCCTTGCGGTAATGTCGTGGCGATCAATGGGATTGGCCAAGAAATAATTCTTGTCGAATTTCTGCCCACTGTGGATTGCATGTGAACGTTATAAACAAATCTGGTGTGCCATAATGACGTACATACGACATAGCATCTTGAGCGTATTCATGCATATGTCGCGGACTTCCGACGTATGTTGCTGGGAGAATAGTTGTTCTACCTATATTCTGTGCATTTCATGCAAATGTCATAAAAAGTTTAAAGCTCTAAGGTTAGATTAGAAATAATAAGTTTTCTTAAATAAGGATTCTTAAATTTTCTAATTTTCCGCGCAATTTTTAATTTTTTTGTTGTGTTCGTAATTACGAAATAGAATTAGCGAAATCGGTCCAGCCGTTCACGCGTGATGTCGTGACCAATGGAAATAGGGATTCATTTTTATATATAGAAAGATTATATTATATTTTATCATTTTTTTCCTAACCTATCCACTTTTTATTCAGTATTAATTTATTTAACAACACTTACCTCCCCATGTAATTGCAGAATTGTTAATGAAAATATAGGATTTTTTTTTTTTTTTTTTTTTTCAATATTTAGGTCGACAAATTGACGCCACTCGCCTGATGGTAAGCTGAGGCGACGTCTGGCAATTGAGGGCGACTCTCACAGTACACAGGAATACTATAGAGAGTGGCCCTCAACTTGACGACCCTGTAATGTGCCTCTTCACGCTTCGCTTAAAGAGCCCAGGGTTATATGTTGGAGGAAACACGTGCGCAGGCAGGGCGTTCCAAGCCACCATCGTTCGGCAGAGAAACGATCGTTTAAAACGCTCGGTTCTCGCGAAGACGGTTTCCACGGTATGAGGGTGATATCTCTGCCCGGCACGCGTTGTTCGGGATCGGAAGGGAGAGGGTGGGATCAGGTTGAAGAGCTCTTCAGAACACTCACCGTGGTAAATACGGTAGAACGCGGCCAAGGAAGCAATTGTTCGGCGCTGGGCTAGCGGCTCAAGGCTTCCCGTTACCTCCGGACAGTCTATAATGCGAACAGCGCGTCGCTGCATAGCGTCGAGTGCGTCCAGCAAATACTTCGCGGAGCCGTCCCAGAGGTGAGAGCAGTATTCAACGCAGGGTCTAATCTGCGTTTTGTACAGCAGACACCTCTGGTGCGGTGTAAAGAATCGCTTTACCTTGTTCAGTATTCCTAGTTTCCGCGAAGCTAGCCCAATACATCTCTCAATGTATTTTGTGTTATTGAGCTCTCGACGAACGTCTATGCCAAGGATGTCTAGATTGTCCTTCATTGGTAATATTGCATTCTGAAGAGTGGGTAGGGGAAGGAAAGGGGATTTTTTCGCTGTAAATGCACACGCCTGTGTTTTGTGGGCATTGAACTCGACCAAGTTCTCGGCACCCCATTGGGAGATACTGTCGAGGTTTCGGTCGAGATCACCCACGAGATGTCGTCTCTCCTCGTCTATCACAGATCGCCCCGCCGTCGGACGAACCGAGTAACTCCCGTGCAATGTACTGTCATCTGCATAGCAATGAATGTTCCCGAGGGAAAGCATATCATTGATATGCAGAAGAAAGAGAGTTGGTGACAGTACGGACCCCTGCGGTACCCCGGCATTCACTTGCAAAAAGCGAGAAGCCTGGCCATCGCAGAGGAACCGCACTCGGCGCTCGTTTATAAAACTGGCAATCCAGCTGCACAGTTGAGGAGGTAGACCATATGCCGGAAGCTTGGAAAGGAGCGAAGCATGCCAGACCCTATCGAAAGCTTTGGCGATGTCCAGGCTAATAGCCAAGGACTCGCCGAACTTTTCCATAGCCTCACCCCATACATGCGTGACGAATGCCAGGAGGTCACCCGTTGATCGTTTTGGCCTGAAGCCATATTGCCGATCATTGATTAGCGAGTGATCCTCCAGGTATCGCATGAGCTGCTTATTAATAAGAAGCTCGAGCACCTTGCAAATGACTGAGGTGACAGCTATGGGTCGATAGTTGCCTGGATCGGATCGATCCCCTTTCTTGGGGATCGGTTGTACGTTCGCCTCCTTCCAGGCCTCCGGCACGAGGCCTGTAGAGTATGACAGGCGGTACAGACGCGTTAATACTGGAGACAACTCAGCAGCACATTTTCGTAGCACCACCGCCGGAATGCCGTCAGGGCCACTGGCTTTCCGCGTGTCGAGTGACTGCAGCACTGCCCGTACATCACATTGCCTGATAACAATATCAGGCATAGTGTGGCCACAGTTGGCGATGGCGGGGGGCTGCAGGCCACGGTCATCGACCCGGGAATTAGCCGCAAAGAGGTCTGCGAGCATGTCCGCCTTCTCTTGGGCTTTGTGAGCCAGTGATCCATCAGGAAAACGCAGTGGTGGCAGCGAGGGTTGACAAAAATTTATATATATTATATTTGAATTTTAACCTAATTAATATTAATAACTACAAATAATAAAGACAAATATTTATAATCATTGATTTATCGATAGTTCATCAACTACATATGGCGCGTTTTCGACCGGAGGCACCGGTTGACCTGAAGTGATGCTGTGACCGCGCACTCTCCGCCCTCTATCTCGAAAACGGTTCACCGTATGAAAAATTTTTTAAACAAAATTTGTACAGAATTTTGTATTCTACAATATTGATTACCAATAAAAATATCAAAATACCCATAGGTAATGAGATATTTACAAAAAAAGCGCAAAAAAACGATTTTTGTGACATTTGACCTTGAAATTTCATAGTTGCGAACACCCTACCATATGTAGGTTTTGAGACAACTTTTAGGGTGTCAATATACAAGTATTTACAGATTTACAGCCAATGATGTTTTATGAATAGATGCGTTGTTCGTATCTAAGTATGGCACATGAAAATGAAGGTATACCTTCATTGTGTTTAGTTACCTCGGCAACCAAAGTGGTGACAGGTCGCTTCAAAATTTCGCTTTACCATCATTTACAATTTAATTATTTAGTCACGATAAATGCTGTGGAAAATGCCTTCATGTGTTTTAGACGTTTTGAAAATTACACCGCATCCGTGAAAAATAAAATGTATCATTTCATGCCTAAGTTTAAACAGAAATGTATTTTATTTGATTTTTATGTGGCTGGCAAACGATGTTTGTCACATGATGTTAGGGGAGGATAGGGCATTATGGTACCTACCTATGTTTTTCTAGTCATGGTATTAATTTAATATAAACATCGGCAAATTGTACATGTGTTCTTTATTAATTACTAGCTGATCGCCGCAGCTCCGCCCGCGTGATTTCCCGGTTTTCGTGGGAACACAATACCGGGATAAAAAGTAGCCTATGTTACTCAGGGTGAATGTAGCTTTCCAATGGTGAAAGAATTTTTGAAATCGGCACAGTAGTTTTTGAGTTTATTCATTACAAACAAAAATACACATCTTTCCTCTTTATAATAGTAGTATAGATTGTATTAAACAACATCCCACGTTTGACCACAGGTTTAATCCTATCCGTGCAATTATTGAAAAATTCATCTACTTAAGGATATATTTTGCACACAAAAGCTCAGAAACGACGAGAAGACAAAAAGAAACAAACTAAGTATGTTTGAAGGAATTTAGCATGAATAAATATAATCATTTTATATTTTTAAAGGATAAAAATGTGATTTTATGTTATTTTATAATTAATAATTTAAGTTTAGTTTTTGGCTAACTATTATTTTCTAGCCTTTGGCTTGTGCTACCTGTTACATGGAACTGTTAAAGTTACTGACGAAATGCAGATGAAATTATGGTATGGTAATGGTAATGTAGAGGATTAAATAATTTTTTTTATTAAATTTTATTTAGTGATTATTTTGTTAATTATGTATTGTTAAAAATATATTTCTTCTAATATATTCTTATCTTGAATAAAGATGACAATAATTATGTTAGTTTTATTATTACTTATATTTCACGTATATCTTAAAGTAATACAATTTTAACTACATACTATACATACATATATAACTACGTGAAATTCATGTATCCTTTTCTCCCCCACATGCCTCAAAACCAATATGTCAGTTGCGCAGAATCACAGCGCAACTAATGACAGTAGTAGTGTCTCGCCGTTTTTAAAAGCCACAATATACGTGCATCCCGTGTCTAAATGTAATTATAAAACCGGCATTGCTTACAGCTGGGTATCTTGAATTCCGAGATTCTTACCTAATTTAAGCTTAAATGACTGAACTATATACTGAGAATGACAATGACATTGCCATAAAACAAAATGCAGAGTACAATATTTAAAAATATCAAAATATACAGCAGCATTCTAAAAAGGTTCGACGAAAGTTTTATTCCTATTTCAGGTACTTTAGAAACTTTTTACAGAACCACTGTGTTTACATCAATCATATTAAAAAAGGTTTACATAGGTACTATAGGAAATTTCTGATACTGCTTTACTTTTGATGGGTAGTTTTGCGAAGCGATTTGGTCAGACTATTATGATATATCTTGATTTCTTGTGGACAATTTAGATACTACGCTACTGTCGATGTTGACTGTATCTATTAATCACTGTATTGTAAGTATGTTATACTAGTGGTTGCCCGCGACTTCGTCCGCGTGGTAATTTGGATTTTTTCCCGTTCCCGTCGCGCCGCGTCATATTTTGAACAATTCACACTATATCTTTATAAATTGTAGCCTATGTGTTATTCTGATGTATAAGCTATATTATTGTAAAGTTTCATTAAAAGCCATTGAGTAGTTTTTACGTCAAAGAGTAACAAACATCCATCCATCCATACATACATACATACATACATACTTACATAGTTACATACTCACAAACTTTTATAATATTAAGTAGGATAGTGGTAGTGATAATCAAAGAATCAATTTCGTTTATTCTGTTTAGGCACATAAAGAGCACATATATTAAGAATGTAAAAAAAAACAATTTTATATCCAGCAATATTACACAAATACCAAATTTAGTACTTAAGTACACAAAATCTAGTCTCCGTAGACTTGAATAGAAAATAGGCATTCAAAGTAATCTTTGATGTAAAAAAAAAATATTAACGTATCAAATAATAAACCACGAAACCGGACCCAACTGCTTGTTAGAGTGTAATAGTGAATTAAATTAAGACAGTGGTATTTACAAAATCCATAGTTAAATTTGATCGTATGGAACGTATACTATTGAAAAAGAGATCGTATTGACTGTCGACGTTAAGGCTGTTAAACTTTGCTAGTGCTCTGGGCAAGTAACTGTTTCTTCTGAAATTGATCTTCTGAAATATATAAGTATGTTTATCAGATATACGTGAAATATAAGTAATAATAAAACTAACATAATTATTGTCATCTTTATTCAAGATAAGAATATATTAGAAGAAATATATTTTTAACAATACATAATTAACAAAATAATCACTAAATAAAATTTAATAAAAAAAATTATTTAATCCTCTACATTACCATTACCATACCATAATTTCATCTGCATTTCGTCAGTAACTTTAACAGTTCCATGTAACAGGTAGCACAAGCCAAAGGCTAGAAAATAATAGTTAGCCAAAAACTAAACTTAAATTATTAATTATAAAATAACATAAAATCACATTTTTATCCTTTAAAAATATAAAATGATTATATTTATTCATGCTAAATTCCTTCAAACATACTTAGTTTGTTTCTTTTTGTCTTCTCGTCGTTTCTGAGCTTTTGTGTGCAAAATATATCCTTAAGTAGATGAATTTTTCAATAATTGCACGGATAGGATTAAACCTGTGGTCAAACGTGGGATGTTGTTTAATACAATCTATACTACTATTATAAAGAGGAAAGATGTGTATTTTTGTTTGTAATGAATAAACTCAAAAACTACTGTGCCGATTTCAAAAATTCTTTCACCATTGGAAAGCTACATTCACCCTGAGTAACATAGGCTACTTTTTATCCCGGTATTGTGTTCCCACGAAAACCGGGAAATCACGCGGGCGGAGCTGCGGCGATCAGCTAGTAATTAATAAAGAACACATGTACAATTTGCCGATGTTTATATTAAATTAATACCATGACTAGAAAAACATAGGTAGGTACCATAATGCCCTATCCTCCCCTAACATCATGTGACAAACATCGTTTGCCAGCCACATAAAAATCAAATAAAATACATTTCTGTTTAAACTTAGGCATGAAATGATACATTTTATTTTTCACGGATGCGGTGTAATTTTCAAAACGTCTAAAACACATGAAGGCATTTTCCACAGCATTTATCGTGACTAAATAATTAAATTGTAAATGATGGTAAAGCGAAATTTTGAAGCGACCTGTCACCACTTTGGTTGCCGAGGTAACTAAACACAATGAAGGTATACCTTCATTTTCATGTGCCATACTTAGATACGAACAACGCATCTATTCATAAAACATCATTGGCTGTAAATCTGTAAATACTTGTATATTGACACCCTAAAAGTTGTCTCAAAACCTACATATGGTAGGGTGTTCGCAACTATGAAATTTCAAGGTCAAATGTCACAAAAATCGTTTTTTTGCGCTTTTTTTGTAAATATCTCATTACCTATGGGTATTTTGATATTTTTATTGGTAATCAATATTGTAGAATACAAAATTCTGTACAAATTTTGTTTAAAAAATTTTTCATACGGTGAACCGTTTTCGAGATAGAGGGCGGAGAGTGCGCGGTCACAGCATCACTTCAGGTCAACCGGTGCCTCCGGTCGAAAACGCGCCATATGTAGTTGATGAACTATCGATAAATCAATGATTATAAATATTTGTCTTTATTATTTGTAGTTATTAATATTAATTAGGTTAAAATTCAAATATAATATATATAAATTTTTGTCAACCCTCGCTGCCACCACTGCGTTTTCCTGATGGATCACTGGCTCACAAAGCCCAAGAGAAGGCGGACATGCTCGCAGACCTCTTTGCGGCTAATTCCCGGGTCGATGACCGTGGCCTGCAGCCCCCCGCCATCGCCAACTGTGGCCACACTATGCCTGATATTGTTATCAGGCAATGTGATGTACGGGCAGTGCTGCAGTCACTCGACACGCGGAAAGCCAGTGGCCCTGACGGCATTCCGGCGGTGGTGCTACGAAAATGTGCTGCTGAGTTGTCTCCAGTATTAACGCGTCTGTACCGCCTGTCATACTCTACAGGCCTCGTGCCGGAGGCCTGGAAGGAGGCGAACGTACAACCGATCCCCAAGAAAGGGGATCGATCCGATCCAGGCAACTATCGACCCATAGCTGTCACCTCAGTCATTTGCAAGGTGCTCGAGCTTCTTATTAATAAGCAGCTCATGCGATACCTGGAGGATCACTCGCTAATCAATGATCGGCAATATGGCTTCAGGCCAAAACGATCAACGGGTGACCTCCTGGCATTCGTCACGCATGTATGGGGTGAGGCTATGGAAAAGTTCGGCGAGTCCTTGGCTATTAGCCTGGACATCGCCAAAGCTTTCGATAGGGTCTGGCATGCTTCGCTCCTTTCCAAGCTTCCGGCATATGGTCTACCTCCTCAACTGTGCAGCTGGATTGCCAGTTTTATAAACGAGCGCCGAGTGCGGTTCCTCTGCGATGGCCAGGCTTCTCGCTTTTTGCAAGTGAATGCCGGGGTACCGCAGGGGTCCGTACTGTCACCAACTCTCTTTCTTCTGCATATCAATGATATGCTTTCCCTCGGGAACATTCATTGCTATGCAGATGACAGTACATTGCACGGGAGTTACTCGGTTCGTCCGACGGCGGGGCGATCTGTGATAGACGAGGAGAGACGACATCTCGTGGGTGATCTCGACCGAAACCTCGACAGTATCTCCCAATGGGGTGCCGAGAACTTGGTCGAGTTCAATGCCCACAAAACACAGGCGTGTGCATTTACAGCGAAAAAATCCCCTTTCCTTCCCCTACCCACTCTTCAGAATGCAATATTACCAATGAAGGACAATCTAGACATCCTTGGCATAGACGTTCGTCGAGAGCTCAATAACACAAAATACATTGAGAGATGTATTGGGCTAGCTTCGCGGAAACTAGGAATACTGAACAAGGTAAAGCGATTCTTTACACCGCACCAGAGGTGTCTGCTGTACAAAACGCAGATTAGACCCTGCGTTGAATACTGCTCTCACCTCTGGGACGGCTCCGCGAAGTATTTGCTGGACGCACTCGACGCTATGCAGCGACGCGCTGTTCGCATTATAGACTGTCCGGAGGTAACGGGAAGCCTTGAGCCGCTAGCCCAGCGCCGAACAATTGCTTCCTTGGCCGCGTTCTACCGTATTTACCACGGTGAGTGTTCTGAAGAGCTCTTCAACCTGATCCCACCCTCTCCCTTCCGATCCCGAACAACGCGTGCCGGGCAGAGATATCACCCTCATACCGTGGAAACCGTCTTCGCGAGAACCGAGCGTTTTAAACGATCGTTTCTCTGCCGAACGATGGTGGCTTGGAACGCCCTGCCTGCGCACGTGTTTCCTCCAACATATAACCCTGGGCTCTTTAAGCGAAGCGTGAAGAGGCACATTACAGGGTCGTCAAGTTGAGGGCCACTCTCTATAGTATTCCTGTGTACTGTGAGAGTCGCCCTCAATTGCCAGACGTCGCCTCAGCTTACCATCAGGCGAGTGGCGTCAATTTGTCGACCTAAATATTAAAAAAAAAAAAAAAAAAAAAATCCTATATTTTCATTAACAATTCTGCAATTACATGGGGAGGTAAGTGTTGTTAAATAAATTAATACTGAATAAAAAGTGGATAGGTTAGGAAAAAAATGATAAAATATAATATAATCTTTCTATATATAAAAATGAATCCCTATTTCCATTGGTCACGACATCACGCGTGAACGGCTGGACCGATTTCGCTAATTCTATTTCGTAATTACGAACACAACAAAAAAATTAAAAATTGCGCGGAAAATTAGAAAATTTAAGAATCCTTATTTAAGAAAACTTATTATTTCTAATCTAACCTTAGAGCTTTAAACTTTTTATGACATTTGCATGAAATGCACAGAATATAGGTAGAACAACTATTCTCCCAGCAACATACGTCGGAAGTCCGCGACATATGCATGAATACGCTCAAGATGCTATGTCGTATGTACGTCATTATGGCACACCAGATTTGTTTATAACGTTCACATGCAATCCACAGTGGGCAGAAATTCGACAAGAATTATTTCTTGGCCAATCCCATTGATCGCCACGACATTACCGCAAGGGTGTTCAAAAGAAAGTTAAAATCACTCATGGACTTCATTCTTAAGCATCGCGTATTCGGCGAGACGCGCTGTTGGATGTATTCAGTCAAGTGGCATAAACGCGGATTGCCACATGCACACATCCTCATTTGGTTGGTAGAGAGGATACAAACGAACACAAAACAATACGAAATTGACAATGTGATATCTGCGGAAATTCCCGATAATGATAAAGATCCATTGTTACATGAAATTGTTACAAAAAATATGATTCATGGTCCCTGTGGAATATTAAATCCAAATTCTCCGTGTATGGTTGATGGAAAATGTTCAAAACGCTTTCCAAAACAATTAATAGTAGAAACTATTAGTGGAAATGATGGTTATCCACTTTATCGCCGGCGATCCACTGATGACAACGGGAGGTCAACAGTAGTCAAAGTGAATCAGCTGGAAATTGATGTTGATCATTGCTGGGTTGTTTCGTTTCATCCGTTACTCTCCAAGACATTCAAAGCACACATAAATGTTGAATGTTGCCATTCCGTAAAATCGATAAAATATATCTGCAAGTACGTGAACAAAGGTAGTGACATGGAGTTGCTGCTGAAAATTCAAACGATGAGATCACTCATTTTCAAATGGGACGCTATGTCAGTAGTAACGAGGCGATGTGGCGTATTTTTTCGTTTCCAATACATGAAAGACATTCCACTGTAGTTCACTTGGCCGTACATCTGGAAAATGGTAAAGGGTGTATTTTACAACGGAAAACGTATTACGAGTTGAGAGGCCGCCATCCACGACATTGACCAGCTTCTTTGAATGTGTCTTTGAATGGACTCAAACTGTCGCCCTGGAATATACCACGCTCGATCCTTATCAAGCCTTGCGGGTCAGAGGCGTGCCCACCACTACCTGGTTGACGAAGGACTGTGGTCCACTGCCCCATACACGAGACTAAGAAGGATTTAAGAGTCGGATTAATTTTATACAACTCTAAAATCCTCCTCAGCCATGAATGAGGCACCGAATCATAGGCCTTCTTGTAGTCAATCCAGGCAGTAGAGAGGGCGCCCCTACTCCGCTTGACTTGTTGGCTAATGGCCATATCAATGAGGAGTAGCTCCTTAGTACCACGAGACCCAGCCCTACATCCATTCTGAGCGTTATCTAAGATATTATTAGATACTATGTGCGAGTTTATTTTACTTCTCAGAATAGATCTAAGGAGCTTGTAGATGGTAGGTAAGCAAGTGATGGGTCTATAGTTTTTAGGTTCCGTGGTACTACCTGATTTGTGGAGCAGGAAGGTGATGCCAGTGGTCATGAAAGCGGGTAAGGAACCAGACTCAAGGGCTTCTTGATACTGTGTTGCCAAGCGTTCATGCGAGCTCTGAACCCACTTTATCCAAAAGTTGTGCAATCCATCCGGCCCAGGACTTTTCCAGTTCGGGGCCGTACGCATTGCACAACTAACGTCTTCGGAGTCTATGGTAATAGATTCCATGGGTTCGATGATACTGCATTCACGCTCGACGACACGGATCCAGTCGCCCTCCGAATGTTCGACGGGCACCGACCATAAGTCACGCCAAAATTGATTCATGGCGTGAGCATCTGGCAGTTGTCCGTCGTTCAAACGTTGTCCAGTTCCCTCCCACTCTCGGTACACCTTCCTTTGGTCACTTTGGAAGATGCGATTCTGCCAGTATCTATTTACACGCTCTCTATAACGACGGATACGGCTTGCCCATGCATACACTTTCTGTTTCAGAAAGTCAATACGTTCCGTGACATTCGCTAAGTATTGCTGGGGACGAATACCGGTCTCAGCAAATGCCTGAGTCACGAAACGCATGACCCGGGGACGACTATTTCCCCGTCTGAAAGAGATAAGCTTTGCAATGAGAGTCTTTTGAATAAAAGAAAAAAACGGGAACACCATCCGGTCGTGGTGCACGGTAAGCTTCGGGGAATTTAACGCGTGCAACACGACAAGCGGCAATGGCTCCACAGTAAAGAATCGAGTGAGTATCAAGCAAATCACTGCTAGTCCGTAAGTACGGCTCTAGCAATGCATTCAGGGCTCCCATCAACGCCAGATTTCGTTTATGCATTGGCAAGCGTGGTAGCCGCGGTCTAGAATTAGGTATAAACCTATACTGCGAGATCACATCTTCCAAAGTACTCCTCAATTGCTCGCTTACCTGGATAGATGTATCACTCGTATCATTTCCCGCGTCGGGTGCGGGCGTCGCTAACGTCACACTTGTAGCAACCGTCTGTGTCACAGGTGACGGTGCTCTCGTTGACACTGGAGCTGTACGAGTAGATAATACTTCCAGGCGTAGTCGATCAAGCACAGATTGATCCAACAACTTACATCGTTGGATAGCCCGCACTTGATCCGATAGCCGTTGGACGGCAACGGTCATTGTTGGTTCAAGAGCCTGAAACAAAGGAAGCATCCTTGAACGGTACGCAGTCAGGTTGGTTTCCCCATCTGTGGCCTCATAATATGCCCGCATGACGTTTTCATTGATGGATGAAGTCCATCGCATGCGGTGCACAATACCACCGGTAGTGGGGACCCTACTCGAAGCTGGTAGGCTTCGGGGCCCCAAACTGCTCGGCGGCCGGCCTCTCCCTCGCCGGCGTACAGGTGTTGGCGACGTCGGCGGAGAGAAATACTCGTCACTTGAAGAGCTCGACGCCTCAGCGAGCACCTGTGTCGGCGATGTGCGGTCCGGTGCCTGCGAGGCGGAGTTTAGTGACGAGTCCGGGGGTGTTAGTTGCGCATTTCTGCTTCTGGCTCTTGTTTGCATCTCAATCACTTCATTTTGAATTTAGCCATAATATTGTTGATATTTTCGTAGGTATTCATATGACATGTGTCAAATCTTCTATGTTAATTTTGTAGACTTTGTTTATTGTTATAAAATAGTATAAAATCCTTTATTTATTGACTTTTTGCTTATATTAATTTTGTATCTGAAGTAATTGTATAAATTTAGGCAATAATATGTAAATAAAAATATTAAAATATTTTAAGAATGAAAATGATGTATGAGATGTTCAGAGTTGCCAGGTTATTATTATTTGTTTACCCAGGGTGTTAGAAAAAGTTCGCGAAAGACGATTCAAAAGCCGCGTTCTCCTACATCATGACAACGCTTCTTCACACACGGCCAACAAAACAAAGTAATTTTTAGCTTCCGAAAAAGTACAACTCGTCACCCATCCTGCGCATAGCCCCGACCTAGCACACTGTGATTTCTGTATTTTCCCCAAAATCAAAGATTTGATGTGAGGTTTCACTTTTACCAACTCCGAACAGGCAGTGATAGTGATCAGCACGTAGAAAACATGATAATAATAAATGGTAGAATACCACTCGGCATTAACACTCTTTTGATCTTCAAGTACAGATGGGACCCGTAGCTGAGAAAAAAAACGCGATCATTTTTTTACCAACGTTTCTCGCCTGCCTCACTTTTGCTGGCTTGTTCTCATTTTCAAACACCCATTCACAAGATTGCAGTTTTTTTTTCGCGTTCAGAACAATAAATCCTCGTTTCGTCTCCTGTGACAATGTCATAAACAGTATTAGAATGTCCGTGGTCGTACTTCAGTAGCATCTGTGAGCACCATTCCACGCGAGCCCGCTTCTGCTCCGCTGTCAGTTCATGAGGGATCCAACGACAACAAAGCTTCCGAACTTTCAATTCTTCGTGTAAAATTTTCTGGATTTGACTCATACCAATCCCCAATAGTCCTCGAATTGTCTCATAGGTAACCCGCGGATTTTCTTCAATTAACCGCTTATCAGTAGCCACATTATTTTCGTTGACGGCAGTTGAAGGCCGCCCTTCACGAAAATCGTCATGTAAAGAAACTCGACCTCTCTCAAATTCAGCAAACTATCGCCTCACGGTGCTCAAACAAGGTGCTTCTCTCCCAAAAGCATTTTAATGACGAGCGGCACAGTCTTGTGGAGAGAGAGAACTTTTAAAATCATAAAAAATCATCGCTCTATAATCTTTTCGACTTAATTCCATTTTCATTGCATTCGTAGAACTTTGATGTGTGATAAAAAACAATTGACAAATGATTTCCCGCCAATTGTTTTTTTTATTACTAAGAAGGTTGCAACGTTTAAAAAAATATAACATTCGAAATTCAAATAGTTCCGTTGCAACCTTCTTAGTAATAAAAAAAACAATTGGCGGGAAATCATTTGTCAATTGTTTTTTATCACACATCAAAGTTCTACGAATGCAATGAAAATGGAATTAAGTCGAAAAGATTATAGAGCGATGATTTTTTATGATTTTAAAAGTTCTCTCTCTCCACAAGACTGTGCCGCTCGTCATTAAAATGCTTTTGGGAGAGAAGCACCTTGTTTGAGCACCGTGAGGCGATAGTTTGCTGAATTTGAGAGAGGTCGAGTTTCTTTACATGACGATTTTCGTGAAGGGCGGCCTTCAACTGCCGTCAACGAAAATAATGTGGCTACTGATAAGCGGTTAATTGAAGAAAATCCGCGGGTTACCTATGAGACAATTCGAGGACTATTGGGGATTGGTATGAGTCAAATCCAGAAAATTTTACACGAAGAATTGAAAGTTCGGAAGCTTTGTTGTCGTTGGATCCCTCATGAACTGACAGCGGAGCAGAAGCGGGCTCGCGTGGAATGGTGCTCACAGATGCTACTGAAGTACGACCACGGACATTCTAATACTGTTTATGACATTGTCACAGGAGACGAAACGAGGATTTATTGTTCTGAACGCGAAAAAAAAACTGCAATCTTGTGAATGGGTGTTTGAAAATGAGAACAAGCCAGCAAAAGTGAGGCAGGCGAGAAACGTTGGTAAAAAAATGATCGCGTTTTTTTTCTCAGCTACGGGTCCCATCTGTACTTGAAGATCAAAAGAGTGTTAATGCCGAGTGGTATTCTACCATTTATTATTATCATGTTTTCTACGTGCTGATCACTATCACTGCCTGTTCGGAGTTGGTAAAAGTGAAACCTCACATCAAATCTTTGATTTTGGGGAAAATACAGAAATCACAGTGTGCTAGGTCGGGGCTATGCGCAGGATGGGTGACGAGTTGTACTTTTTCGGAAGCTAAAAATTACTTTGTTTTGTTGGCCGTGTGTGAAGAAGCGTTGTCATGATGTAGGAGAACGCGGCTTTTGAATCGTCTTTCGCGAACTTTTTCTAACACCCTGGGTAAACAAATAATAATAACCTGGCAACTCTGAACATCTCATACATCATTTTCATTCTTAAAATATTTTAATATTTTTATTTACATATTATTGCCTAAATTTATACAATTACTTCAGATACAAAATTAATATAAGCAAAAAGTCAATAAATAAAGGATTTTATACTATTTTATAACAATAAACAAAGTCTACAAAATTAACATAGAAGATTTGACACATGTCATATGAATACCTACGAAAATATCAACAATATTATGGCTAAATTCAAAATGAAGTGATTGAGATGCAAACAAGAGCCAGAAGCAGAAATGCGCAACTAACACCCCCGGACTCGTCACTAAACTCCGCCTCGCAGGCACCGGACCGCACATCGCCGACACAGGTGCTCGCTGAGGCGTCGAGCTCTTCAAGTGACGAGTATTTCTCTCCGCCGACGTCGCCAACACCTGTACGCCGGCGAGGGAGAGGCCGGCCGCCGAGCAGTTTGGGGCCCCGAAGCCTACCAGCTTCGAGTAGGGTCCCCACTACCGGTGGTATTGTGCACCGCATGCGATGGACTTCATCCATCAATGAAAACGTCATGCGGGCATATTATGAGGCCACAGATGGGGAAACCAACCTGACTGCGTACCGTTCAAGGATGCTTCCTTTGTTTCAGGCTCTTGAACCAACAATGACCGTTGCCGTCCAACGGCTATCGGATCAAGTGCGGGCTATCCAACGATGTAAGTTGTTGGATCAATCTGTGCTTGATCGACTACGCCTGGAAGTATTATCTACTCGTACAGCTCCAGTGTCAACGAGAGCACCGTCACCTGTGACACAGACGGTTGCTACAAGTGTGACGTTAGCGACGCCCGCACCCGACGCGGGAAATGATACGAGTGATACATCTATCCAGGTAAGCGAGCAATTGAGGAGTACTTTGGAAGATGTGATCTCGCAGTATAGGTTTATACCTAATTCTAGACCGCGGCTACCACGCTTGCCAATGCATAAACGAAATCTGGCGTTGATGGGAGCCCTGAATGCATTGCTAGAGCCGTACTTACGGACTAGCAGTGATTTGCTTGATACTCACTCGATTCTTTACTGTGGAGCCATTGCCGCTTGTCGTGTTGCACGCGTTAAATTCCCCGAAGCTTACCGTGCACCACGACCGGATGGTGTTCCCGTATGGCAGGCAAGAATCGAGCGACGTATCGGCACATTTAGGACTCTCATTGCAAAGCTTATCTCTTTCAGACGGGGAAATAGTCGTCCCCGGGTCATGCGTTTCGTGACTCAGGCATTTGCTGAGACCGGTATTCGTCCCCAGCAATACTTAGCGAATGTCACGGAACGTATTGACTTTCTGAAACAGAAAGTGTATGCATGGGCAAGCCGTATCCGTCGTTATAGAGAGCGTGTAAATAGATACTGGCAGAATCGCATCTTCCAAAGTGACCAAAGGAAGGTGTACCGAGAGTGGGAGGGAACTGGACAACGTTTGAACGACGGACAACTGCCAGATGCTCACGCCATGAATCAATTTTGGCGTGACTTATGGTCGGTGCCCGTCGAACATTCGGAGGGCGACTGGATCCGTGTCGTCGAGCGTGAATGCAGTATCATCGAACCCATGGAATCTATTACCATAGACTCCGAAGACGTTAGTTGTGCAATGCGTACGGCCCCGAACTGGAAAAGTCCTGGGCCGGATGGATTGCACAACTTTTGGATAAAGTGGGTTCAGAGCTCGCATGAACGCTTGGCAACACAGTATCAAGAAGCCCTTGAGTCTGGTTCCTTACCCGCTTTCATGACCACTGGCATCACCTTCCTGCTCCACAAATCAGGTAGTACCACGGAACCTAAAAACTATAGACCCATCACTTGCTTACCTACCATCTACAAGCTCCTTAGATCTATTCTGAGAAGTAAAATAAACTCGCACATAGTATCTAATAATATCTTAGATAACGCTCAGAATGGATGTAGGGCTGGGTCTCGTGGTACTAAGGAGCTACTCCTCATTGATATGGCCATTAGCCAACAAGTCAAGCGGAGTAGGGGCGCCCTCTCTACTGCCTGGATTGACTACAAGAAGGCCTATGATTCGGTGCCTCATTCATGGCTGAGGAGGATTTTAGAGTTGTATAAAATTAATCCGACTCTTAAATCCTTCTTAGTCTCGTGTATGGGGCAGTGGACCACAGTCCTTCGTCAACCAGGTAGTGGTGGGCACGCCTCTGACCCGCAAGGCTTGATAAGGATCGAGCGTGGTATATTCCAGGGCGACAGTTTGAGTCCATTGTGGTTTTGTTTAGCACTGAATCCACTTAGCACATTGCTGAAGGATTCAGGGCTAGGCTATCGGTTTCGTAGAGGGGATGAGGTTATATCTCACCTGATGTACATGGATGACCTCAAACTGTTCACATTGAAGCACCAAGATTTAGTGACATTATTAAAAACTACGGAAGTTTTTAGTAATGCCATTAAGATGGAGTTCGGTGTTGATAAGTGTGCGGTTATGCATGTACAACGGGGGAAGGTTGTAAATTCACCGAATTTACAACTTTCTGAGATAATAACTCTCAGATCTCTCTCCGAGACCGAAACATACAAATACCTAGGTATGTCAGAGTCATTGGGTATAGCGGTAGAGGATATTAAGAAATCGGTGAAAGAACGTTTTTTTGGCCGCCTGACAAAAGTTCTTAACAGTTCTTTGTCCGGTGGTAACAAAATGCGGGCTTTCAACGGTTGGGTGATACCTTTATTGTTATACTCCTTTGGCAAACTTAGGTGGACTCAAACGGAACTAGACGCCCTGGATAGGCGAGTCCGTCAACAACTGACATTGCATCGAATGTTACACCCACGATCTTCTGTCATGAGACTGTACATTCCGCGGAAGTGGGGGGGTCGAGGCTTTTTGAATGCCAAGAACCTCCACAACCGTGAAGTGTGCAGTCTGAGAGATTACTTTCTACAGAACGGGTGTGATATTCATTGCGATGTCGTGATGGTTGACAAGGGCCTAACACCTCTTTCCTTGGCTAACGAGAACTGGCGTAAACCAAAGGTGCTAGGTACTGAAGACCGTAAGGACGTATGGAAGAGTAAGGAGCTACACGGGCGGTTCTACCGGGTCTTAACAGGATCCGACGTAGACCTGCTCGCTTCGGTGAACTGGCTACGTTTTGGGGACCTCTTTGGGGAAACTGAAGGTTTTGCCTGTGCAATTGCAGATGAGGTTATCAAGACGAACAACTATCGGAAATACATCATGAAGGACGGTACGGTCGACATTTGTCGAGCATGCCACCGTCCTGGTGAATCACTTCGCCATATTATTTCCGGTTGTTCGTATCTTGCTAACACCGAGTACTTGCATAGGCACAATCAAGTAGCCAGGATCATCCACCAGCAACTTGCTCTTCAATATGGCCTTATTGAGTTTGAAGTACCGTACTATAAGTACACACCAGTGCCAGTTCTTGAGAATGGTCGTGCATTGCTCTACTGGGACCGATCAATCATCACGGACAGGACTATTGTTGCCAATAGGCCCGATATCGTGTTGGTTGATCGGACCCAGCGTCGGGCAGTGCTCGTCGATATCGCCGTCCCGCATGACGAGAATCTCGTGAAGGCAGAGAAGGACAAACTTAGTAAGTACCTTGATCTGTCCTTCGAGATAACCGCCATGTGGGACGTAGACTCGACGATCATTGTCCCGGTGGTCGTTTCGGCAAACGGATTAATAGCGAAGAGTCTCGATCAACATCTCAAGAGACTCTCGTTAGATTGTTGGATCCAGAGTCAGATTCAGAAGGTTGTTATCCTCGACACGTGCCGTATTGTTAGGAGGTTTCTTAATCTGTAGCCTCCACCGCCGGTAGTTTGGGTCCTACTCCGCTACTGGTGGGACACTATTTTTTATATTTTTAAATGTATTTGTGTTTTTTATAAATCTATTTAAAAATGTATAAAATAAGAATGTTATTGAATAAACGAAATAATAATAATAATACGTCTCATACATCATTTTCATTCTTAAAATATTTTAATATTTTTATTTATATATTATTACCTAAATTTATACAATTACTTCAGATTTCATAATAATATCAGCAAAAAGTCAATACATAAAGGATTTTATAATATTTTAGAACTTTAGAACAATAAACATAGTCTACAAAATATGCAACGAAGATTTGACACATGTCATTCAATGAATTCAAAAATATCAACATCACATTCAATATTATGGCCAAACAATATGAAGTGATTGTGAGATGCAAACAAGAGCCAGAAGCAGAAATGCGCAACCACCACCCCCGGACTCATCACTTAGCTCCGCCTCGCAAGCGTCGGACCGCACACCTGCGACACAAGTGCTTGCTGAGGCGTTGAGCTCATCATCAAGTGATGAGTATTTTTCTCCGCCGACGTCGCCAACACCTGTACGTCGTCGAGGAAGAGGCCGGCCGCCGACCAGTTTGGGTCCCCGAAGTGTACCAGCTTCGAGTAGGGTCCCCACTACCGGCGGTATTGTGCACCGCATGCGATGGACCTCATCCATCAATGAAAACGTCATGCGGGCATATTATGAGGCTACAGATGGGGAAACCAACCTGACTGCGTACCGTTCAAGGATGCTTCCTTTGTTTCAGGCTCTTGAATCAACAATGACCGTTGCCGTCCAACGACTATCGGATCAAGTACGGGCTATCCAACGATGTAAGTTGTTAGATCAATCTGTGCTTGATCGACTACGCCTGGAAGTATTATCTACTCGTACAGCTCCTGTGGCAACGAGAGCACCGTCACCTGTGACACAGATGGTTGCTACAAGTGGGACGTTAGCGGAGCCCGCACTCGACGTGGGAAATGATACGAGTGATACATCTATCCAGGTAAGCGAGCAATTGAGGAGTACTTTGGGAGATGTGATCTCGCAGTATAGGTTTATACCTAATTCTAGACCGCGGCTACCACGCTTGCCAATGCATAAGCGAAATCTGGCGTTGATGGGAGCCCTGAATGCATTGCTAGAGCCGTACTTACGGACTAGCAGTGATTTGCTTGATACTCACTCGATTCTTTACTGTGGAGCCATTGCCGCTTGTCGTGTTGCACGCGTTAAATTCCCCGAAGTTAACCGTGCACCACGACCGGATGGTGTTCCCGTATGGCAGGCAAGAATCGAGCGACGTATCGGCACATTTAGGACTCTCATTGCAAAGCTTGTCTCTTTCAGCCGGGGAAATTGTCGTCCCCGGGTCATACGTTTCGTGGCTCAGGCATTTGCTGGGACCGGTATTCGTCCCCAGCAATACTTAACCAATGTCACGGAACGTATTGACTTTCTGAAACAGAAAGTGTATGCATGGGCAAGCCGTATCCGTCGTTATAGAGAGCGTGTAAATAGATACTGGCAGAATCGCATCTTCCAAAGTGACCAAAGGAAGGTGTACCGAGAGTGGGAGGGAACTGGACAACGTTTAAGCGACGGACAACTGCCAGATGCTCACGCCATGAACCAATTTTGGCGTGACATATGGTCGGTGCCCGTCGAACATTCGGAGGGCGACTGGATCCGTGTCGTCGAGCGTGAATGCAGTATCATCGAACCCATGGAGTCTATTACCATAGACTCCGAAGACGTTAGTTGTGCGATTCGTACGGCCCCGAACTGGAAAAGTCCTGGGCCGGATGGATTGCACAACTTTTGGATAAAGTGGGATCAGAGCTCGCATGAACGCTTGGCAACACAGTATCAAGAAGCCCTTGAGTCTAGTTCTTTACCCGCTTTCATGACTACTGGCATCACCTTCCTGCTCCATAAATCAGGTAGTACCACGGAACCTAAAAACTATAGACCCATCACTTGCTTACCTACCATCTACAAGCTCCTTACATCTATTCTGAGAAGTAAAATAAACTCACACATATTATCTAATAATATCTTAGATAACGCTCAGAATGGATGTAGGGCTGGGTCTCGTGGTACTAAGGAGCTACTCCTCATTGATATGGCCATTAGCCAACAAGTCAAGCGGAGTAGGGGCGCCCTCTCTACTGCCTGGATTGACTACAAGAAGGCCTATGATTCGGTGCCTCATTCATGGCTGAGGAGGATTTTAGAGTTGTATAAAATTAATCCGACTCTTAAATCCTTCTTAGTCTCATGTATGGGGCGGTGGACCACAGTCCTTCGTCAACCAGGTAGTGGTGGGTATGCCTCTGATCCGCATGGCTTGATAAGGATTGAGCGTGGTATATTCCAGGGCGACAGTTTGAGTCCATTATGGTTTTGTTTAGCACTGAATCCACTTAGCACATTGCTGAAGGATTCAGGGCTAGGCTACCGGTTTCGTAGAGGGGGTGAGGTTATTTCTCACCTGATGTATATGGATGACCTCAAACTGTTCACACTGAAGCACCAAGATTTAGTGACATTATTAAAAACTACGGAAGTTTTTAGTAATGCCATTGCCATGGAGTTCGGTGTTGATAAGTGTGCGGTTATGCATGTACAGCGGGGGAAGGTTGTAAATTCACCGAATCTACAACTTTCTGAGATAATAACCCTCAGATTTTGGGTGCAAAGGGGCTCTACCAACATCTATAGGGCCCCAGCGACCTCACCTGCTAGTGGCGCACCTGCTGATAAACGGACGAGGCTCGTTAATTTACGGTACCTATGGAGTGGCTTCGGCCCCTACGTGGGTACCAGGTGGTACAACAGTGTTGGTCCGGGGGGGTACCACCGTGCAGCTGTGCTAAAGCCCCCCAAGTAACCCAGCCCAGGCTGGGTTGCGTTAGGGGTTCAGCAGCTGCACCGCCGGGCCCGGGGCGATGTATGGTGCAGCAGGCATGCGACCAGTGGGGGCAAAACGGAGTCTAGTGTGGGTGGTGTGGGTCGATTCGCCGGCCAGGGAGACCCTTAGCAACGGCGTTGCCGCGGCCGCCCGCAACACAGTCATGGGGCCCGCCTGGGGCCAACCACCCCAGGAGGCTGCCCCACATGTTGCGCATAATCCTGATGTGGGATCGCCGCTCCGGGTGGTAACCGGTGTGGGGTAGCGGCGGCCTTGCATCAGGGGGGTTTGGGAGCCCTTCCGTCCGGCGAGTCGGCTCCGACCTAACCACACGGTTCTAGACAAAGCTAGCCCCTGCGCTTTGTCACTTACTGCTGCACCAAATGTCGCCCTGTCTTCACGCTTCTTCTTCAAAATCTACAATGGCAGTGCAACAAAAAAGAAATAAACGTTACACAGCGGCCCTAGGAAACCCCACAACTTCACATTTCGAGGTGGAGTTCACTAACGTCCGTGGACTCCATGCGAACCTCGATACCGTCCACCACCACCTTGAGACGGCACGGCCCGCTGTGATGTTCCTCACGGAGACACAAATACGCCGCCCTGACGACACGTCTTACCTGTGTTACCCCGGCTATGTCATCGAGGAACAATTTCGAGACAAAGCCGGGGTGTGCGTGTTCGTTAGGGCGGATGTTTGCTGCCGCCGGTTGCGCTGCCTAGAGAACCCCTCCAATTCCGTCCTTTGGCTGCACGTAGACCATGGCTCTATGAGCCAGATCTACGTGTGCGTCTAACGATCCCACACAGGGGATTCTGAGACAACAAAGCTCTTCCAGTACCTCAGCGAGACGGCTGATGAAGCGCAGGTGCGGTTCCCGAACGCTGACCTAGTATTTCTGGGGGACTTCAATGGCCATCACATTGAATGGCTGGGGTCCCTTAAGACTGATCATGCGGGTAGAGCCGCCCATGCGTTCGCTCTCTCCCACGGTCTGACCCAGATGGTATGCGGGATCACCCGGATACCAGACAGGTCAGATCACGCGCCCGCTCTGCTGGATCTACTGCTGACGAGTCGCCCAGCCCAGTACAGTGTTTCGGTAGGAGCCCCACTGGGTAGTTCCGACCACTGTGTTGTTCACGCTGTCATGAAGGTGTCACCTCCTGCACGTCCTGTACAAACGTCACGACGACTATGGCACTACTCGTCAGCGGATTGGGACGGTCTACGCGATTATTATGCGTCCGTACCCTGGAGCCAGCGCTGCTTTGTAGGAAAGGCTCCTTCGGATAGTGCTTCTGCTATTGCTGGCGAGATCAGTTTAGGGATGGATTATTACATCCCTTTCACTGATGTCACCAGTATCCGCAGAGCCCGTCCCTGGTTCGGGCGAGATTGTGCCAAAGCTGTTCGACAAAAACAGTCGGCATATCGCGCCTGGATCAGGGCCCGGGCTGTGCGCGACCCAAACGTGGGCCACCTCAAAGCAGCGTACAACCGGGCCACAAAGTCGAGTAAGAGGGCCTTTAAGAGAGCGGATGCCCAGCGCGTCGCGCGGCTTGGTCAGGAGCTCACTTCCCATCCCACGGGCAGCCGTGGATTCTGGCAACTGGCCAAAGCCGTGCAATCTAACTTTTGTCAGCCCTCGCTGCCACCGCTGCGTTACCCAGATGGAACACTGGCTCACAAAGCCCAAGAGAAAGCGGATATGCTCGCAGACCTCTTTGCGGCTAATTCCCGGGTCGACGACCGTGGCCTGCAGCCCCCCGCCATCGCCAACTGTGGCCACACAATGCCTGATATTGTTATCAGGCAATGTGATGTACGGGCAGTGCTGCGGTCACTCGACACGCGGAAAGCCAGTGGCCCTGACGGCATTCCGGCGGTGGTGCTACGAAAATGTGCAGCTGAGTTGTCTCCAGTATTAACGCGTCTGTACCGCCTGTCATACTCTTCAGGGCTCGTGCCGGAGGTCTGGAAGGAGGCGAACGTACAACCGATCCCCAAGAAAGGGGATCGGTCCGATCCAGGCAACTATCGACCCATAGCTGTCACCTCAGTCATTTGCAAGGTGCTTGAGCTCCTTATAAATAAGCAGCTCATGCAATTCCTAGAGGATCACTCGCTAATCAATGATCGACAATACGGCTTCAGGCCAAAGCGATCAACGGGTGATCTTCTGGCATTCGTAACGCATGTCTGGGGTGGGGCTATGGAAAGGCACGGCGAGTCCTTGGCTATTAGCCTGGACATCGCCAAAGCCTTCGATAGGGTCTGGCATGCTTCGCTCCTTTCCAAGCTTCCGGCATATGGTCTACCTCCTCAACTGTGCAGCTGGATTGCCAGCTTTTTAAACGAGCGCCGAGTGCGGGTCCTCTGCGATGGCCAGGCTTCTCGCTTCTTGCAAGTGAATGCCGGGGTACCGCAGGGGTCCGTACTATCACCAACTCTCTTTCTTCTGCATATCAATGATATGCTATCCCTCGGGAACATTCATTGCTATGCAGATGACAGCACACTGCACGGGAGTTACTCGGTTCGTCCGACGGCGGGGCGATCTGAGATTGAGGAGGAGAGACGACGACTCGTGGCTGATCTCGACCGTAACCTCGACAGTATCTCTCAATGGGGTACCGAGAACCTGGTCGAGTTCAATGCCCGCAAAACACAGGCGTGTGCATTTACTGCGAAGAAATCCCCTTTCCTTCCCCTACCCTCTCTTCAGAATGCATTATTACCAATGAAGGACAACCTTGATATCCTTGGCATAGACGTTCGTCGAGAGCTCAATAATAAAAACTACATCGAAAGATGTATAGGGCTAGCTTCGCGGAAACTAGGAATACTGAATAAGGTAAAGAGGTTCTTTACACCGGACCAGAGGTGTCTGCTGTACAAGACGCAGATTAGACCCTGCGTCGAATACTGCTCTCACCTCTGGGACGGCTCCGCGAAGTATCTGCTGGACGCTCTCGACGCTATGCAGCGACGGGCTATCCGTATTATAGGTTGTCCGGAGGTAACGGGAAGCCTTGAGCCGCTAGCTCAGCGCCGAACAATAGCTTCCTTGGCCGCATTCTACCGTATTTACCACGGCGAGTGTTCTGAAGAGCTCTTCAATCTGATCCCACCCTCTTCCTTCCGATCCCGAACGACTCGTGCCGGGCAGAGATGCCACCCCCACACAGTGGATAGCATGTTCGCGAGAACCGAACGTTTTAAAGGTTCGTTTCTCTGCCGAACGATAGTGGCCTGGAACGCCCTGCCTGTGCACGTGTTTCCTCCTACATATAATCCTGGGTTCTTTAAGCGGAGCGTGAAGAGGCACATCAGTAGGTCGTCAAGTTGAGGGCCACTCTCAATAGTAATGTGTGCTGTGAGAGTGGCCCACAATCGATAGACGTCGTCACGACTTACCACCAGGCGGGCGGCGTCAATTTGGCGAACCAAATATAAAAAAAAAAAAAAAAAAAAAAAAATCTCTCTCCGAGACCGAAACATACAAATACCTAGGTATGTCAGAGTCATTGGGTATAGCTGTAGAGGATATTAAGAAATCGATGAAATAACGTTTTTTTGGCCGCCTGACAAAAGTTCTTAACAGTTCTTTGTCCGGTGGTAACAAAATGCGGGCTTTCAACGGTTGGGTGATACCTTTATTGTTATACTCCTTTGGCATACTTAGGTGGACTCAAACGGAACTAGACGCCCTGGAAAGGCGAGTCCGTCAACAACTGACATTGCATCGAATGTTACACCCACGATCTTCTGTCATGAGACTGTACATTCCGCGGAAGTGGGGGGGTCGAGGCTTTTTGAATGCCAAGAACCTCCACAACCGTGAAGTGTGCAGTCTGAGAGATTACTTTCTACAGAACGGGTGTGACATTCATTGCGATGTCGTGATGGTTGACAAGGGCCTGACACCTCTTTCCTTGGCTAACGAGAACTGGCGTAAACCAAAGGTGCTAGGTACTGAAGACCGTAGGGACGTATGGAAGAGTAAGGAGCTACACGGGCGGTTCTACCGGGTCTTAACAGGACCCGACGTAGACCTGCTCGCTTCGGTGAACTGGCTGCGTTTTGGGGACCTCTTTGGGGAAACTGAAGGTTTTGCCTGTGCAATTGCAGATGAGGTTATCAAGACGAACAACTATCGGAAATACATCATGAAGGACGGTACGGTCGACATTTGTCGAGCATGCCACCGTCCTGGTGAATCACTTCGCCATATTATTTCCGGTTGTTCGTATCTTGCTAACACCGAGTACTTGCATAGGCACAATCAAGTAGCCAGGATCATCCACCAGCAACTTGCTCTTCAATATGGCCTTATTGAGTTTGAAGTACCGTACTATAAGTATACACCAGTGCCAGTTCTTGAGAATGGTCGTGCATTGCTCTACTGGGACCGATCAATCATCACGGACAGGACTATTGTTGCAAATAGGCCCGATATCGTGTTGGTTGATCGGACCCAGCGTCGGGCAGTGCTCGTCGATATCGCCGTCCCGCATGACGAAAATCTCGTGAAGGCAGAGAAGGACAAACTTAGTAAATACCTTGATCTGTCCTTCGAGATAACCGCCATGTGGGACGTAGACTCGACGATCATTGTCCCGGTGGTCGTTTCGGCAAACGGATTAATAGCGAAGAGTCTCGATCAACATCTCAAGAGACTCTCGTTAGATTGTTGGATCAAGAGTCAGATTCAGAAGGTTGTTATCCTCGACACGTGCCGTATTGTTAGGAGGTTTCTTAGTCTGTAGCCTCCACCGCCGGTAGTTTGGGTCCTACTCCGCTACTGGTGGGTCACTATTTTTTATATTTTTAAATGTATTTGTTTTTTTTTTATAAATGTATTTAAAAATGTATAAAATAAGAATGTAAAGGAATAAACGAAATAATAATAATAAATTTATTTCGTAATACTAATTGTACAATAAAATTTTACATAGAATCTTAATTTTAATTGTGTGCTATTACATCATAGTTAGTGCATTAGTAGCTTAAGTATGTAGGTATAATAATACCTATTTACATTTATATGTTTCTAGATGTTTTATAAATAGGTAGTCTTATAAACGTAATTTGCACCTGAACTAGGTAGTCCTGTATTTCAGGCGCCAATTGCAGCTAAGTAAATTATATAACATTACACAAAAACAATTACGTAACATTATATGATTAGGTTATTCATAATATTATATAATAAGAGCTAGTACAACACCAAAGTGGCTCAATATTGATAACTATATTAGATATGTCTTAATTATTCACCTTATCACTATTTATTTTAATACAGATATTAACTCCTCTGTGTCATCGTAGGACATCCCTTGGAGGGCATTCTTTAGTACTTGCTTACAACGAGAATAATTAAGAGGATAAATATTTGCTGTAGCGTTTATCCTATTGTACAGAAGCGGTCCTAAGAACAAGTAAAATTTGCCTGTGTATTCGCGTTTTATCGCAGTTCTTTCAGTGCAAACAATATCTTTCCGTCTTTTGTAGGAAACTTGAGTGCTGTAGGGAAGTGATGCGTGCTGTTTTAGTACTGTACTGAGTATGAATAGCTGACGGACTGTTAATACTTCACAAGATTTGTATAGGAGGTTAGTGGGAAATAGGAAAGGGCGGAACGTTGATACCTTAAGGATTGCCCTCTGAGCTCGCTCGACGGGTAAAAGCAAGGTCTTGCCTGCTCCTCCCCATGACGTTATGCAATATGTTATTATTGATTGACAAAGTGCATAGTAGACTTGTTTAATCACCTTTGAGTCACCTATATATCTTATTTTTTTGAAGACAAATATCAGCTTGCGCATTCGCTTAATTAGTGCTTCGCTATGTTTTTTAAACGAAAGCGTCTCATCTATTATAATACCCAGGTATTTTATAGTATCTGTTATGGCTATAACTGGGCAAGTGCACGTGTTATCTTTATTATCAGGTTCCCTACAATAGTGAGCGTACAGTGAGGGGTTGGGCTGGGTTGTATTCGGTCTCTTGCGCATCGAGAATGAAATGTATTTGGTTTTATCTGCATTTAATGTAAGTAAATTGTATTGAAGCCATTTATTTACGATGTTAAATCCTCGCTGCGCACGCCCGTATGCTTCTGACTCTGATTCAGCAGAAAAAAGGAGGGCAGTGTCGTCCGCGTATGATATTCCAGTTCTTGTTTGTCGTGATGTATTTTAACTATCTTAACAGATTATTGCAAAAATTCCTGTATCTTTTGTATGACAACTGTAGCGCTAGATTGTCAGGGTCGCTCTTACATTTCAAGTGGAGTTTATCCCTGTGTTTTATACAACGGATAAGACCAGGTGTAATCCAAGGTTTTAAGTTATTATTTTTGTTACTTGTTCGTATTATACATTTATTTTTATTAATTGCACTTTTTACACATTCAATCAAGTATTGCATACAAAACTGCGGGTCATCAGAATAGTAAACTGGTTCAAAATCGATGTCGCGTAAATCGTCTTCAAGTTTATTCATGTTTAATTTCGAGACTAAGCGAGTTTTTTCTAGTTTAGGTAACTTGCAACTCATTGTTAGTAGGGCAGCGTTATGATCGGTTATAGTGGAATTTATGACGAATGTATGCGCGGGATATTGCGTTTTTAGCATGATATGGTCTAAACAAGACCCACTTGCCTGTCGCGTGACAAAAGAGTGCGTAGGGAATAAGCCATGAAATGAGCAGAGGTTGAGATAATGCTGAGCATCGTCTTTTACGTCCTGTTGTCCTTGCAAGATGTTTATGTTTATGTCTCCAATTAAAATTATGTTTTTAAAGGAAGACAGACTTTGAAGAGTATCATTTAGTGAATCAATAAACGTGTACTTATCGCTAAAGGCGGGAGGCCTATATATTGCTAGTATTGCCAAGTCTGTTCCTATTTTTATTAAAAGCCTATTACACTCTTGCATATTCGGTTCCCCGATAGTTGCATTAATTGCACTTTTTATGTAAACTACAACGCCGTCGTTTTGATTGTATAATGTTTTACTTCTGTACATATTATATATTAGTGCTATATTATATGGTAATGATAGCCTACATTCCGTAAAGACGATGACGTCAAGATTCATATTTATTCTATGCTGTAAAGTTAGAAAATCATCAAAGTTCTTAAAGACACTGCGTATGTTTTGAGTAATTATGGAAAATGGGTTAGTGCACGAGGTTAGATATTGTTTGCACTCCTCTGCCTCACATGTTCTAGTCTCTGCCACAGAGAAGCTATCTATGTCATTTATTAAATTATAAGTCATTACTATGAACCTAAAGTAATCTAAAACTATAAAGAACAAACAAAGGTAAGTATGAAAACTTGGTTAAGGGCGCTCTTAGGCGGCTTCATAATCTATAGAGTTAATATACCTGTTTTCCGCGATAATTTTTGCTGGGCAGTCTAGAGCTCCTGTAGAATGCTTGTTCGGCTTATTGAAGCGCGAACAAGTAGCGCATTTCCCTTCGTCAGTTTTCTTTGAGCATTCCTTTATTGAGTGGCCTTGCTCTCCACAGTGGCCACAGGTGTGTGAAGCCTCTCGACAAGTCTTCGCCGCATGGCCATACTGTTGGCACTTAAAGCACCGAGTGACCAGGGTAAAATCTCTAACTGGACATGACGACCAGTTCACAAACAATCTTTCCCTAGCAATAAGGTCCTTACGTATCCTTGCAGATACCTCTATTATATAGTTACAGGTCTCGGCATCTCTCTTACCCGACTTGTGGCTCAACTTAGTGGAACTCATGAAAGTCTCAAAGCTGCATTCCTGGTTACCAGCCAGGTTTTGGTTATAAAGGCAGTTAAAAACTTCTTGTTCTTCCATTGAAGAATAATTACTCTCGGTCTTTTTTTATGTTCTTCGTCTATGGTGAGGCCTGAGTTTGATAGTTGGGCAGATTGTTTTATTTTTTCAATGTCTCCCTTCGATTCCGTGCTGATTATAACGCCACCGTTTTTTGTTTTACGAAGGCCTCTTACATGAAGTTTCAACTGTTCGGGGCAGATAATCTTTTGGACCAGTGATTTTGTCTCGTCACTTGATTTTCCTTTGTCATTGGGGTAAATGGCCACTGAACTAAGATTCAATGCTGGTATATATTTGTAAGCGCCTTTTTTCACCATGTCAGCAAACGATGCCCCGGGCGTACCTTTTGCCGACTCTTCAATTTTATGTTTTAACTCCTGCAAGTTTTGGGCTAAATCTAGCTGGTCACCAAGCGACTGGACATGTTTACTGGCTTGTACGGCTTTCATTTTTAAAGATTGGTACTCTACTGCTAATTGGGATGTACCATGACCTACTTTCCGGCATAAGGAGCTAATCCTCATTTTTTGTTCTGAGTTTAACTTACTTGTAGCCTCAGATACAATTGTGCACACCTCATTGAGACACTGCTCGATGGTGGTCATCCAATTCTGGATCTCTGGTGTAGAAATAACCTCCATCCTGCTTTCCTCTTGGGCAATGTTAGGGCGTGGTGCGGGTGCAGAAGTCGGTGGAGGTGAGCGGACCGTCCTTGCACTCCTGTTGAAAGGGCTTCCCTCCATTTGTATTTTCAGATAATGCCTACTCTAACTATAGTACATTATCGTCGTAATAATACTCACAATTCACTTTACACAAATTGCACTTATTAGTAATCGAGGTCACTACTCAGCAGATTATCATTTGATATTATTATAATTAATTATACTTAATTATTGATCACACACGTCCATTCATAGCGAGTTCAGCTAGCATTGACTTCAGATCTGTGGTCCTCTTGTTTTAAAAAATGGTTCGATCGCATGAAAAAATGTTTAAAATGTAAAAGAGAGTATTTTGAAAAGCAATAAACATAATATTTTGATTTTAACATTTTGTTTTTTTAAGTTACGCAAAACTTGTAGTGTGACCTACGTATTAGCTTAATTTGGGCTAGATGACATTGTATGAGAATGTCCAAAAATATTATTTATAAAATTTATTATGAGAAGTCAGTGCCATAACACAGTAGATCTAACGTTAGCCGGGAAATACCTTCTGCATGCGAACCAGAGACGCCCGGTAACGGACATGAGAGGGGCCGCGGCCTTGGGCTACGGACATAAAAAAAAAAGATCTAACTATACTAATGAGATTAGAGTTCCGCGTGCAGGAGAACAATAGAGCAATATGGGCCTCTTGGGCTCTAACTTGGGTCAGCTCCTTAAAAACATATCATTTTCAAGTGCTTAGCTCTTATACTTACTTTAGTAACAGTGTCGGCTCTTCCCGTATATCAATTATTTTATTTTTTATCTGTAGTCATCATATTATAATAACCCCAAGGTCGCATAAACTTTTTTTATTGAGCTGAGTTTACGAAGCTCTTTCTTAGGCGACTCGTGTATTTCGGTCGTGATCGAACTCCTCCTAAACGACTGGACCGATCTTTTTGAAATTTGGTTATAGTGACCATCACCGTGAGTGCATATATCTGAATTCATAAAGATCGGTCCAGTCGTTTAGGAGTTCAACCCGGATCGACAAACTCAGCTCAATTATTGCAACAGCAGAATGTATTGCATACCTAGTTTAATCACACATCGGGTTAAATCATGTCATTTTATCAGGTACCCCTCTCGAAGAAAGCGGCTACACGACCTGGGGTAACGGTCAACCATCAGACGGAGCGCCCCGTGGAGTGGACGAACGATGTGGTTCCATGTTCTACAATGGAAAATTGAACGACATGAGATGCGACAGAAGATGCTATTATATCTGCGAACATGAAGTAGAGAGTCATCACAGTTTGACGACAGAACTGGCAACGATAAACGCTAGTTTTTGTCAGTTTTGTCAATAGATTATCTTTAGTTACAAATTACCTACGTAATAAAGTTTTATACACAGACTATCTTTACACATATTTCTGTATTTTAAAGCAATGAGTTTGCTTAAACTATTCTAAAAATATAAACGGAATCAAGAATCAATTTATTTTGTTTAGGCTGGCCTATATAACTAGTCTGGCTATAAATACTGTTAAATTAAAACTTTACTTTTTTAAATTTTTTAATTATTTTGAATTTGGAACACGTATATTATTTTAAAAACTTCTTTCGATTTCGCGCCATTTCTCATAATTTTTTGTGTTCATTGTCGGATTACAATATGGAATGGGGTGAAAATAGGATCGCAGTGATCGCCTTGCACAAAGTGGGTATGGAGCCGTCAGTCATATTCCAGATACTTCAAAAACTTGGTATCAGCCGTATGTTCGTATATCGTACTATCAATAGATAGAACAACACTTCGTCTGTGGAATACCAGAAAAGATCGGGGCGGCCGCGTGCTGTTAGCTGCAAAGGGCTATAAAGCCGCTGTTAAAGCCAGAATTCGTCGAAACCCCATAAGGAAGCAAAAAATCTTATCCCGAGAAATGAAGATTCCCGCTAGGACTCTGTCACGTATATATAACAAGACCTGAAGCTCGGTGCTTATCATCGATATACAAGACATGCCCTAAATCAATCTTTACGATTAAAGAGAGTGGATCGATCAAAGCGACTTCTGTCGCGATACGCAGGTGAAAAGCACAGAAATATGCTCTTTACCGATGAAAAAATTTTCACGATTGAAGAACACTACAATAAGCAAAATGATGAAGTGTACGCTCACAGTTCTAAAGAAGCTGCTCAAGTGGAAAAGTACAACGTGGTCATCATCCTGCGTCAGTGATGGTTTGGTGGGGCGTGTCTTATCAGGGAGTCACAAAACTACATTTTTGTGAAAAGGGAGTGAAAACTTCAGCCAAAGTGTATCAAGATACTGTCTTGGATCATGTTGTGAAAACTATTAGCAATACATTTTTCAAAAATATACCGTGGACTTTCCAGCAGGACTCTGCTCGTGGTCACAAGGCATGAACCACAAGGCTTGGGTAAGCCTGGCTAGAAACCAACGTTCCGGACTTTATAAGAGCTGAAGATTGGCCCTCATCTAGCCCAGAGCTCAACCGTTTAGACTACAAATTATGGTCAGTTTTAGAGGACATGGCCTGCTCTAAACAACACGGCGACATTCAGTCTCTTAAAAAACTTTGGAGCAAGCAGTGGCAAAATTTCCCCTGGAAACAGTGCGTAGATTATATGTATCTATAGATTCGTGGCCAAACAGATTAAAGGCCTGTATAAAAGCCAAAGGTGGCCATTTCGAATAAAATATATTTTTATTTTTTGCTAAGACTTTAATAAATATGTAGGTATAAATTTTAAAAATATTAAATTACTTCATATTTACAAAATTGCATTTTCATTTGTAACAAAACTTATGGCTGGACGTATATATATAGGCACATGAATGTCAAATATAATTTTATATGTCAAGAAATATTATCAAACCATTTGAAAATGATTCTTTCGCTGGTTCTGTAGGTTGGTTCTACTGAGAAGATACCAAGAAAATCAGGTAGATTATCCTTTTTGTTATATTTTAAATACCTACAGTTTTGTTTACAACTTGTATTGTGCGAGTTGTCAGGAGACATAAAGAAAACAACAAAAGTTAAAATGTAAGGCGTTCCCTATTTACAAAAAGTTACGTTAATAAAAAATAATGAAGATGAAAAGAAAACTTAATATGCCTCTTGATAGTAATTAGATCCAGTGGACGTCCGTTCACAGGAGTATTCAATAGTAGAAGCTAAGCACTTCGCCGTTGAAGATGTACTGAGGGCACTCAGCAGGAGTGTCTCAGCAGCAAGAAGGGCATTAGGTACTCTTTGTTTAGTGAGTGCCACCGTAGTAGTAGGTATTGTAGATAGCGCTGAAATGTACACGTAAAAACTGATGTATTTCCAACTTGTTACATACATTGACAACTTGCAACTGTCGATTTTACTGAGGAGGTTATTGATAAATAGTACAAACGATAAATAGTGGGCTAAGATTTGAGCCTTGTGGCACCCCCGACGTTGCCAATAGGACTGACTCGTACCCACTCAATACAATGTCTATGCAGGTTGCCATGCACTCCAAAATGTTGATTGAACCTTTGACAACAGTATCATGTGATCCACACGGTCAAAAACTACATAAAAGCATAGTCTGCATGGCACCATTAATTTATAATAAGGTTCCCAAAAATATAAGGCAGTTGAATACAATCCATTTCAAAAATGCACTCAAGACGATGTTAATTGATAAATGTTATTATATTATGGACTTTTTTAATGACAAACTTTAATGATTGTATTATTTGATTCATTGACATTATTAATTATTTATACTTGAATTGACATTATTATTGTATATTACTCCATCTTAAATATAAGATATGGAATGAAAGTGGCTGAAGAAAGATAAGACTAACTATTTACCATGATGACTACAACTCAATTTATTTTATATTTTCTATTTATTAGTTACATTATTTAGAATTATGAATATTATTAGCCATTATTATGAATTATATGAGTTAGGAATACAATTTATTATGAATTTTTGTTACTTGTAACTATACTATACTACTATACTTAATATTTTTTATAATTAATTCTCTGACATTTTAGCCTTGACATTTTATTTATCTAAATACAATTTATATGTACTTCATTCATAGCATTTAAGATAAAATAGAATATTTGTACATCACTCAATGTGGTAGGATATAGTGAACCAAATAATATATTGCAACACCTAAAACGAACCTATATTCCACAAATAAATAAATGATTATGATTATGATTATGAAACCTCAGCAAAGTCCGTATATAATTATGGAATCAATCTGCCTGTCTATTATTAAAAGAAGGAGGTTAGAGTTTGTAGATCTACCAGATTTGAAGTTATGCTATTGAGGGCCCAGTGTGTCTGAGATGGTTATAAATGATACCCTCAAATCGTCTGTAATTGGCAAGGCTACGTCCATCTATCCCCACTATTGCATTATATGTGTTACTTTGGCAATTTTTCATAATTTTACTAGGGAATATGCCCTTCGAAAGTTTTTTGAATATCGTTTGTAGTGGTGTTACAAGACTAGGCGCAATGAGTCAGATAAATATCGGTGGTATGCCGTCAACATCACAATTTTTAGAGAGATGAGAGATCAACGTTATGAAAGTCAATTTAATCATGATGGGTAAAGTAATCATGGCTGTTTTTTTATATTATCAACCATTCAAATCATCGACCTAGACAAGTTTAGTTTTCTCTTGATACGAACATTTTGGACCTACTAAATAATATATACCTACTTTTTGGTATTTCAGCTGTACATTGTGGACCGGTTAGTTTCGATATTCTAATACTACTAATATTGTCATAATGGAAACTCGAGAGACTTTGAACCTGCAAGGGAACTACGCTTTGTGACAAGGCTGTCTTCGCGTCTACAGAGGTTACGGCTTGGCCACGGGACTTTCACCATAGCGAAAATTCGCGCGGTGCGAACGGCGAAGCATCTAGCGACTCAAATAAATGAATAGAAATGTACTTACTACGTGGAGCGGCAAACGGCGAAGCGACCGGCGAAATGTACCGAGCGACTGGCGGCGCGCGCGGCTTCCGAGTTTTATTGCTGAAATACTAGCTAATTACTAACAATAATCTCTTACTAATAAATCTAAACTAATATCTATAATTGAAAGTTTCGACACTCATTCTGGTGAACTCGAAAAATTTTTCTGGATACATTCTGCTTTTCTCGTGCTTCATGTGGAATTCTCCATCTATACCTTGATTCCTATTCAAAGCATTGACTCCACAATCTCTTCCAAATATTAAGTCTTGAACCAAAAAACTATTACTTTCGAAGCAATATCGAGATAACTTTGATAAATACATTTCGCTCTCAGACTTCCTCACTAGTCGCAGCGGCGAACGCGAGTGTCCCGTGGCATGCAAAATAGACGCGCGAATTTCCGCTGTCGCCGCCGCCGCCGCCGCCACCGCCGCCACCGTCGCCACCGCCGCCGCAGAAACCCGTGGCCAGGCCGTTAAAGTGTCACGTTATAAATAAAAAAATAATAAGTAGGTAGGTACCTATGTAAAATTTAATCATGATTAATAATTAGGTAGTTTACTAATAGCTTTTTTTTTTGTTTTTTTATTCCGCGGCCCAAGGCCGCGGCCGCTCTAACGTCCGTTGCCGGGCGTCTCTGGTTACAAGCAGAACGTTCCAGTGGCGCCCGGCAGTAGTAAACTGCCACTTACTGCTGACTGCTGGCTTAATTCTTTTAATCAACTGATTCAACGCCTGTTCTATCATCAAAGGATGAAGCCAAAGTGTCCACATCGTGTTCACAGATAAAGAAGCCTCGATTTTTGCAATCGACATCGTTTAGAAGTCCGTTGTACGACATGGCGCCACACCGCTCCTCCACTCCACTTGAAGGCCCGTCCGGCTGACCTTCAGCCCACTTCATATAACCGGTATCCTCGAGAGTTGCACCTGAAAATGTCATTAGGATTACTCCAGTAGGTACTTAAATTTCAATTTGAACGGATGACTTTCTTTATCCCACATGTGGTAAGTGCAGTTTCTGTTTGTTTTTTCGCCGTCGCGAATGCAACAGCAGGCAGGACGGCTTCGTGTGGGACTCCCAACCCTCCTTCGACTACATCACTGGATAGGACGGGAAAATAAATCAAGGGCGTACAAGGAATGCCCGATAGAGCTCTCCGCGGGCGAACTTCTATAATTTGGAAAGGTGATTGTGAGTTACGTCACTTCTCAATTTGACCTTAGTTGTGTCTAGGACTTCTAACTACTTGGCAGTCCTTTAATTGGTGTGAACTGATGATTTGAATTTTTTAATTCGACGAGGGTTTATTTCGAAATGGGATCACTTATCACATTTTTTAAATTAGATGATTATTAGGAGGCTTGAGAAATGACGTAATTCTCAATTTCAATAAAAAATGTTTTTTTTGTTGATATTAAACTACTATTTTATACTCATACCTAGTCACGTTATTGTGACACCCCTCCTCAAAAGACGCAAAAACAATGCGAAACTTCAACAGTAGAGATACCTAAATATGTATTATGTTCCTTGAAACTCACCTCGAACAGGTTGCCAGCCTGAATCATAGATGTCGTGAAATCCCAAGAAAACAACACCATCCAGGAAATTACCGAAGGTGACTGGAGGTTTTGGTGTACTTGTAGCTAGTGATACTAAATAGTCGGCTTCTGCTTGTGAATTGATAACCGCCAAGTAAGACTGCTCAGCTCTACAGACACCGTGTGCTTCTGACCAGGACAAAGGCTTCCTGTGGAATTTGTAGCATCTACCCAATTTTTCATTGAATTTGTAATCTGGAAAGAGTGGAATATATTGGGTATATTGTGGCTAATATAATATGGGTACCTTAGATAGAGCGTCAAGCGCGCTGGCGATCGTTCAGTGTACGATTCATACCTATATTTAAGTATGTACCTATCATATTTTTTAACCAATATGGTTTGACGTTAACGTTTGTAGCTGCTGTTATCTTAGCCGTAGATGGTGTATCGTTATCTTCCACTATTTTCTGACGGCTTAGTAACATTTGGCCTCAGTATCATTTGAAAGGTATAATATAACAATGTATTTCCGTACCTGTATTCGGCATGTTACACTTGGGGTTCCATTCTAACGATGCTCGAGTCTTCTTACAAATGAACGAGAATGTCCAAAAGCAAGGGTAGTCGTGAATATACGAGTCCAATTTAAAGACAACACAGTCTTCGTTACCATTGTTATTCCCTGGCTCTCCTGGGGCCCAGTTGTGATATACATCTCTAATAGAAGTTCCTGAGAAGATGAAAGGAATCATAAATTTAACCCTTGTGCTCAATAATAACATTTGTGACTAAGGAAAAAAGAATAAGTGTGTAAAAAATGATTATTTTTACTCGACGATGCACTTGAAGTAGCACTTACAGGAGGAATATAAATAAACTAGGTATGCAATGCATTATGCTGTTGCAATAATTGAGCTGAGTTTGTCGGACTGGGTCGAACTCCTAAACGACTGGACCGATCTTTATGAATTCAGATATATGCACTCACGGTGATGGTCACTATGACCGTGCCAAATTTCATAAAGATCGGTCTAGTGGTTTAGGATGAGTTCGATCACGAACGAAATACACGAGTCGTCTAAGAAAGAAACAATTATATGGGTACCATAAAAGTTACCGTTTCGATAACAGAACCGACTGGAAGTATTACTATTTTTAAAGTGGCACTTTTACGGTGTTTACACAAAAACCTTCCTCCGGGGTCGTTCTCCAGGAAGGCTTTTGTGTGTATAACTTGTCAAGCGGGCGAAGCCGCGGGCGCCGCTCGTTTATAATAAACTTAAGACAACCGAGTCTTTTACGCGATAATCACGCGATATTGTCCCACCCAGGTTAATATGGGACAATATATAAATTAAATAAATTATATATTTTTTTTAATATTTTTTTATTTAGGTCGACAAATTGACGCCACCCAACTGATGGTAAGCTGAGGCGACGTCTGGCAATTGAGGGCGACTCTCACACTACACAGGAATACTATAGAGAGTGGCCCTCAACTTGATGACCCAGTAATGTGCCTCTTCACGATTCGCTTAAAGAACCCAGGGCCACAATTCCAAGCCACCATCGTTCGGCAGAGAAACGAACGTTTAAAACGCTCGGTTCTCGCGAAGACGGTTTCCACGGTATGAGAGTGACATCTCTGCCCGGCACGCGTTGTTCGGGATCGGAAGGGAGAGGGTGGGATCAGGTTGAAGAGCTCTTCAGAACACTCACCATGGTAAATACGGTAGAACGCGGCCAAGGAAGTAATTGTTCGGCGCTGGGCTAGCGGCTCAAGGCTTCCCGTTACCTCCGGACAGTCTATAATGCGAACAGCGCGTCGCTGCATAGCGTCGAGTGCGTCCAGCAAATACTTCGCGGAGCCGTCCCAAAGGTGAGAGCAGTATTCAACGCAGGGTCTAATCTGCGTTTTGTACAGCAGACACCTCTGGTGCGGTGTAAAGAATCGCTTTACCTTGTTCAGTATTCCTAGTTTCCGTGAAGCTAGCCCAATACATCTCTCAATGTATTTTGTGTTATTGAGCTCTCGACGAACGTCTATGCCAAGGATGTCTAGATTGTCGTTCATTGGTAATATTGCATTCTGAAGAGTGGGTAGGGGAAGGAAAGGGGATTTTTTGCTGTAAATACTGTGTTTTGTGGGCATTGAACTCGACCAAGTTCTCGGCACCCCATTGGGAGATACTGTCGAGGTTTCGGTCGATATCACCCACGAGATGTTGTCTCTCCTCCTCTATCACAGATCACCCCGCCGTCGGACGAACCGAGTAACTCCCGTGCAATGTACTGTCATCTGCATAGCAATGAATGTTCCCGAGGGAAAGCATATCATTGATATGCAGAAGAAAGAGAATTGGTGACAGTACGGACCCCTGCGGTACCCCGGCATTCACTCGCAAGAAGCGAGAAGCCTGGCCATCGCAGAGGACCCGCACTCGGCGCTCGTTTAAAAAACTGGCAATCCAGCTGCACAGTTGAGGAGGTAGACCATATGCCGGAAGCTTGGAAAGGAGCGAAGCATGCCAGACCCTATCGAAAGCTTTGGCGATGTCCAGGCTAATAGCCAAGGACTCGCCGAACTTTTCCATAGCCTCACCCCATACATGCGTGACGAATGCCAGGAGGTCACCCGTTGATCGTTTTGGGCTGAAGCCATATTGCCGATCATTGATTAGCGAGTGATCCTCCAGGTATCGCATGAGCTGCTTATTGATAAGAAGCTCGAGCACCTTGCAAATGACTGAGGTGACAGCTATGGGTCGATAGTTGCCTGGATCGGATCGATCCCCTTTTTGGGGGATCGGTTGTACGTTCGCCTCCTTCCAGACCTCCGGCACGAGGCCTGTAGAGTATGACAGGCGGTACAGACGCGTTAATACTGAAGACAACTCAGCAGCACATTTTCGTAGCACCACCGCCGGAATGCCGTCAGGGCCACTGGCTTTCCGCGTGTCGAGTGACCACAGCACTGCCCGTACATCACATTGCCTGATAACAATATCAGGCATAGTGTGGCCACAGTTGGCGATGGCGGGGGGCTGCAGGCCACAGTCATCGACCCGGGAATTAGCCGCAAAGAGGTCTGCGAGCATGTCCGCCTTCTCTTGGGCTTTGTGAGCCAGTGATCCATCAGGAAAACGCAGTGGTGGCAGCGAGGGTTGGCAAAAATTTGACTGTACGGCTTTGGCCAGTTGCCAGTATCCACGGCTGCCCGTGGGATGGGATGTGAGCTCCTGACCAAGCCGCGCGACGCGCTGGGCATCCGCTCTCTTGAAGGCCCTCTTGCTGAACCTAGTGGCCCTATTGTAAGCTGCTTTGAGGCGGTTCACGTTCGGGTCACGTGCCACCCGAGCCCTGACCCAGGCGCGATATGCCGACTGTTTTTTCTGGACAGCCTCGGCACATTCACGCCCGAACCAGGGGCGAGCTTTACGGATGCTGGCGACATCAGTGAAAGGGATATAATATTCTATCCCTAGACTTATCTCGCCAGCAACGGCAGCAGCGCTATCCGAAGGCGCCTTCCCTACAGCGCTGGCTCCACGGGACGGACGCAAAGTAATCGCGGAGACCGTCCCAGTCTGCCGACGAGTAGTGCCATAGTCGTCGAGTCATTTGTTCAGCACGAGCAGGCGGTGGCACTTGGAAGCTGGCGTGCACCACACAGTGGTCGGAAGTGCCCAGTGGGGCACGTACCGACACACTGTACTCGGCTGGGCGACTCGTCGGCAGTAGATCCAGCAAGGCGGGCGTGTGGTCTGACCTGTCAGGTATCCGGGTGATCCCCCGTACCATCTGGTGGGAGAGAGCAAATGCATGGGCGGTTCGTCCCGTATGATCGGTCCTAAGGGACCCTAGCCACTCAACGTGATGACCGTTAAAGTCCCCCAGGAAAACCAGGTCAGCGTTCGGGAACCGCACCTGCGCATCGTCAGCCATCTCGCTGAGGTATTCGAAAAGCCTTGTTGTCCCAGTGTCCCCTGTGTGGGAGCGGTAGACGCACACGTAGATCTGGCTCATGGAGCCATGATCCACGTGCAGCCAAAGGACGGAGTAGGAGGGGTTCTCCAGACAGCGCAACCGGCGGCAGCAAACATCCGCCCTAACGAACACGCACACCCCGGCTTTATCGCGGAATTGTTCCTCAATGATATAGCCCGGGTAACAGAGGTACGACGTGTCGTCAGGGCGGCGTATCTGTGTCTCCGTTAGGAACATCACAGAAGGCCGTGCCGTCTCCAGGTGATGGTGGACGGTATCGAGGTTTGCATGGAGTCCGCGGATATTTGCGAACTCCACCTCAAACGAAGTCAACTTTGTGGGGTTTCTAGGGGACGCAGTGTACCTACTATTATCTTGTTGCACTGTCATTGTGAAATATGGGGAAGACAGGGCGATATTTGGTGCGGCAGTAAGTGACAAAGTGCAGAGGCTAGCTTCGTCTAGAACCGTGTGGTTAGGTCGGAGCCGACCCGCCGGACGGAAGGGCTCCCAAACCCCCCTGATGCAGGGCCGCCGCTACCCCACACCGGTTACCACCCGGAGCGGCGACCTCACAACAGGATTATGCGCAACATGTGGGGCAGCCTCCTGAGGTGGTTGGTCCCAGGCGGGCCCCATGACTATGGGCGGCCGCGGCAACGCCGTTGCTAAGGGTCTCCCTGGCCGGCAAATCGACCCACACCACCTACACCTACAGACTCCGCTTCGCCCCCACAGGACCCCTGCCTGCCGCACCATACACCGCCCTGGGCCCGGCAGTGCAGCTGCTGAACCCCTAACGCAACCCAGCCTGGGCTGGGTTACTTGGGGGGCTTTAGCACAGCTGCACGGTGGTACCCCCCCGGACCAACACTGTTGTACTACCTGGTATCCACGTAGGAGCCGAAGCCACCACATGGGTACCGTAATATACGAACCTCGTCCGTTAATCAGCAGGTGCGCCACTAGCAGGTGAGGTCGCTGGGGCCCGATAGATGTAAGAAGGGCCCCTTTGCACAAATTATACCTTTGGCCAATATGTGAAAAGCTACTTATATTTAGGAAATCAATTTGACGATAAGAATGAAGAACAAGAGGTCGACCGCCCGCGCCGCGCCGTTAAACATGAGTTGGTAAAAAGTTTTTGTCCATGAAGGAAATCTTGAAACCAAAATTTCCCCTACACCTAAAGAAAACAAAAAAAACAATTTTCTCTGTAAAATGTAGGCTTTGTTTGTAGGTATATTTAAATAGGTAGGTATATTTACGTAGGTACACACTAAAAACAGAAATTCCTACCGTCAATGGTTTCATAAACTCCTTTCGAGATTAAATCTGAAGCTGCCACGAAAATTTCATCTTTGGGGTTATTCGATGATTTCCAATGCTCCAAGATCACTTTAGCTTCAGTTTCGTCTTCAGGAAAAAAGAAAGTGGCGCCCTCTGAGGCACATATTCTTTTCGCCTCTTTCCAGGTTCGAAGTAAAGTGTGTATCTTATAAAAACTTTGCGTCTTGTTTATATACTGGTAGTCGTTGCGAAAGAAGTTTTTATCTCTTTGTCCAGCTATTTAAAGAAAAACAAGATAAAATTAAATAAAAAAATTAAAAAACCACCCGATTCACAAAAAAGTGATGTATAAGTTATGACCTTTCATTTGATACCCAACACAAATTTTTCATCACCACTTTCACCCCTCATATCTTTGAATTGGCTTAAACGATTTTTATAAAACATAGCTAAGAACACTCTCCCCTAACCCATCTTTCAAAAAAAAGAAACAGAATCAAAATCGGTTTATCCGTTTAGGAGCTACGATGCCACAGACAGACTTACAAACACACACACACACACACACACATCCACACAAACGTCAAACTTATAACACCCAATTCGGGTTTCCATCGGGGGTTAATAATATAAAATACAAAACTGAAGACATGTATTTATCTAAATATTAAATAAAATATTTTTACTATTTAGTATTAATGCTTTCGATGTCTTTAAATATACATAAGTACCTACTATGAAGCACTGATGTGTATTTAAAGACATTATGCATAAGTAAACTAGTTTTTAATTAAGTACAAGCTATATCAGTTGCCATTATTTTCACTATTGATACATTTATCGATATAATTGTAGATAGTGTAGATTTATTTATTATTACCTATACTTATTGACTTCACTATTAATTTGAGGTGGAACCTATCTAAGCACATACAACAACCCTCGAAGAGGCCACACAAGTGGCCAAAGTCCGCCGGGTGCCACTGGGAATGCCAGTGACGCCCACAGCAATGGACATGGGAGCCGCCGCAGTACCCGGAATAAAAAAAATTGCACACACGACACGCACAATAGTAGGTAATTTCGGTGAAACCGGTTTATATTTTTTTTACTTTGTTATTAAGTAAATCAAATAAAAGTAAGAAAATGTAATTTAGTTACACACATTTTCATACATAAGTAGATTCTTATATCATTCAGGTTTGATCAAAACATACCTATTTAACTACAAAACAACAGTTAATTCTACAAACTTCAACACGCGTCATAAGGAAACACACACATATTACGCACAATTTGCCAGTATTTTTAGTCCCACGTAATAGGGCAAGCCTATTGCCGTTACCGGGCACCTTTATAATGAGTTATGTCCAAAATGGCCGAATGAATTTAATAAAAAGCTGCAGCTATACATATTGTAATTTAAAGAAAAATTTGAAACCCGTTGCCTTGCGATGAAATGTTGACGAAAGGCAACAAAATCTTACGTGCCAGCAGCTATGGCACAGCCAATTAAAGTCCTGGGCGTTTCGGACTACTCACTCCGGTTTATTTGACATCTTCTAGTCACAGTCTAAAGATAGTAAGTTTTCTTTACACAGTTTCTTTGTACATTGGTTTATATATTTCAACATTTTATACACTGCCCACTGAATTAAAAAAAAACAACTTACATATGTTTGACACACTTAGCAAAACAAGCACAACCAAGATTTTCGCATACATTTTTTAAAGACAGTCGTAATTAATTGTGATAATTGTGTAGATTTTGGACAACGTGGTTGACAGACGTCAACATATGAACGTTTTCGTCGCTCGACTCACGACCAAGTTGAAACTTGAAGAACTTGAGTCATCTGCACACATACAGCGGCTAAATACTTCATATATACCTACTTAATATAAGGTACTTACATATGTGTTAGTGACTGTAAAATAATAAGATTTTTTTAAAATAATAAGAAGAGAGATAAGGTGGTTTGAACACGGCATGCCCGAAGAGACACAGGTTCAGTATTTTGTTCATTTTAGTTATTATGACAGTAGATGATGAGACAACCAAGGTATCCTTATCCACAGATCAGCACTTCCAAGATATCGTCACATCGACCACTGTTGATGTCATTACAAAGATTAGGTATTAATTGTAGGTAAGTTTACCGTAATTCGTTCAACCGCTTGTTTTGAATGTCTAGATCGCGCTATCGTTTGATGACCGGCCAGTATGTAAGTAGTTTAAACAAGACAATGTAATTCGAACACCTGGTTTTGCTGTGGTTTATATAATATTCACCTATAAAATAGTGGTATATGTTTACTGTGGTTTTTTTACGCTTAATTATACCCAAGTCGACCCGGGCGTAAACATTGGTCCTTGCGAGTCGAACGGTTGTTTTTTTTGGAAAGCGCTTTTTTTTTGAGTTTGGGGGAACAGAGTAGATCGTTGGACAGCGATCTTCCTGCCTTGTTAGGTTACTGGTCTTGTGGATCGCAGACCAGAAATACTTCCCCTACAGCGGGCATCAAGAAGAAGAGATTGGGTTGGTGTCGTGCGCTGGAGATGAGGAAGAGTGGAGTTTATAACTTTGTATAAACTGTACCACATTGGGAACCAAGGCGGCAAGAACTTACTACTACTGCAACTTCGCTACTAACGACGAGAAAGCAACGGGACAGGTGATACCACTAGAGGGCGCTGCGTTCGCGTAAAGTGAATTGAAGTGATTGTGCTAAAGGTGATTCCGGATAAACTGTGAGTACATTTTCGACCTTATTTCTTCGAAGTGTTCAACTTAGAATTTGAAAAATACTACAATTGAAGAGACATTTATTTAGATTATAACAGTGAATTTTAACCTTATTTATAAGACTTAATAAACTTAGTTAAATTATTGTTAATTTAGGAATTGTGTTAATTTTAAGTAGAAAATATTTTAAAGTTTTAGTTTGAAAATTTTCTATGTCCTATTAACTTTGTAAGTTTAATACGAAAAGAGTTGTCATCTATTTTGATTACAAATTCTTAAAAATATTGCAAAATGGAGTTGATAGAGAGTAGGCAGACGGATATACAAACTAAAATGACTAAGAATGCTGCTAACTTTAGAAAATCACCTAATGATCACATTACTATTTCATATGTAGAAACAAGATTAGAGAACCTAGAGAAGTTGTGGGAAACATTTTGTAACAACCACAATAACTTTTTACAAAAAAGCGAAGATGTAAAATTGTATCTCGGTTCCAATTATTACACAAAAAATGTTTACAGTGAAGTTGAGGAACTGTATATAGAACATAAGTCGGAACTTAAGGAGAAGTTAAGGAGCTTTCACACAACTTCAAAATCGGCAAAATTAGAATCTAGTAGTCAAGTTTCTAAAACTACTAAGTTACCTGAGATTAAAATTCCGTTATTCTCAGGCAAGTATTCGGAATGGCACACCTTTAGGGATTTGTTTTTGGGTTTAATTCATAACGACAATAATTTAGATAAATCATAAAAGTTTTTATTATTATCTTAAAGGACACCTGACAGGGGAGGCAGAGCAGTTACTAAAAAAATATTAAAACTACATGTGACAATTATGAAATGGCTTGGTTAAAATTAGAAAGCACGTACAATAATAAAAAGTTCTTAGCTAAAGGCATTTTGAAACGCTTAATTAATCAAAAGATATTAACCATCGAATCGTCTTTGGGAATAAAATATCTGTTGAATACTACAAATGATTGCTTAGACTGAATTAAGAATCTAGGGGTAGATATTTCGTCATGGGATATTATTATCATCCATTTAATAAGTGAAAAGTTAGATAAGGACACAAAGAAAACGTGGGAATTAAAAATTGCTGAGGATTCCAACGAAGATCTCCCTACTTATTCAGAGTTTTCACGTTTTCTTACTGGTCGATTTCGGGGTCTTGAGGGAATTGATAGCAGGCCTGATGGTCCCAAAAAGCCTCAACGGGGTATGCAATCATTCCATGCAGTTAAAGAAAAAGATTTTAAGGTTTGTGTTTTTTGTTCTGCTAACCATAAGATAGGTTCATGTAAAGATTTTAGTAATGAAACTATAGAGAAGCGGCGTCAATTTGTTCAGGATAAACATTTGTGTTTTGTCTGTCTCAGGGGAAATCACTCGGTGAGGGCTTGCAAAAGTGCTCATAGATGTAACATATGCAAACGGCGTCACAATACCCTATTGCATCAGGACATCGGTGGTGCTAGGTCGTTAGGGGGAGACAACGACGGGTCTAACAGTGAAGCATCGTTGTCGAATATAGTCACCAAACCGGATACAAATTCAGAAGAGTCCAGCAAACCAATGGTTTCATGTCTTTCTACTGGGAATGGTCGGAAAACTGTGTTACTGGCCACAGCTTTAGTAAATGCTGAATCGAAAGACGGATCCTATAGGGTTATTAGAGGTTTGCTAGATCAGGGGTCGCAATGCTCGTTTATAACTGAATCGATGGTTCAGTATTTGGGATTAAAACGAGTCGCGACAAATAATACGGTTCTAGGTGTGGGCGGTGACAAGGGTATCATATCTAAATATGTAGTCACCATAAAGCTAAGCTCCAGGAATGTCCAAACTATAAAATAATAACTCAGGCATATGTGCTAAGGTCAATTACTTCTCTTTTACCAGTTATTAGGGTAATGAAGGTAGAATGGGTGGACTTGACAGAGAATGATTTGGCGGATCCGGAGTACTATCGGCCAAACAAAATCGATATGCTGTTGGGTGCTGAAGTTTACAGCCGGGTCATTCAATCTGGTATCAAAAAGAATACTGCTGGAACTTTGTTGGCGCAGGATACAAATTTCGGATGGATATTATCAGGGGTGCCTGACGTAGCTGACACATCTCATACGTCGTTGCATACCACTGTGTTACATTCCTTGATTCCAGAGGAAGATCTCTTGAAGAGGTTCTGGGAGTTAGAAAGGGAGCCATGCGATAACAAAAAACTGCTAACAGCGGACGAACAAAAGTGCGAAGAGTTATTTGTAGCTACAACAACACGAGACGAGACTGGGCGGTACGTGGTTCGGTTACCGCTGCGTTACGACACTCTTATAAGTCAGTTCGGAGAATCCAAGGCGATAGCTGAAAGAAGGTTCAAGAGCTTAGAACTAAAATTTAATAAGAATAGTGAGTTCAAAGAAGATTATAGTAAAGTTATTAAGGAATATTTACATTTAAATCATATGGAGAAAGTAAAGAGTGATAACTTAAATAATAAATCTGCCATATATTTACCTCATCATGCCGTTATTCGAGACGATAAAGTTACAACTAAAACCCGAGTGGTATTTGACGCATCCTGCAAGGGTAGTAATGGAATATCATTAAACAACATGCTGAGAGTCGGACCTACGCTCCAAGCTGAACTTCGGCACATCATCATGCGTTGGAGATTAAGTCCAATCTGCCTAGTAGCTGATATTGGCAAAATGTATAGACAAGTCTTGGTCGATCGTAGAGATACAGTGCTGCAAAGAATTCTTTGGAGAGACCGTTACGTTTGGGACAGCTTCGGCGCCCTATTTAGCAGTCCGTGCTCTACTACAGGTGGCATATGATGAGTGTAAGGATGATTCAAAAGTGGCAGAGGTTATCCTTAACGACTTTTATATGGATGATTTAATGTCGGGAGCTGAAAATGTAAATCAAGCATTTACAATTTATGAAAAACTAAATACAGTCCTATCGAAGGGGGGGTTCAACCTACAGAAATGGAATAGCAATAGTAGAGAATTAATAGATAAAATTACAGGAGGGGAATCAGATAAGAAAGAGGAGTTAAAATTTACAATAGATAACATTACCAAGATACTCGGACTTATCTGGGACTCCCGCAATGACATCTTTACGTACTCTGTCGAACTACCGAGTCCGGCTGCACCTATAACTAAAAGAAAGATAATCTCTGATATTTCCAGATTGTTCGATCCCTTGGGGTGGCTCGCACCTAGTATAATCCTCGCCAAGGTGTTGATACAGAAGCTATGGCTAGCTGGTGTAGGTTGGGATGATGAGGTACCTAATATCCTACTGGAGGAATGGAGTGACTACCGTAGAGACTTACCTTCGTTGGTAAATATTAAGATTCCGAGATGGTATAACAGGAGCTCGGACGATGTGAATGTACAGCTGCACGGTTTTTCTGATGCTTCGAAGATGGCATATGCTGCAGTTGTATACCTACGAGTTGTGGATGCAAAGGGGAAGATACATGTAGCTTTAGTTACGTCTAAAACGAAAGTCGCACCGATCAAGCAAATGTCGATTCCTAGACTGGAGCTCTGCGGGGCAGTACTTTTAGCAAAACTGTTAGTAGAAGTGGCTATTGTTCTGAAAGTGAAGACAGAAAATTTACGGGCATGGACGGATTCGGAAGTAGTACTCGCTTGGTTAAACAGTCACCCTAGTCGGTGGAAAACCTTTGTAGGCAATCGAGTGTCCGAAATATTAACGACGTTAGACACACAATATTGGTTTCATGTGTCATCCAAGGAAAATCCAGCTGACTGCGCTTCAAGAGGTGTTAGTCCGGGTGAACTTTCGAACGTGGCGATTTGGTTCAATGGACCTGCATACTTGTATAAGTCTACCATAGATTATAAAAAACCTAGACACTTGGCAACTAATTTAGAGCAAACGAGAGTTCATGTTGGTGTAATAGATAATTTACCGTTGTGGACAAAATTTTCATCGTTACCAAAATTGGTGAGAGTTATAGGCTATTGCAGAAGGTTTTTAAAGTTATTAAATAAAACATAAGCAAAGCAGTCATCTAGAATTTTGTCCCAGACAGAAATTAATGAAGCAATGGAAATTTGCATTAGAAAGTGTCAAGAAGAAGAATGAAATAGAAGAACTCAAATGCAATGGGGTTTTAGGCAAGCGCAATGGATTTAAATCATTAAATTTATTTCTAGATTCAAAAAATATTGTTAAGGTGGGCGGACGTTTGGCAGCGTCTGATTTGGAGTTTGACCGCAAACATCCAATAATCATACCTAAGGAGTCATTCATTACACAGCTTCTTATAGCTAATGCACATAAGAAAACCGTGCATGGAGGACCTCAGGCAATGGAAGCTTACTTAAGGTCACAGTATTGAATTGTAGGTTTAAAGCTGTTAGTTCAGGCTTATTTAAAAAAATGTGTAATATGTGTACGCTACTCGGGTAAAGTGCGAACACAATTAATGGGTCAGTTACCTACTCCTAGGGTGACACCCAGCAAGGTCTTTCTCCGTAGTGGGGTGGATTATGCAGGTCCAATTAATGTTAGGGTATCAAAGGGACGGGGGCACAAATCGTACAAGGGTTATATAGCGCTATTTATTTGCTTGTCAACTCGTGCAATTCATTTAGAAATTGTAAGTGATATGACCTGTGAGGGGTTCTTGGCGACGTTTAAGAGATTTGTTGCCATACGTGGCCATTGCTCAGAGCTTTATAGTGATAACGGCACCAATTTTGTTGGGGCTCGTGCCGCTCTCGTGCGGCTGCACGAGAATTGCTTCACCTCTTTAATGAAGAAAAAGTAACATTCTTCCTGAAATAGCTGAGGAACTTGCAAGTAATGGTACAGACTGGAGATTTATTCCCCCACGCGCGCCCAATTTCGGCGGTTTATGGGAAGCAGCAATTAAATCAACAAAATATTATTTGCGTAGAGTTATTGGAAATTCGACACTAACCTATGAAGAACTAGCAACAGTGGTAGCTCAAATTGAGGCTTGTTTAAATTCAAGGCCACTTTCTTACAGGGAAGATCAGGGAGAGTTAACCGTGCTTACTCCTGCTCATTTTTTGGTTGGAGAACCACTAGTTGTAGTTCCCGATATTAATTTTGAAAGGTCTAATATCAGTAACCTTAGACGTTGGCAACTTACCCAGAGAATGTGTCAGGAATTATGGAGACGTTGTTCAAGCGATTATTTAAATCAGTTTCTTCAACGACATAAGTGGAATCACCAAAACCCGGAGCCAAAGGTCGGTGACGTAATTTTAATAAAGGAAGATGACTTGCCTCCTGGTCGATGGTTGCTAGGCCGAATTGAATATAAACATCCTGGTTCGGATGGCTTAACACGTGTGGTTACCATTCGTACTAAAAATGGATCAGTCAAGAGATCGATCTCTAAAGTGTGTGTCCTTCCGATTACTCATTAGTTAAAGCTTTGGTTATTTGTCTTATGGTCTTAATTATATTATATTTCTAACACATTGGTGATGATTAAAATAGTTCTTAAGTGGTGTGAAGATTTATATTATACGTAGTTAATAAGAAATGCTAAAAGATTTATGTTATGCATACCATGTCACTAACTAGTCTTAAGTCATTATGGGCGGTTTGCTTTTGGAAGTACCTTATGTTATAATGTCCTTGGTGGGCGGAAATGTTGATGTCATTACAAAGATTAGGTATTAATTGTAGGTAAGTTTACCGTAACTCGTTCAACCGCTTGTTTTGAATGTCTAGATCGCGCTATCGTTTGATGACCGACCAGTATGTAAGTAGTTTAAACAAGACAATGTAATTCGTACACCTGGTTTTGCTGTGGTTTATATGTATTCACCTATTAAATAGTGGTATATGTTTACTGTGGTTTTTTTGCGCTTAATTATACCCAAGTCGACCCGGGCGTAAACAACCACGTTGAATATTTCTACTCGACACAATGACAGTCACAATTACAATGGGAAGAGCCTTCCTTTTTTCTACCAAATAGCGCGAATTCAACATGCTCTATATCTGTATATTTGAGAAGATATTTGGTAATAATACATTTGCACAATAGTACTCGTACTTAGCTATAATTAAAATATTATGGAAATTATTATGGACGGAAATTATTTACAGACATCACAAAAAATTCATTAACAACCCATTTGAGGGTAATGAATTTTGAATTAAGTAAAAAATTACCGAGAAACGCTACCAAATATTAATTATAATATTTTAGTTTAAAAGTAATTTAGAACTGAATATAGTAAATATATTGGGCATACGCTATCGTTTATTCCCGACATTAAGGGCTAAATTGACAATACTTGTTCAAACTACTAAGTCCCATGCTGACTTTAGGTGTGAAGAATTTTCGGGTTTCCTTTAACAATCTCCAACGCTTGTGGCTTAGGTCCTTTACTTTTTCAAAATATTCGTTTGTAACAGTTAAAAAACTCATAATTATTCCAAATTTTAAAAGCAGCAATGTTGGAAAACAATGAAAAGGCTCTATATTGAAGATGACGACGTGTTCGAACTGAAATATCAAGATATATTTTCCTGTTTGCTTTGTTATTTAACACACAACGATATTTTTATAAATGCACACTACAAAAAAAAAACTATGACCATTAACTGTTATTAACATTAAATGTTGGTTACACACACATATAAAGTTTCTGGTACAAAACAAACAAGATTTCTTGAGTCTCTAGAGATCCTCCACACTGTCTACACCGGCAATTGGCGATCATACGTCTGCGAACCTTGTGGTCGACTAACGTGGCGTATAAAATGTGTTCCAAAACTTTACTTGTGTTACTTTTTATGTTTTGTGGGTCTAATTACTCAAGTAAGTTTCTTATCTATTAATCACTGTCTTGGAAGTTAGGATCTTGTCTGCCTAGGCGTCTCCTAAGTCTAGAACGAGTATCAAAGTGGGTAATTAAAATAAGGAATAGATAAAGAAACAATAAATAAGAAACGTCAGAGTAAAATATTTGACCTTAGTTAACATTTTTTTATTTGTTTATATGTATGTATGTACCTATATATGTCTGTGATTTTATTTTAATAATTATATAAAAATATCAAAATGAAAAAATATATACAACCAAAGCCCGATTAACAACGACATGTAAATAAATTGACCATGATGGGACGCTAGACGTACCTTCTTTGACTTGGAAAATGACATGTGAAAATTTACACACTCGTTCAACTAGTAACTATCAGTTTACCCTTACCAGTAGTACCATTGACACCTATGTTCAACTGTGTCTGCAGTGGAACTGGTACAACTAATGTCTAGATGGTGAATTCTCGTCGAGACGCTCTCGTGCTCTCGCGCGCTTACACGCTCACTTGGCGAGAGAGCCGGCTTTAGAGTAGGTATATAATACATAAGCTAAAGCTATATAAAATACTCTAAAGCCAGCTCTACGAACTCCATGAAACTCCAACTCTCGTTGTTTCTCGGTAGGCTTTGCCGAATGTGTAGAGCGGGGGTAAAGATTCACTAAATCGTAATAATATACTATCTATAAAGTGAATTTTGATATTAAATTGGTAGGTATGTTGACCTCAATGCATTTGATAAATGACATCTTTTGCAAGCAATGCGGTTTTCCTATTAACAACTTTGCAACAACCACTTTTGTAAATTATTAGATTTAAGTATTATGTAACTTTTTCTTTCCTATCCGCAGATGGCCAAAGAGATAAGAAATTCTTTCGTAAAGATTATCACTATATAGAAGAGACGCAGAGTTTTTATAAAGCCCATACATTATACAGTACTTTTTTCGTTGCGAAGCGTATGTGTGAGCTAGAGGGCGCTAGTCTCTTCTATCCTAAGGACGAAACTGAAGCCAAAGCTCTTGTAAAGTTTTGGCAAGCAACGCAGCCATTTTTTGAGGTATACGTCGGTATCACGGGATTGCTAGCCAAATCATCTTTCGAAACTATTGACGGTAAGGAACTGTTACTAAGTCTACACTTGATTAAATTAGATGAGAAAACAGTAAAAAATATGTCTATATATTAAATGTATCAAAATAGTAGATACACAGATAAAAGAAAAATACAAAAACCCATCCCATACTAATAATTAAGCCGTTTTATGAAACGGTTATTTCCCAAGCGGCTGTTAATTACGAAAAATGCTCAATAATGTAGTCCAGATTATGAGTTTATGACAGACACAATAATTTACTGGTTCATTAACTTAATGTTCCCGATTAATCCCGATGTATAAAGATAGTAAATGTTATGTGACAAGAAGTGTGGCTAGTATAGAGAGCATGCACGACACAAACTTGTTTGATGATACAACATTGTCTGTATGAGAATCATAATCCTAAAATAGGCTCTGGTCCAGAGCCTATTTTAGGATTATTTGAGACACATTTGAGAAGAACTTAATAATGTGTTAAAATTGTTAACCAAACATCCACCGAGCCTTTTTCCAACCCAGTTGGTGTCAGTTTTCCGGTCTAACTGCGATGCGACTGCACTTCGATATTTTCAGTGAAGCGACTGCCATCTCACCTTCACAACCCATGGGCGATATCAGAGTTTTTTAGTTCGACCGGTCGGGTTTTTGTTTTAGATCTCCAACTATGTCTAACGACTGCCATAGAAGTTTGTATGACAACCGGGACCGACGGCTTAACGAGTTCTCCGAGGCATGGAGGGATCTCAATGTCTTAAGAAACGGTCACCCATTCACTCACTGGCTTGGCTAGACGTTGCCTAATATTTGTAATGTGTTAACCCAGTTGGATACCACTTAACCAAGAGACCCTATAAAATTTAAAAATTGTTGGCTAATCAGGTCTTTTATTCCTCTTGGATTTGTGCAAGACTCTGTAACATGTAATTGTATTATGTCCAGGTCTACCAATTGAAGATGTTTGGCACCACTGGGATAGAGGGGAGCCAAATGATGTCAATGGCAATGAAGATTGCGTATCGTTTAGACAAGATACGTCTTACAATGACTATGGTTGCTACGCCAATTATCCTTTCTTTTGCAAGAAGACCCTTGCGTCCCTGGAGTGGAATTGGCAGTGTAACATGCCAGATGTAGGTCAGTTAGAAGTAAATTGTGCATACAACTCTGTATAGAACTACCAGATAACCACCAAGCTATGACACACACACACACTCACACTCGTGTGCGTGTGAGATGATCGATTTATTTATTTGATTTGTTTTTGAAGACTTTGTGATCGATTTGGAAAATCCTCTTCCTACTTCATATGTAATGATGGACATGTCGTGGTATTTTAAAGTTTTAAATTATTCTTGTGAACTGAATAAACATTTTTTTACAGGTTATGTATACAATAAAGAATTGGGTAGATGTTACAAGTTCCACCAGAAACCTTTGAACTGGACAGAAGCATACGCTGTTTGTAGTGCAGAACAGTCTTATTTAGCGATAATCAATTCACAAGCTGAAGCTGACGATTTGGTTAAATTAATAGAAAATACACCAAAAATTCAAATTGGTGGAGGTTATATGACTGGAGCTGTTCATTTAGGATTTCGTGACGTAGATGACGAAGGCTGGCAAACTGTCAGAGGTAAGTCGGAGCTCGATGATATAATTTGTGTTATTTTATTGTTATCTTAATTTTATAATAAAATATCCTACAAATTGTAACGTATGGAATGAAACACGGACTAACGCTGACTGGCTGACGTTTATTGTTAATATTCACACATAAAGGTACAAACACAACACTTTTCCCTCCTTATTATTACAAGAATAAAGAAATATGCACCCAAACAAACTACATATTGCATAAGTATAGTAAAAATTAAACTAATTCGTGAAGTTGTCACCAAAAGTATCATGCATAAGTTTAACAGTAAAAATGTGACATAATAAAGACAATGTAGCAGGTATTCACTAAGACTAAAAACCTTATCAGGTTATTATATAACTACTATGTAGATTCTGATACATCAATAAGTTTATTTTATATTTGCCTACTTAACTATTTTATTCTTACGAGGTCTCAAAGTCATGGGGTGAGGTGAATGTATTTTCTTAACGCCCTGCCCTCTGGTATTGTCATTAATGGTTTGGTGGACTATTTCTAAACCCATATTTTCGGCACTTGCCTCGGTTGCTATGGTAGAGGCAGAAACAACCTGTGGCGATGACGAGGACGTCTCTTGTGGACTAGACTTCAGTGAAACGCTACAGTGTGGCGAAGACCGAACTTCATCATTACTTGAAACCAGTATGTCACTATTTGGCTGGAAACCAGTATGTCAGTATGTCAACCGGTTGTATCCCGGGAACCATGACTTCTGCCATAGAATGTCTAGACTTCCTAACATCATGCGTTTTGATTATTTGATCTACGTGACGCTTCACTGAGGAACTACCATCGGCTGGTTTGACCAAGTAAGATACCGGGCCTGTCCTGTCTACCACTTGGCCTTCCTTCCATTTAAAATCTTTATTAGCATAATCTCTGAGGAGCACTCGATCCCACCACGAGCGACTTCTTGTCTGTGCTGTGAAGCACGTACTACCACACTAGTATCGGGACGCACCAGGTCAAGTCGTCCACGCAGTCTGCGGCCCAGCATAGCTACTGCTGGTTCCTTTTGGGTAGTGGAATGCTCTGTGTTCCTATACGTAAATAAAAATCTTTGTAAAGCCTTCTCGCAATTTTCATTACTTGCTACTGCTTTTTTTAGTACTCGCTTAACTATTTTCACTGCGTTTTCTGCAGCGCCATTACTTGACGGATGATAGGGCGCTACTAATGTGCGTTTTATCCCATTCCTAGTTAAATATCTATTGTACTCTTCAGAAAAGAAGGGCGGCCCGTTGTCGCTAACGACCACCTTAGGCAGTCCGAATCGTGAAAAAATTTTCATTAAAACCGATATATCTACCGCGGCTGACGTATTGGGCACAGTTTCTACCTCTAACCACTTAGAATGTGCATCAATTAGCACAAAGTAATATTTATTTTTATATGGGCCCAGGAAATCGACATTGAGCCGCGACCATGGTTCTGTCGGCCAATTCCAGCTATGCAGGGGCGCCGCGGGCGGCTGGTCGCGCTGTGAGTCACACGCGCGGCACTCGCGACATGTACTCTCTATGTCCATGTCTATTCGCTCCCACCAAACATAGTTGCGCGCCACTTGTTTCATTTTGACTACTCCTACGTGGCCACTGTGCAGCTCTTCTAACATTTGAGGGCGTAGTGCTTTGGGAATGACCACCCGATACCCCATACTAAACAATCGTGTTCAATGAACAAATTATCTTTACGCGTGAAAAACAATTACTCAATCTCATTTTCAATTTTTTTTGGCCAACCAAATTTAACAAAACCGATAATCTTATTTAATAAGAGGTCTTTTTTTGTTGCATTTTGTATTTCATAAAAAGTTATAGGTAACCTGTCTTCTAAAAAATTTAAATATCCTTTGCTCGACTTTTCGGGTATTTTAACATTTTGTTTATTATTACTCCTTAAAGGTAATCTAGACAAAAAATCAGCGAAACTAATTCTTTTCGAGGGTATAAATTCTATACTATAATTGTAGGCAGCTAATTTAATGGCATAACGTTGTATTCTGCTAGCTGCTGTCTGTGGGATTCCTTTGTTTTTACCTAAAATGTAACTTAATGGACGATGGTCACTTCTTAAAATAAAATACCTAGCATGCAAATACTGATGATGTTTTTCTATCCCAAACACTATAGCCAACGCTTCTTTGTCGAGTTGCGAATAGTTAAGTTCGGCTGCATTGAGAGTGCGTGACGCACAGCTGACCAACCGCTCCGAGTTGTCGGAGTATCTATGAGTGAGTACTGCACCCAACCCATAAGGGCTGCTATCAACTGACAATATCAACGGTAAATTAGGATCGTAATGCGCTAAAACGGGCGCGCTACAACATGTTTTTTATTTTCGTAAATGCCATCGTACAATCCTCGTCCCATGACCATTTTACATCTTTTTTTAATATATTGTACAACGGTCTTAATGTGTCACTTAAATTTACACAAAATCTAGAATAAAAGTTAACAAGACCTAAAAAACTTTTAAGTTGGGTTATATCGGTCGGCACAGGAGCCGATACTATAGCATGAATCTTTTTTTTTATCTGTATGTAAACCGTGCTTATCTATTCTGTAACCTAGGTATGTTACACTTTCTTTAAAAAAATCACATTTTGACCAATTTACTCGCAGTCCTGCATTCTTAAGTCTCATTAAAACTGATTTTAAATTACGCAAATGACTGCTTCTATCACCACCGGTTACACAAATGTCATCCTGAAAAACCACAGTGGAAACTAAACCAACTAAAGTCTCATCAATTAGTTTTTGAAAATTTTCCGGGATGCACTTGATGCCAAAAGGGTACCTTTTGGCATCAAGTGCATCCCGGAAAATTTATACATAAATGTGCCTATATGAGTGGTGATAGCGGTCATTGGTTGCGAATCTGGTGTGAGTAGACACTGTTGGTATGCATGACTTAAGTCTAATTTTGAATACTGAACCCCACCTGCCAAATTAGAAAATATTTCCTCAATTCGAAGTAACGGATAGTGAAAATCTTTAATAATTGGGTTAATCGTAATCTTGTAATCGCCACAAATGCGAATATCACAATTTTTTTTTACAACGGGCACGATTGGAGTTCCGTAATCAAACCTATCTACTTTAAATATGACATCATCTTTTTGCAAACGCAAAAGTTCGTGCTCGACGGGTGCACGCAATGCGAGCGGCAACGAACGTGCCTTTACAAATATCGGCGTTTTATCTGTAAGGTACAGTTGTATAGGTTTCATAAAAGTTCCTAACCCGCTTGCAAATACCTCCGGGTACTCAGTAAGTAACCGTTGTACATCTTGATCATTATCGATCATGTTATAACATTGCGACACATTTAGTTGTAATTTCCTTATCCAAGTGCGACCAATCAACGCAGGCCCACCGTTTTCTACAATATATAACTCAAGAGGTATACTGACCGATTCATAATCAACGTTGACTATAATGACACCCAGAGGTGATATGATTGTACCTGTATAAAATTTAAGTCGCAACGATTTACATATTATCGGTACATTAAAAAAATATTTGTCGTAACACGACTTAGAAATAACTGAGATTCGACTACCGGTGTCTATTTCAAACTTGATGTATTTGTTATTTAAACATAAGTCGATATAATATGGACTATCGCCCTCACACACAATATTGTAAAAGTTTAACTCGTCTTCATTACTTTCGTCACTGTCATTTATAAAGTACTGACCTTTATTTTGCTTCTTGTCTTTAAATGCACCACATACCACTTTGAGGTGACCTCGCTGGCCACAAGCGTCACAGTTATAGTTCTTGAATCGACACCTGGTCGATGCATGTCCGTCTCTGCCGCAACGCGAACAGCGCTGCCTGTTGGTGCGGGACCGCTGCTACCGACGGCCAGCCCGCCGCTGGCATTACCGCCGCCGGCTGGGCGACCGCCTCTGCGACCTTGAATTGGCCCTACGCGATGCAAGCCCTCGACTGCTCCTACACTGTAATCTCCACTAGTGCCGCCTTCGTTTCCCGTGCTGCCTGATGCTGCCACTAATGCATACCTATCCGCTGCCTCGAGAGATAACGCTAACTCCACGGCCCGTTGGTAGTGGAGGTTCTTTTCGGCAAAAAGTCTAGACCGCATGTCTTCACTAAGTAAACCCGATACAAATTGATCTCGTAGGTTAACTTCCAAAGGATTCACTAACACTGCCGCAAAATTACAAGTTTTGGCGAGATGTTTTAAACTTTGAAGGTAGTCACTAACAGATTCCCTGGGTTTTTGCTTTCTTTGCCGAAAGATATGGCGTTCAGCGATTTCCGATCGTTGCGGTTCCAAATGAGTTTTTACAATTTCCGTTAATTGCGCGAAAGATTTATCTTCGGGTAACGCGGGAGCACAAAGATCACACATTAACTCATAACATGTTACGCCGACGTGTGTCACTAAGGTAGCCACATGCAACTCGTCTTTAATTCCGTTTAGAGTGATGTATTGTTTAACCCGACGACAATAAGCCTCCCAATTATGAGAACCTATGTCGAAACTTTCTATTTTTCCAAAAGGCATTATTGTAATATAATTTATATTCAAGTAAATGTAGGTAGGTAGGGATTAGTACCGACTGCGCCAATGTAACGTATGGAATGAAACACGGACTAACGCTGACTGGCTGACGTTTATTGTTAATATTCACACATATATATAAAGGTACAAACACAACACAAATCATTTTGCACAGTCAGTTATCTGCAGGATCAGGAGAGTCTCACATACTTAACCTTTTTACGATATTAACTACCAATTAAACGATATGATCAAAATAATTTTGACTATTTCATGACGAAGTCCCGCATTTAGTTGTGCATATCAAGCAACGACTTCTGAGAACATTGATTTTCCCAAGCCACTTCGTGATGTGGCCAATTAAACATTAGGTACATGAAATGCTGTGAGCATTTTATTAAGTAAGCATTTCTACGATATAGCCACCACGTAGCCCCGTTATAGCTATACATTGTTTTTAAATGGCTGCCTTAATGTTTATTACTCCCTCGTAAGGATTAGCCGAGGGTGCCGGCGGACTGTGGCCACCTATGCGGATCGGTTTCCTATTGGTATTCCATTACACTATGTTACACTCGCCGACACAATACTCGTATATCTTCAAGTTAATAACCGGTATAGTTCGTTTACCAGTGTCACTTTTAAATTATATATTTTATATTGTCAGGTACCTCCCTCGAAGATAGTGGCTATACGGGCTGGGGCTACGGTCAACCGGACGGAGCGCCTCGTGGGGTGGACGAGCGATGTGGTTCCATGTTCTACAATGGACACTTGAACGACATCAAATGCGACCTAAGAAGCTTCTATATCTGTGAACACGAAATAGACACGCTTTCTGCTATTGACGACAGAACAGGCGCCGATAGTCGTTAGTTATCATTTCGTTCAATCTGTTTATTCACATATTATTTATGTACCTACTCAATAAATACTTACATACATTTTAGTTTTAAACACAGGCACCGAGACCTTTTTATTTTTATCAACGCGTCAACCCCTTTGTAATAGTTTGAAGATGGTTTAACCCCAGACCATTAGGTGATCGATACGTGCTTTTATACCTTTTTTAAACTTTAAAGAGTAAAAGAAATCTTGCACTAGGTATCAATCAGAAAAAGTTATCCATATGCTAATTTTCATTGGATTTTTTAACGGTTAACGCCTGAGTACGTAACAAACATCCCTCCCGAATATTCTTTTGCTGTTTTTTCCGTTCACAGCTAACATTGCCATTCCATGCTTGTGTGGGTTGACATTAGTAGTGCGGAATGGGGTCAAATTCACGTTCGGCGACAAAAGGTTAACGCATCAGTTATCTAGTTCTTACGGAAATCCACAAATATCAATAACGTCTTTAGTTACTGGACGCGGGTTTACCGTGTTATCGACTTATTATACAGAAATAATTTACTACAAAATTTGTTTGTTTGAATGCGATCAGTGGCGGATTTACCAGCAGGCTGAGTAGGCTTGAGCCTAGGGCGGCAGATTTTTGGGGCGGCAAATTTGGGGACCGATTTTATTTTTTTGCTTCCTCATAGAAATCAAAAATATTTCTGCATGACGGTTTTCTGTTTTCTGATGTTTTACAGACAGAAGTCAGCAACAAATTTTGTCAATGAATCTCTCCTCTCACTTGTCATTTGTCATGGTACGTTCCGTGAATCCGTTTAGCAATATTCCATATTCTAGAGTGAAAGAGCAAGTTCGCCGCCCCCGACCAGTAATCGGCCTCTGCGCCCTCTGCCCGCACTTTGAATGAGCGGAAAGAGGGAAATTATAGAAAATGTATTTCTCTCTTCCCACTATCAACCCACACATGCTAGTCCTACAATTGGTTGGAGGCTGCGAACTGCATGGTTTGGATATAATTTCGCGATTTTAATTTGAATATAGTAAATAATTTAGTCAAAGACCTTATATAAGTACAATGGACGAAGGATCTAGAACAAATCGCAAGAAAATAATATCCCGAGTCGACCTATACATTATACATAGGTTCATACATAGATATAAACGAATTTCATATTAAAATTTAAACCTTGATTCAACGGAATAGTGTTCACCTTTGTTTGCACTAATTTATAGCATACGTAGCTTCTAAAAAATCGCGCAAAAAGGTATTGTAACGAACTTTTATAAATTGACTGAATTCATTATTTTTAACTGTTTGTAAACGCAATAAAGATTATTTATTCTGTTTATTCACGTTTACCAATTGTGTAAGTAACATGCATTACCCCGCCTTATAAATCGTACATGATTGAGCTTCGATTAGCCGAAAAGTGTACCTAAAAATTAATTTAAGTGCAATTTTATCGGAATTGTTGAATTGTAAAAATAATTTAGGACATGACAATTGTGGAGGCAAGGGCGGCAAAAACTTAACAGCCTATACCTTGAAAATTTGTAAATCCGCCACTGAATGCGATGACCGCAGGAACTGCAGTTTCGAATTGACAAATTCTTTTAGGAATGATAAGTAGCTTATTTATCGAGGAAGGGTGGATAGGATCTGGGATAGCAATGAAAAATTTAGCATGTCGTATGTGCAGTCGAACGCTGTGTACGGGGTTGAGATTGGCAGTAATATAGACTGAGCAACGAACGCAAAAACGTGAAAAATAGAGACAAAGCTCCATTGAGTTTCTATATATACGTAGTATACAGATAGTTGCCTAGAGCAAAGCTCTTAAAAGTATAAGAAAAACCTCATTGGATTCGGAATGACGGTACATGTTTTTATTAAATCCACTGCCCACTGCCGCGGCCTCCCCTACGTCCATTGCCGGCGTCTCAGGTGAACAGTCGGAAGTCTTTCGTAGTATATAATTTATGCTTTCGATTGTCGGCACCTGGTGGAAGTTATAGTAATATATTTTTGAAAATTGTACACCTTGTACACAATGGTGTACAAGGTGTTCCACAAATAATTATATTTGTTGAATGGTGTGCAAGTAAGTTTGTTCAAAAATGTATTTCGTAGTATATATTGGCGGTTTCCAGTGGTGATGGCGGTTACCAGTGGCCATGGCGGTTTCCAGTGGCGTCGGCGACATAAAAAAGTTATTTTCAGTATCATATATCAATAAAAATTGGAATAAACTATGGTGTCAAGAAACTTTTTCAAAGAGAGTTAAGTATTGTTAGTGACCAATATTTTTGTTAATTGACTGTTAACCGCATAACAGTTTTAAGTTATAAGCCTAAAATAACAACATTACGTCACAACCTTTACTTAATTTTTTTTTTAAGAAAAAAATATTGTTGGAAAACGTTGTAGGTTAGTGTAGAATGTGGGTAAGTGCATAACCACATACATAAGTAAGTACTAAAATTCACTATGCGCAAGACAATATCGCCAGCAACGGTTCGCACAATAACAGAGTCCTCCACGTAGAGCTAGAGCTTTATTTCGACTTTATTTCATATTTTTATCCCCGCCCTATTCCCTTGTATTCTGCAACGGTAGACTTTATCACACAAGTGATGTCACGGCCCTAATTTAGTTTAATGATAATTTCTAACCGCGAACATTTCAAAGTACATACCTACCTATGAGCCTCCTTATCTTGTTATTATGAAAACATTTTGTTTTGTTTTTGCACACTAAGTGTGTAGATTCTTATAGGCTATAATAATAATAAGTAGGTAAGATACTAATATTGTATAAAATATCGTATTGTTTGAGTGTCTCTTCGCTGTGATACTGTCTTATGTCGCATATCGGTTGTGAGCGGTTGTCTGCATACATTTTTATAAACTTATCGAGATAATTTATCAATAAAATGTATTCCAGAACTTTATTCGTGTTACTTTTTGTGTTTTGTTTATCTGATTTTTCAAGTAAGTTTATTTTCAATATTTTTCACTATTCGTAACAACATTCTGTCAGCTAGCTTCTTTTTTTTTGCACCATTTTCATTATTTACTTGGCATCTTCTGTGGTGTTGGTGTAGTGGGCTGGAGTCGCAAGATTGAACCTTGGGCCAAACTATTTTCTTATTTTTTTTATCAATATTGTGGTTTAAAAGGCCCTTTTATCATCGATCATGAAAACACATGAAAATTATCAATTTTGAAATTTTTACATGTAATTTTCCAAGTGAAAATACTACAAAACGTTCAATATACCTATTTGTCCTGAAAAAAAAAGAGGTTATAAAAACCTACCACACTGTATTTACTTCCAACTAAAAGTAAATGCAAAAAAGAAGATACCTGTTCTAGTTCCAAGCAATATCTGCAAAATGGTGACAGATATAGGCTCCAAAGACTGTATCCACGTTGCATTTCAGCCGAACCGATACTTCTACTCTTACTCTGCAGTCTTTTTTATTGTATACTAGTAGTCGCCCGCGACTTCGTCCGCGTGGTAATTTGGATTTTTTCCCGTTCCCGTCGCGCCGCGTCATATTTTGAACAATTCACACAATAGCTTTATAAATTGTAGCCTAAGTGTTATTCTGACGTATAAGCTATATTATTGTAAAGTTTCATTAAAATCCATTCAGTAGTTTTTACGTGAAAGAGTAACAAACATCCATCCATCCATACATACATACTCACAAACTTTCGCGTTTATAATATTAGTAGGATGTAATAGGTATTTTTCTTTTTCCATAGTTGGTCAATGGAGCAATATTTTTTTTCGTAAAGATTATGATTACTCAAACGGGACTAAAAGTTTTTATAAGATTCACACAATACCCAAGACTTGGGCGGCGGCTAAGCTCAAGTGTGCGCAAGAGGGCGCTAGTCTCTTCTATCCTGAGGACGAGGCTGAAGCTAACGAAGTTATTAAGTATTGGAAATCCAAGCAGCCGACGTTTGATAAAGTATTTGTTGGTGTCACGGATTTGATCGCTAAAGGAGTGTATGAAACTATTGATGGTAAGATTTCTTTAGTTAACGTAAAAAATGTTAGGGATTGATTCAAATAAAATAATAAAAGTAGGGACACGGGGCATATTTCGGTACAAAATAGCAGATCCGTTTGTTATAAACCAACCAAGTCAATTTAATTAAGTAGGTTCTTTACGTTATACACCCAGTCAGTGTAACTTTGACCTTCAGAGAAAGACAGCAATGTGCACACATTTAAATCACAATAAACGTTTGTAATGGGGATTCGCGTGGAGGCATTCCTCGATGATCGCCAATTTGAAATTTCTTCGAAGGTTTTTTTTTTTTATATTGTTTCGCCAAATTGACGCCGCCCGCCTGGTGGTAAGTCGTGACGACGTCTAGCGATTGTGGGCCACTCTCACAGCACACAATACTATAGAGAGTGGCCCTCAACTTGACGACCTACTGATGTGCCTCTTCACGCTCCGCTTAAAGAACCCAGGATTATATGTGGGAGGAAACACGTGCACAGGCAGGGCGTTCCAGGCCACAATCGTTCGGCAGAAAAACGAACGTTAAAAAACGCTCGGTTCTCGCGAACATGCTATCCACTGTGTGGGAGTGGCATCTCTGCCCGACACGCGTTGTTCGGGATCGGAAGGAAGAGGGTGGGATCAGATTGAAGAGCTCTTCAGAACACTCGCCGTGGTAAATACGGTAGAATGCGGCCAAGGAAGCTATTGTTCGGCGCTGAGCTAGCGGCTCAAGGCTTCCCGTTACCTCCGGACAATCTATAATACGGATAGCCCTTCGCTGCATAGCGTCGAGAGCGTCCAGCAGATACTTCGCGGAGCCGTCCCAGAGGTGAGAGCAGTATTCGACGCAGGGTGTAATCTGCGTCTTGCCTACAGCAGACACCTCTGGTCCGGTGTAAAGAATCTCTTTACCTTGAATGTACCTAAATTATGAAGTTTTTCCAACTTTTAATAGGGTCCCCAACAATTGCTGTGCGAATTAGAATTTCATTTCTAATTCAGTTATTAATTTGCTGCTAATGCAGCTTCACAGCTCTGAAAGGGACACTTTTAGCCCACGTACGGAATGTTTGCAACGCATTATACAGGGTCTGTCGTTAATAATGGATAACCCGTTAACTGCAGTTGGTCCGGATATAAGGCTAAGATAAGAAAATCACATTTTCATGATAGGGTTGCCAGCGGTATAAAAATGGCGTCAGGTTTTATACTTTTATTTTTTTATTTTGCCTTCATTGTGCCGCCATTTCATCAATTGTTAGTATTCTATCTTCCACATTATATTGCATTCGTTGCGTTAGTACGTATTCTCTAGTAGAAACAGACAGATTGTTTAATGCAACAGAATTAGATTATTATCTGTCTCTGTTAACACACTGAAAGATGGCCAGCTATCTGGCATCCGTTTATCGTTTTCGAAACAAAAGTAAACAGTTTTGTATCATAATTCCAGGACGTCCGTACATCGATGTATTCCACAACTGGGCCCCAGGCCAACCAGACGGTAACACCGAAGACTGCGTGGTCTTTAATAAAGACACTACCTTCCACGATTACCCTTGTTCTGCCAAGTTTCAGCATATTTGTAAAAAGACCCGTGCGTCACTGGAGTGGAACTATGAATGTAACATACCAAATCCCGGTTGGTGAAGTAATTATGTAATTTGTTAAAATATGATATCGAAATTGTCTGTCTTATAATGGTCAAAACTTTCCTTTTTATAGATTACAGTTACAGCGAAGAAATGGGGAGATGCTATAAGTTGCACGTAAAACCATTGAACTGGACTCAGGCATACGCTGTTTGTAACTCTGAACAATCCTACTTAGCTATTATCAATTCACCATCGGAGGCTGACCTCTTGGTAGGGATGCTTCCACAGGATATAAATGTGCCTATCCTACTAGGATTTCATAATATTACCGGCGAAGGGTGGCAGACTGTGCGAGGTAAGTTCTAATAAACCTTAGATCGACGCAATGTACCTACCTAAAATGTATAGATCTAAATACATCTTGAAGTAATTTTTTCAAGTTAAAATCCAATTGAGGATGCCGGGTATAATGTACATCCGGGTAAAACGGATACCGCCTCTCAAAAGAATAACAGGACGCCCAGTGGACTTTAACCACATGTTATGCGGGCTGACTCGGCGCGTTGGGTTGTGACCTCGCGTCGGTAAGTGTAGGCGTGCGTGGGTTGAAACTACTTGAAACCCCACGGCAAGCAAGCCTTCTGGCCTGCTTCTGTAAGGACGGTGGATACCAGTCCGCCGCACCCTTATCATGAAGGTTGAAAGTCATGCACGTAGAAAAGTCTGCGGTGTTCTCGCCGCACACTTCGGAACTCAGCGAGGAGCGTACGCTACTCCAACCTCTCGGCCGCCTTCTTTGCCGACATCGCACGAGTGAGAAAAGTAGTTACGTGTGTGCAGCTGTAGTTTGCGTGACGACAGATGTAATTCAAATTATTTACACCAGAAATAATCACAAAATAGCTGTCTCTAAAAAGTTCAGGCGAATCTCATGTAGTCAACTTTATTTTTTAACATTTTTAGGTTCCACTCTCAAGGATAGCGGTTATACGAACTGGGCTGATGGCCAACCGGACGGGTTTTTACGTGGAGTCGAGGAGCGGTGTGGCGCCATGTTGAAGGATGGACTTACAGATATCCAGTGTGAAAGACAAGGCGTTTTTATCTGTGAATACGACGTGAACACAGATTCATCCTTTTAAGAGACAACACACGAATTACTAGAACCGGCTAGTTTGTTGATTGCTTTAAATTAGAACTTTAGTAATTATATAATTATAAAAAAAAAATACCTTTCATTTTTATTTTGTGGTATTATGGATAGATGATGCTTTGGGGTTCCTCATGGCATAGATCGATGGGACTTCCCGACCACTGTCAAAAAGAGTCCCCAAGTTAAGTATCGGACTTAGGCCACAGATTATATAGCAGCTTAGGCTAGACACTCACCGTGACATTATTTCGTTTTATTTAATTGTATAAAGTAGGTTCCTGCGAATAAAATTGTCAGATCTGTCAGGATAACCTATCGTTGTTTCCCACCCGTAGGGACCGTATCACAGCGTATGCATGCCTGAGTCCCTTTCAATTGTTCTGCGCGCATCTTACCGAATTGTAGGTAGGTACGAAATGTAATCCGTAAAATATAAACTTTACCCATGAAATAAATAAATAAATACCCATGTGAAATATTCCACGCTACTGATGTGACCAGAGACTCGCTTCGCTCCCGATGTGACAATATTATTGAAGCGTTGCAATATCAGTGGATTTGGACTGGTCAATTTGTAAATAAAGTTGGTATGACCTACTTAAATTTAACCCTACGTCTATGTCATAACAGGTTTATGAACAATATGCCACATTTATGGAACTATTTATACTGTCGATTGATATGGAAATTCTCTGTGTGCTCTAGAGCATACATAAGGACTTATATAAATGCCGGACATGGCTTCAAGTGAAGTGGAGGATCAGTGTGGCGCCATGTCATACAATGGACTTTTAAACGATGTCGATTGAAACCTCGACCCGCCCCAGGAGCGTGGCAGTAGGACATAATTTAAACCAATGATATCGAAGAAAAAAAACCTTTTCACATTTTTTGTAATTTTCTGCGATATCATTGGTTTATAAATATGCCAATCGACATCAAATATCGTCACTGCCATGCTCGTATACTACTGGGAGAGATGCCCCTACCGATCTACGGACAAGACTAAAGCAAACATAGTGTTCCCGGTTAGCGGTTATAGGCTCCTGACCTATGGTCACCTAGACATTGACATAGACTTCATACTATGTATGTATGAAGCTAGGTTGATACGGCCCCAGCTAGGAAGTTAAATTAAACGACGTAAAACAATTAACGTTACTTTATTAGCAGGGAACCTAGGGTTTATATAATACAAGTAGCTAAGAGTGTGTCGATAGTATAGGATCACAATACTGTTTTACGGAAGTGCCCGGTGCACTTCACTAGGGGTCCACAGGCGACGGGCGGTCGGCCGGCAGGATCCGCTGGTGTCATCCAATCAGTTTTGTTCTAGCTGACGAGTTGCTCCAGGTCGAAGGCCACAGGAGCGACGGCGCAGCGTCTGGTTGCTCAGCAATTGTACTCGTCACAATATGGCTTGTTCTAAGCCCCAAGGTAGTTCTGGAAATGACACAAGCAACGGATTAGATACCGGCTCGGCACCGCTTGCCCTACGCCCCCCCCACACGTAAATCGCCGTACAGGTTCCCTAATTGTCGGACGCGCTGCACAATTATTTACATGAGGGTACACGGCAAGGTTACACATACACAGGATTATACAAACATGGGAACAGGGAAAACACAGACAGGTAGTTGGCTCATCCCTATATATCGGTCTCCGACCGGCGGCAGAAAATCTCAAAGAAAGAATTAACTAATCATTCACCGAGCCTTTTCCCAACTAAAGTTGGGGTCGGCTTTCCAGTCTACCTGCGATTCGGCTGAACATCGATATTTTCCGTGAAGCGACTGCCATCTGACCTCCACAACCCATGGGCGACATCGAAGTTCTGTAGTTAGACCGGTCGGATTTTTGATTTAGGGCTCCAACTACCCCTAACGACTGCCATAGATGTTTGTATGACAACCGGGATCGACGGCTTAACGTGCTATCCGAGGCACGGAGGGGTCTCAGTGTCTTAAGAAATGGTCACCCATCCTAAGATCGGCCTGACTCGATGTTGCTTAACCTTTGCAATGTGTTAACATTGTCGGTTACCACTAGACCACGAGCCCCTAATAATCCAATAATAAAATTTAGCTATAGGCCCAACACAAATGTGGGTACATTTCTAAAGACTACTTTTCTACCTATTACGTATCGGAGACGAGTTCCTAAAGAGTCTGCGTTATGCGTAATTCCCATCTAATAATTAAAACTTTATAATGGTTCTACTAAATTAGAGAACCCTAAAATGACGGTCCCTATATGGCAGTCTAGATAATAAAATGTTATGTAATAGTGAATATTCCAGATAGGTGGAATGTGATAGGTATTTGTTTTTTTTTTTTTTTTTAATTCCGGCCGCTCTAACTTCCGTTGCCGGGCGTCTCTGGTTACAAGCAGAACGTATTTCCAGTGGCGCCCGGCGGAGGTATTTGAATTTACGTTAAACACAGTATTAACGAAAATTAACGGTTTCCCGCTTAAGGCCGCGCCCCAAATGGTACGGCTTCACAATAAAATATGTCGGGTAGCTGAATTATCTTAATCTGGATTCTCCTTCTTGATATTCGCAATTTAAAATTATAAAACTATAGTTTACTGCTTAAGGCCGTAGGTGGTTAGCCCTTAAGAGAATTTTAGGTAGAAATATTATTAATAATTTATCATTATATTCGATAGGGCAATGTTACTAGGTCCTAGCATTCCCTACGATTTTATAAAATAGGTAATTGCATAGACAACATATATATAGATAGGCAATACATATACAATTATAGCATTTAAGGGTGGAGTTATTTAACCTCACCGTCCTAACTGTTTTCTCGTATATTTTGTGGCATGTAATTCAGCACCGTCTGATCTTGATATTTAATTCGATAAAATATTAATTACTTTAACCACTATCGGAACCCAGGACACTCACGGAGTCTAAACAAACTATAGGTTTAAGTTAAATTCTACGCGTATGATAATCTATGACTTAGCAATATTCTAATTATGGATCGCGCGGTTGGCATTATAGAAGCTATTCTGTTCACAGCACTTACCCAGGATTTTCGGGAACGGAAAACTAACTGCACAAGTTGCACACACTGTTATAATAACTATACTTGTTCTGAATTAATTTAAATTTGGTAAATTTAATACTTCGTTAACGGTGGTTACGGCAGCCGTGCGTTGATGAGATTTCTAATATGCTAATTTGTGTCTCCGCTCGGTCTGCACGGGTTTATCTAACCTCGGCTACGGTAATGGAGTCGTGCCGAATCCCTACTCCGGTCATCTAGTGACGAGACAAACTACACATCGATGTCCGCGCGCGTGGTTAAATCCTTATCTGTTCGATCTCGACCAATTCACAGAACAATGAGCGAAGGAATTTCTTCATTGTTCGAACCGGTCCGCTAATGTTCTAGTAGATTTCATATAAGGATGTTACCAAACGCAATATGTTTGTTGTCGATATTCCTACATCGTAACAAGGTATAGCCACAACTTATTTATTTAAATTCAGAAATGAATAGCATAATTATCATAATATGATGTCTAATATTATAACGCGCTAAGTAGACGCCTATATGAGTACCGAACCGGTAGTTCATACAGGGCGCCGAAACTACTATGTTAAGTACTCTATTGCTATTATATTACTATATTGTACTACGAATATTGATTTGTTCAACAGTAACAGTTTGTTTAACTTTGTTTGTACTCCCTTCACGGCCAAATGACTGAATGGATTTGGATGAAAATTGGCATAGGGATAATTTTCGGAGCAGAAAAGAAAACAGCTACTTTAAAACTATTCCACGATTGAGGAGCTGCGGGCAACAGCTGGTTTATTTATCTATCCTATAAAATCTAAGTCAAATATTAGACTACACGTCGCCCCAATAGGACTCGGGAACGACAATGCTTACGCGATAGCAAATTACCAATCAAAGACAAAAAATTGTAGATGAACCAATAGTTTCCCAGTGGAAATAAATTTTGCCGCAGTCATGTTAGTAGACTATGAAAACTGTAAAATTGAACTGCAGCTATGCTGAATATTGCACAGCGATTTCAAGTCTATTTCCATGCGATTGAAATAGAAGCTTTGGCCTCAACTTTTCTTCAATGAACTAAAGATTTTGGTTTTTATGCTTTTATATGACGCATGTTTACAGCTATCCATAAAAATCCTCATCGATCCGACTTGTGCTAAAAAGTTATTCAAGGTCAAAGTTAATTTTTTTACGAAAACGCGAAATTTATCAAAAATAATTTAACACATAATTGTAGATTGTAAAATTAGTAAGCAGCTACTCAGTTACAATAATGGTCATATATTTTTTTTTTCAGAATTACCACTTCTGAAATATTTTGGCTATTAATGTCCAACGAGTTATATTCTACACGCCATGCTGCTCCGCTCCTATTATTTGTAACGTGATGTAAAATATTTTAAGTTACTTCTTTACATACACTTTATATTTATAAGTTTTGGTGTAAGAAATGTTATTTGTACAGTAGTTTCTGAGAAATTAGATACGTTGTAATTAAAATCAACTAAATAACCTAAAGATCCAAAGTATGGATGATTTAATTAATCTATTTGACACAAAGCGTAGGGTTATTTACACATCGCATCGTCGTCAAAAGGTTAACGCATCACATATCTATAAAGTTCGTACAGAAAACCCACAAACAGCGATAACGTTCTTGGTAACTGGACGCGGATTTTCCGAGCTATCGACTTATATAAGTAGGTACACTAAGTACCTAACTTCTACAGATAAACTTTGTTTGTTTGAACTGCAGTTTTGAAATTAAAACTTCTTATAAGAATAGATTGCCTATTTTTCGAGGCAGGTTGGATAGGATCTGGGTAGCAATAAAAATGTGACAAGGCTTGCCTACCTTAAGGGTACGCTGAGGTAGATGCGCGTGGCAAACGCAACACGTCACAAAGAGACGACAGTCTTTTCTTTTTTGTTAACTTCCGCGACCGCTCTCACCTCCGATGCCGGGTGTCTCTGGTTCGCATGCATGGTATTTCCGGTGGCGCCCGGCGAGAGACGACAGTCTGTCTTTTTATGGATGCTCTGTGGAAAGCGCGCATAGTAAAATGCCTGTGGATGCCGTGCTTGTTCCCTGTGGAACAAGCACGGCATCCACAGGCAGTTTACTGTTGTAAGCATAGGTAGAAGACATACGTGAAATTATTTGTAAATGTATGTTTAATTACACCTATTAAGTATAGGTATCCATGTCAAAAGAGTGCGCATCAGTCGCATTGCGTTTTTGCAGCAATTGTCGCAAAAAGTAACGTACAACTGCGCGCGACCAGACGCAGCGAGGCAAGGCATCGTCGTTCGAATAAAAATCGTCGATGTATTATGAGACTAGAGCTTTATTTCATATTTTACCCATGAATTCTGGAACGGTAGATTTTAAGTTATGCCGCGGCCATAGGTTAGTTTGATTACTTCTGGCATCGAGATAGATATTTATAAATCCATGACTTCTGACCACACTAAGATTTGAAAAGTAGGTACATATGAACCGCCTTATCTTGTTATAAAGAAAACAGTTAGTTCTTATACTCGTGCATTCTTACTTTGGCACTCATTGTATTGTTTGTGTGTCTCCTTACTGTGATACTTGTGTCGATATCGCGTGTGAGCGGTAGTTTACATACAGTATACATTTATAAGCTAAGTAATTTAATAATCGACATAATTTACCAATAAAATGTATTTCAGATTTTTTTTCGTGTTACTTCTTATGTTTTGTGTATCAAATTTTTCAAGTAAGTTTCTTTTTAATATGTTTCACTATTCCTTCCAACATTTCTGTGGTACCTACCTAATCTTTTCTTCTATTGTTTTATTATTGACTTGTCAAACAAAATGGCCCAAAAGGGCCCAGACCGCGCACGGATAAAGTCGATTTTGAGCGACAGCAGCGCTATTGTTGCCCGAATCATCCGACGGGCGGGTGAATGACCCAGAGAGCGCGATTTTGAAAATGTTTTGCGACAAACGTTCCACGTTGAGTTATTGTTATTGAAGTTGAATATTTACAGCATAACAAAAATGTTGAATTATTGGAAATAAACGACTGCCTATTTGTAAAATATTCCAAGAGTAGTTTTCGTTATAAAATGATCCTAATTACTAGATAAATAAATAAGAGTAGTTTGAGACACAATTTTTATGATTTTCTATTTATAATAAACAATCAAGAGCAGGTCCGGACCGACCTTTTTGTATTCTACTTACCTAAAATTCCAACTACGAGTACCTATGTATTTATTTGTAATTTTACTACCAAAGTTTATTCTTATTTCGTAAAATTTTCATTCAATAAAATAATTGCAAATTCAGTAGGAAGTACGGTCGAAATAACATCACGCCTTTCCTCGCTAGTGTTTATATCTACGCAAGGAAATGTGCCTATTGCGTAAACTCAAATACTTTTTGCTTACGATCACCTCGCAATCTAAAAAATCTTCTAGGGTTGTACAAAAAATTGTCAATAAATGAAACACAAGTATAAAAATGGTTCATATAATTAAAAGTAAACAAAATATGAGTCGCCACCTAAAAAGCGTGCTAGGGTTGTACAAAAATTAGTTATAAACAAACATGAAATTTATAAATTATTCATATACTTAATTAAACGAAAGTAAACAATAACAAAATATGAGTTTAAGAGTTTCTAATGTTTTTTTCATTTTAATGATTACTGATCAAATTCTGATTTCTACTAATTTGATGATAAAATCAATTGCTATTGCAAAACCTATCTGAATGAAAATGTTACCAGCTGCCCGATTCACGTAATAAAAACCGTAGCGTAGTGACTTAAAAATGTCACTTCGCACACTTTTTAACCGACTTAAAAAAAGAAGAAGATTCTCAATTCGCTGTATTTTTTGAACCGATTTTGATGATTTTTTTTTTATTTGAAAGCTGGTGATCCCGTGTGGTCACATTTTAATTTCATTAGGATCGGACCTTGGGTTTACACCAGGTAACTCTTCAAAATCGTATAGGAATTGTATAGAAATTGAGCTATTGGAAGATTTATGACAATCCAAGACTAGATAAGTAAGTGCGTTAAAAACAGAAAACCAAAAGGCGATTTCTAAGTTTCTAAGTTAAAACGACTTTTGAACTGGCGTGTTTACGTGAATCGACCGGCTGGGTAGTTAAGTTACCTCAGTCTCTTTCAAAATCATTAGACGTTCTTCTCTTTCAAAACACGTAAAGCTCTTTCTTTCCTCTCTTTCATAGCCTCTATGACATTGGGCGGGTCACGAATAGGCATGCTTCGTGACTGCCGAGGATCAACTTCCACTTCCATGCTATCTTCTTTCTTTTCAACCAAACACACAGTAAATTTCATATTACACATACTACATTTTATGATGAGTTTTGAGTCCAGACCAACTTTTACTTCACCTATTATACTGAGGTAACTTAACTTACAATCCATTGGACCGTGGTCCCCTATGGCCTGAAGAGCTTTAAAAAAAAAAGAAATATCCACTACTCTACGCCCAACTTCCACTTCATCCACCTTTCCGTCTTGACGGTTGTCAATAACTAGTTCCTGTAAAGAAAGATAATGGCTTGATTTTTATTATAAAAAATAATTCAAAAGGTATGGGCCAAATTTCTTCAAACATAGCTAAGAACTCCCTTAGAATACATCTTTGAAACACAGAACACTAGATCAAAATCTTAAACGTTTTTATCAGTCTTCGTCAATTATGAAAGTGAATAAATAAACATAATAAAAAACTGGTTGCTTGTAAAGTCGGTTTAGGACGATAATTTTATCGGATAACGTCATAATATTATTCTCCATCGCTTGTACTGCGCTCTCGCTTGACCCTAGCGTGACATAATGTGACACTTTTTTGTGCGTGTTGCCGGTGTTCATCGATTTATAAGACGTTATCACGTCATAAATTTAATAAATCCGACTATATGCATAAAAACTCAAAAGGTAAAAAGAAAACAAGTCTACGGTCTTGAATTATGTTACATAAAAATAAATAAGAACACTATTGTAATAAATCGAATTCAACAGTTGAGACCCATTGAAATCCTCACAGGCTCGAAGATATTCCTGACTAGCTAAATATTTCTTTAGAAATAGGCCCCGACTGCTAAATACGCTATATTACAATGGTGTTGTTATTTATTTTTATTACACATTTTCATTTTTTAATCTGTCGGGTTTTAACATTTTTATTGTTTATTTATTTATATTCATAACTGACGAAGACAAATATAAAAGTGCAAAAGAATTCATACAATATTATGTTCGTGATGAACAGAAATTATAAATTTCCTTTACGCTATACGTATTGGTTTTTTATGGCGTCACTTATTCTATGTCACTCGGGCTTAGAAGACAATTCTAATGATACTAAAAACATTAAAATCGGTTCAATAATTTTGAACTTATCGTGCCACAAAGATATATTACTTAGTATACATACATACATACGTACACCAGTCGCGTAAAAGATAATATTTTACAAAAAAAAATCTAGATTTTGGTAAAATACGAGATTTGAACGTGAATTTTCTTTTGAGAAAGTAATTGAGAAGTATGTGTTTGTCTCACAATGAAAATAATAAATATTGCAAAAAAAAACTGTAGGTACTGAGATTTTGTCTTCGCCCATCACTAGCTAGTTTGTTTATTTATGTAACAAGTCTACAAGAATTACGTATAACAACTTACCTCTATACAGCGCGTAGCAGTGTTGCTCGGAGTCTCGGCCTGAAGGTTTTCTTCATTTTCAGTACTGGAAATATTATTCATCAATATCCACTTTTTATTTATTTTGTAATTTTTGTACAACCCTACGCCAGGCACGGCGCGCGCGCGCCCGTGCAATTTCTGATAGGAAACATACCTACTTCCACTTCCACATATTTAGACATGATGAACATGAAAACTAATAATACTGTAACTAATAATAGTGTAAGCAAACTCATTGCTTTGAAATACATAAATATATGAAAACTAATACTATATTATGTAATAAAATTTATTATTATGAAAATTGTTCCTATAGAAATTGACTTTATTACTTATATAGATATTGAAATTACGTAATTATTACCTACTGGATATTGTAATTTTTCTTCTTAGACTGACATACCTAATTGTGTACCTATCTAATTACATGTCAAATCAATATTTACATGCTGTTGTAGGTATATGTCTGAATCAGGCGATCTAAATCATTGTACCTATTTGCTTTGTAATGTACCTACCCTGTTCAAAATGCAAATAGATTATATTATTATTACTACTAAGACATGATAAGCATACACACAAATAAAAGTAATAAAACTAGGATTTTTACTTGACACTAACACAAATCTAGTAATTTTTTTCTAGGTATTTAGGACAAGACGTAGTCAAGTAGGCAGGTAAATAAATAAGTAGGGAGGAACTTACATTTTATTCCGAGATCTTTTGGCTTTCACGTTTTTATAATGCGTACTAAATTTTCTTTTCGCTGGCATGGCACTCAGCAAATTATCCTGCGAAAAGAGACCCTCGATTACCAATTACGTTTATGATACCTATTGCCTTTATCATGTTGAAAAATCTATGTATGTCGTGCAGATAACTATATACCCCGCCAGTTCATATCTCGAGAAAATAAGGTGGGCAGGGCTTTGATTGTTTCAAGCCTGAATTGATACCTACTTTACAAGGTTCATAAAATGACCTACGCAACAAAGTAAATAATTTTGTATTTCTTACGATTTATATCTAGTTCCATCATGGTTTTCTTTCAGACTTTCATTATATCGGTACTTTCTATTTACTGAAAGTAAATTAGTTATAAAAATATTGTACTTACAGTTTTTCACAAAAAACACAAATTCACAACACGTAATTTTGCTGTAGCATCCGACACGCGTGGAGTCACTTTGAAATTCTATGGCGCACTGGCGATTAGTTGCGACGATCGTTCTATCGGGACGCGTTTGAATTTGCATACATTTTTCTATGGAGAATTTACGTAAAACATATCTAGATTTTAGGGCTTTAAAAGGGGAAGTCTTTGTTTGTAAAGGTACAAAAAAAAGTACATGGTTATATTTATTGGCTTTTTCAGTGTTCAAAAAGTGTTTCTTTTTATCAATTTGTGTTGATTTATTGGGTTAAATCTGAAAAATACGAAGGCAGGTTTTCGAATTTTTTCTCAATTTTGTGCGTTTGTTGACGTTTATTATATAACAACTACATGGTTTTAAGAGTTAAAATTAGCACTAACATCATTTTTGGTCTTTCATTTTAATATATACAAATTATCGTTGTTATTAATCATATGTAAATAGGTTAAATATGAAAAATCGTAACACTCTTTTCGGTGATTTTCACGATCTGGGCCCTTAAACAAATGCATGGCTACTCCGATTCAACGTTGAATTTCTTACTTCGAATTTAACTCTACAGTTAGTATAGTATAATATACCTGCATTAATACTCTTAGATTGTCAAAGCGACAAAGGATTCTTTCGTAAAGATTATGATTACTCAAACGGGACTAAAAGTTTTTATAAGATTCACACAATACCCAAGATTTGGGCGGCGGCTGAGCTCAAGTGTGCGCAAGAGGGCGCTAGTCTCTTCTATCCTGAGGACGGGGCTGAAGCTAAGGAAGTCGTTAAATATTGGAAATCCAAGCAGCCGACGTTTGATAAAGTATTTGTTGGTGTCACGAATTTGATCACTAAAGGAGTGTATGAAACTATTGATGGTAAGATTTATTTACTTAACGTAAAAAATGTTAGGGAATGAATGAATCAAATAAAATAATAAAAGTAGGGACGTGTCACGTGACACGGGGCACATTTCGGTACAAAATGGCAAATCCGTTTGTTATAAACAAACCAAGTTAATTAATTAAGTAGGTTTCACTACGTTATACAGCCAGTCAGTGTAACTTTGACCTTTAGAGTAAGACAGCAATATGCACACATTTAAATCACAATAAACATTTGTAATGGGATTCGGGTGCGTTTTCGTAAGGTCTAACAAAGTAATGTAGGTACTTTATTTTGTTGTGTAACACATGAATATTCTTCGAATGTAAATTATGAAGATTTTCCAACTTTTAATAGGGTCCCCAACAAATGCTGTGCGTATTAGAATTTCATCTCTAATTCAGTTATTAATTTGCTGCTAATGCAGCTCCACAGCTCTAAAAGGGACACTTTGAACCCACGTACGGAATGTTTGCAACGCATTATACAGGGTCTGTCGTTAATAATGGATAACCCGTTAACTGCTGCCTTGGTCCGGATATAAGACTACAACAAAAATCACATTTTCATGATAGGGTTGCCAGCGGTATTAAAATGGCGTCAGGTTTTATACTTTTTTTTTTAAATTTTACCTTCTTTGTGCCGCCATTTCAGCAATTGTTAGTATTCCATCTCCCACATTATATTGCATTCGTTGCGTACGTACGTATTCTCTAGTAGAAACAGACAGATTGTTTAATGCAACAGAATTAGATTGTTATCTGTCTCTGTTAACACCCCGAAAGATGGGCAGCTATGTGGCATACGTTTATCGTTTTCGAAACAAAAGTAAACAGTTTTGTATCATAATTCCAGGACGTCCGCTCATCGATGTATTCCACAAATGGGCCCCAGGCCAACCAAACGGTAATACCGAAGACTGCGTGGTCTTTATTAAAGACACTACTTTCCACAATTACCCTTGCTCTGCCAAGTTTCCGCATATTTGTAAAAAGACCTTCGCATCACTGGCGTGGAACTATGAATGTAACATACCTGTAAAATACCCTGGTTAGTAAAGTTTTTAATTTGTTTATTAATAGCGAAATGGTCTGTCTTTAACATCTCTTGGCAAATTTTGCCTTTTCACGTACAGCGAAAAATTGGGCTAACGCTATAAGTAGCATGCAAAGCCATTGAACTGGACTCAGCGCTCAAGGATAGGCTGTTTGTAACTCTGAACAGTCCTACTCTGTTTTATTTAACCGCTATTTTTACGCACCTAAGTCTATTGCCGGGCGCCCAATACCTAAACTAGCAATACTTCTAATACTCGAAAGTATTTCCTGTGTGAACAGTCCTATTTAGCGATTATCAATTCACAATCGGAGCTTGGCCTCATTATGTTATGAATAAATACCTCCTACCACAGATTAGTCCTCTTTTATATTTATTAGCACAGCTATTAGGATTTCATAATAATTACCGGGTAGGGGTGGCAGACTGTGCGAGGTAGGTAAGTTCCAAGAAACCTTAGATCAAAGCAATCCCCCGGAGCCACTGGAAATACCTTCTGCGTGCGAACCAGAGACGCCTGGCAACGGACGTGAGAGCAGAAGCGGCCTTGGGCCGCAGAATTAAAAAAAAAAGTTCAAAGCAATGTAGGTAGGTAGGCTCTACCTCTCCTTTAACATGTTGAATGCAGCGCTAAATTCGTCGGACTTCACTCCGGTACGGCATGAGGCATATCAGCCGCCCCCTGTACACTTCACCAGGTGCGATTTGGGTCTTTCGACCTCACATCGACACGTTAAGGTAAATTGCTTATAACTTCCCGAAAAATCATTATATAGATATGAAACCACCTTATTTACATTCCTATAAAGTGACTCAGTTTAAATTTCGCTTCGCCCTGGGTTGCGACATAGGAAAATCGAGAAAATTTCAGAAAACAGTATGAGATTTTAAAACTCCAAACAGCACCAAATTCGGGGTACATTTTGTAGATTACTAGTGATGGGAAATTAAAATATCGAAAATGATGTTAAGTTTTATTTATGTAAATATCGGTAATATTCGACCACGAATCACAAAAAAAAAATCAACATAATATACTATACTTATAAAAATAAAATACTATACTTAAAAAATTACAAGTCCGAATATACCTCGACAACAACACCTACCAGCATAATTTTAAAATAAAACGTAAACTCAAAAATGTAACGTACTACAAATTTGTAAGACTAATGATGTAGTAACTTCTCCATTACTGGTCTTTTAAATAGTACTTAAAATATAAATAACAATCATATAAACAATTTACTACCGTCACTGCCAGTAAGTTACTATAAATAGAGATCAAAAATATCAATCGTTAAAAACTGTTCTATGTAACAGATTAAATCTAACATTTTCCGGCACCTCTTATCACGAGACATTTTACTAAAACAATAGATAGTGGATCCCAGCGTAATAGCATCACGTCACTAATACGATACACAAAAGTTGAGTAAACCAATAGCTGCGATATGGGGTGGGGGGACCTCACGTGCGTATGAGGTGCAAACGCCACACGTCCGCATGAAAGAGAGGTTTTTTGCAGTTGGTGCGGTATGGGGCCTAAATACCTCATTAGTATTTTTTTATTGTACCTTGATAAATGAAAGAAGACATTAAGACATATTCATCTTTGACGCACATAGCCCCGTTCCTTAGCAATGACCGCCGCACCAGAGAGAGACCGCGATATTTTCGCGCCACACCGAGTGAAGGCGTGAGGTGTATGTACCGCATACCGCAGTCAACGTGTTAATGTGTAGATTTAAAAGACCTAGTAATTATTATGCTATATTATCTTAAAGTAAATTTACCCAGCTTTTCAGGTCTTATCATGCGTAGCAGGTAAATAGTTATACTCCGTCAGTGTTACGTTGCCGTTCCTTCAGATAGGTTGATAAAGGAGCAGATTCACTCCCCATACTTATCTGGGCTAAATTTGAAAGTGCGGCAGCGGGCGGCACAGTACCGGCCAGCATTGTTTTGCTCCCGACGGTATTCCTGGCCGTGCATGGGTCCTGGCCCTCGTAGAACTCGGGCCTCGACTGATGGGGCTCTTTAGCGCATGCCTCGAAACGGGCCAGTTTCCCAAGGTGTGGAGGAAGGGGAAACTAGTCCTGCTGCATAAGGCTGGGCAGCCGGTGGACTCACCGTCCGGATACCGACCGATCGTGTTGCTCGACGAGGTGTGTAAGCTCTTTGAGCGAATTATCGCGGAACGCCTCGTCGAGCATCTCACGACAGTGGGGCCAGACCTGACGGAAAACCAGTACGGTTTCCGTCGGCGACGCTCCACTGTGAGCGCGATCATGCGCGTTAAGAGCCTGACGGAGGAAGCAGTCTCGCAGGGCAAGGTGGTGGTGGCGGTGTCTCTTGACATCGCCAACGCTTTCAACACCTTGCCATGGAGCTGCGTTAGGGAGGCGCTCGTGTATCACGAAACGCCTCTCTACCTCCGTCGTATTGTCGGGGCCTATCTCTCGGAGAGGGCCATAGCTTTCCCTAGCTGGCTCGGGCCAGCTCGGCGAGATGTGTCGTGCGGTGTTGATCCTGGGGCCGCTTCTGTGGAACATCGGCTACGACTGGGTGCTGCAGCGTGCGTTGCCTGAGGGCGTCGGTGTAACGTGCTACGCCGACGATACCCTCATCACGGCGTGGGGTGCAACGTACCAGGAGGCAGCACTCAAGGTCACGACGGGTGTTGCTCAACTCGTGGGTCGGATACGGCGGCTAGGACTGGATGTGGCTTTGCACAAGTCTGAGGTTCTGTGTATTCATAGACTTCGGAACGGTCCACCTGAAGGTTCCAGCATAAATGTAGGAGGCGTTAGCATCGGCATCAAGCCCTCGATGAAGTATCTAGGGATCGTACTTGATAGCCGATGGAATCAAGATCTCCGGAGAGACTGCATGTCTCCTAGCCGGGACCACTCCATGGGACCTGGAAGCAAGAGCCCTTGCGTCATTGTTCCAATGGCGCAAGGAGGCGCTGGAGCGGGACCACAGGCCTGCGTGTCGAGAAGTCGATGACCAGCGGTCCCAACTCCGCCAGGATCTCATAGAGTCATGGAGGGTGCGACTTGAGCAACACAAGTGGGATACCACCATCATCGCGGCGGTGAGACCGATCATGGACGATTGGCTGCAGAGGCAGCATGGTGACCTCACGTATCGTGTGACGCAGATAGTTACCGGGCATGGATGCTTCGGTAGCTATCTGTTTCGCACCCATCGTGAGGTCACACCCCGGTGTCAACACTGCGAGGTTTCCGACGACGACACCGCACTCCACACGTTGGTGGAGTACTCAGCGTGGGCGAGTCAACGCCGGGACCTCGTAGTGGGTCTAGGCGTGAATACCCTCTCGCTGGAGTATGGTCTCCAGCGGGAGTAGGTGGAACTGCGAGCAAGTCATGCTCGCGAAGAAGGCGGCCGAGAGGGAGAGGGAGCGTACCCTCCCCGCCGAGTTCCGTAGTCAGCGGCGAGGGCGCCACAGACTCATCTACGCCTAAGACCATCGACCTCCATGATCGGGATCGCCACCCGCCGATCTTACAGTAGCAGGCTAGAAGGGTTGCGTGCTGCGGGGCCTTTGCCCCATAGCACACAACCAGATTCACTCACTGACGCGGGATAAAACCCTACCCCAACGACGCGGGATTCTCATCCCGACCAAACTCCGCAGAGACCACATAGGTGGTCAAAGTCTGCCGGGCGCCACTGGAAATACCTTCAGCGTGTAACCAGAGACGCGCGGCAACGGACGTTAGAGCGGCCATTTTAGATAACCATAACAGTAGCAATAGTAGTTATTAAGTTTAGACAAAACAAGGCTGTTTTACGTCTACGCTAGTCACACTTTACACTAAATATTTAACCCTAAATAAAATCTGTAGGAATCGATTTAGAACTTTTGTGTAATAATAAAAAATGCTTACAATGTTGTGTTCTATCAAAATCAAGCATTTTTTTTAGTGGCCGGCAAAATAAAAATTAGCCCAATCTGAACCTTGGCCTTACCTACTTAGCAGTGTTATTCTACATTTTATAATATTATTTGGCCATTTTGCTTGCGAATGAACTTTATAAGGTCGGGTCAATCGAGTTATCGACATGATACGTACCTACATATATTGTAGACGAAAACATTGTTTTAAAGATATAGGTAGTCGTGAAACATAATTTTTTTTTATTTACAAGGAAATAAAATTAAAATAATAATTAAAATAGTACCTGAATGTACGTACCTACGTAATCCGTGAAAATATAAACTTCAGCCAAGAAATAATTAGTTACTGTTCCTAGTGGATCCACGCTACTGATGTGACAATACAATAATTAAGCAATGGTAAGTATGATGTTCAAACTTCTTTTATAAAATAATTGCATTATTTTCGCTAAAAAATAGAAGACATTAAAACGTCGACATATGTTTCACCTCTCTCTCCACCACCACCCTCTTACTCTTTACTTTACTACCTCTTACTCTTAGACAGTCTTGAGAATGCCTCGTTTAGAGGTGAAACATAATATGTCGACGTTTTAATGACTTCTATTTCTTAGCGAAAATAATGCAATTATTTTATAAAAAAGTTTGAGCATCATACTTACCATTGCTTTGTCATGGACTTTCGCCAGGTAACGCCTGATTCTATCCAATATTTAAATACAATAATTGGAATAAACTTTATTGTACACCAATACAAAATATAGTGACAATATTTTTGAAGCGTTGCCATATCTGTGGATGTGGACTGGGATTTTTTGTAGCGTGGTCTGTGATACATTTAGGTACTTCACCGTCCCGCTGCGGGGAGAGCGGGGGCTTCGTGTGGGACTCCCGGCCCTGGGATGGAAGGTGGGCCGGACTACCCACTAAAACCTATCCACGGTGTTTCTCCTTCGCCTTAGCCGGGCCCCCGGATAGGCAGAGACTGCTAAACGACGGCGGCCCGGAAAAGGGGCGCTCTTTCGAACTCTTCACAGGGGAGGCCTAGCCCAAACAACATAGAAGCGACGCCCCCGAAACACATAAACCAAATTTATTACGCAAAAACCAAATTTATAGGGGTGGAGCGATCACAACGGGCTCTAATAAAGTGCATGTATTTCAAAATCAATTAGATACGCAACTGAGGACTTGTATCGTGTTAGTAATTTACTCTCAGTTAGGAAACTATACATCACACAATTGATCCTAAAAAAACACAAGTCTCTTTTTTATGACACTAAAATTAAATCTAAAAGGAGGAAAGACATTATAGTTAACATTCCTCCAACTAAAACGAAGTTTGCCTGTAAGCAATACAGCAAACGATCTGCACAGCTTTATAATAAAATCAATAAAGAAATTTACATATATTCTAAAAACTATAACGACTATACTATAGAATAATGCTAACTAATTATGTAAAATCACTTATGTATCAAGATACTGAGATGCTTTTACAACATATTCGTTAAGATCACAATCACACATAATACTAACACACACACACACACACACACCCACACGCCCGCACACACACACACACACACACACACACACATGCGCGACGTGTCTTGACGCATGAACATATGTAATGTACAATAAATAAATATTAAGTAATATTGTATTGTAATATTAGATAGAAAACCAACACATTTGTATGGGTTTATAATTATAAGAAACACCTTCCTGCATTATTGCATAAAATTGTACGTTTTGTTTTGGAAGAGCGGAGTCTCCTAATACAGGCATTACTTGCTTAAAAGGAGGCTTCAATCACTAAAAAATTGTAACATCGAACTCTTTAATGCAAATAAAGCCTGGCCCACTGGAAGAGATTTCTTAGAAATAAGTGGTGCCTTTGTACTATAACTCTGTCCTACTGTTCTTATCTCGCTCTTCCTTCTTGTGTGTACATAAATAAATAAATAAAAATAAAATTTATTATTATTATTACATAAGGGGCGTCGGACTTCTCAAGGCCTGTCGCGTGAGCGGTGGGCCCCCTGACCCATCGCCCACGGCCCCATCAGTCGGGCCGTCACCCCTTTACTGGTGCCCAGCGTGGCGGAGCGTGCACACGCTCCCGCTCACGCAGGGCCTCTCTCTTCGCCGCCATCACCTCCCGAGCGAAGGAGGCGATGGCGGCCTAACATTGGTCGCTGCCGACCATGGGTTGGATCAACAACGGCAGCGAATCTACTCTGCCGACAGTGTCCATGAGGGCCAACGTCTCCGCGGCGCACACGAAGAGCGTGTGCTTTACCGTCACCACGGCGCCCTCTGCGCTGGGAAGACAATCGGGCTCCGACATTATCCCCACCACAGCCTCCCACTCAGCCGGACACACACACAGTCCCTTACTGCTTATCACTGTCTTAATAACCGCGTTGTAGATATGTAGAACAAACTTCCTGAAAGTGTTGTGACTGCTAAATGGTTCATGACCAAGACTCAACTGTGAACCATGGAACAATAATTTAGTTAGCGACTTTAACAACAAGCTGTGAAGACTTTCTCTATGTACACTGTCTAATATGGACATATCAGCAAGTTGCTGCTCGTCCATTATGCTATAATAATAATAACTTCCCACAGGAATTTGTCGTAACAGCCAATATAATTATAATTTGAGGAAATACGTCGGAGCCCCTTACCGATGGCCCCCACGAGCACCCGGCTCGCGGGAGGAACCTCACACCTCAAGCCCCATTGCCGGAACAAATCGTCGCGAACCTCCTGTCTCCAGCGATCGACCTGCTCCGGCAATGGGCGAGGATGTGGACTGGTTGTGTAAATGTGCAAATTAACCCTTCCATCGACTCAACAATGCCTATGATAATAAAATAAAAAAATAAGTAAATGACAAATTTATATTAGGAAATAGGTAGGTAAGTAAGAAGTAGCTATCTACTCTTGTATTTTATACTGTACTAGCATCGCCCGCTTGACAATTTACATAGTAAAACCTTCCTCGAGAACCAGTCTATCTCGCACTCTATATATTTAAAGATCTAAATATACATAGAGACAGACAGACAGCGCGAAGCGACTTTATTCTATAATATGTTATGATTTCTTTCAATAGAGCAAGGACATAATAAGAACTTTTATCGCAACGACTACCATTTTATAAACGAGACGCAAAGTTTATATAAGATCCATGCATTACCTATGAAGTGGCACGATGCAAAACGCAGATGTGCCTTAGAGGGCGCCAGTTTCTTTCATCCTCAGGACGATGCTGAAGCTCAAGTGGTTTTGGAGTATTGGAAGGCAACGCACTTCTTCCCGCACATATTCGTAGGTGCCTCAGATTTAATAGTCAAAGGAGTTTATGAAACCATTCACGGTAAGACTTTGTGTTCATCAATCAATGATAATGATCTTCTCACCGACATTATGATGAATGATAATGTCGGTGAGAAGTCCCTTTTAAGTTTATAACATAATACTAGCTGATACCCGCAGCTCCACCCGCCTGATTTATTAGATATTATGTTTCTCCAAGCTCAACTTAGCCTATCTGCGAAAACCGCAAATGCAATGAGAATTTACTGCACACGTTTGTGCAGTAACTTCGCATTGCACTTTCGATTTCAGCTTCCTTACCTTGGCCAAAAATTAATTGAATTGAACTTAAATAAAGTATCTAATATGAAATCGGCCCTTTCTCAGGACTTCCGATAAGAAATGTATATCACAACTGGTTGCCTGGAAAGCCAGGTAATGACAATGAAGACTGCATCATTTTACATAATGGCGGGTCTCTCCAAGAATACTCATGCAGCTCGGAATTTCCGTTCATTTGTAAGAAGGATAATAAATCGATGGAACGGATCCAGCAAGGTACTCGTAAATATCAAAAACCAGAATAAAGTTTAATATGATTGCCCACTGAAAATCTAAATATTCAACATTATTTAGATTACAACTTGAATGGACAATTGGGTAAATGCTACAAGCTCCACAAGAAACCTTTGACCTGGTCAGAAGCACACGGTCTTTGTAGTGCTGAGCAGTCTTACTTGGCGATAGTCAATTCTGAGGCGGAAGCTGACTATTTGGCAACCTTAGCAAAAAGTGCACCGGAAGCTCCAGTCACCGGTAATTTTTTGAATGGAAGTGTTCTCCTGGGATTTAACAACATATACGATGAAGGCTGGCAAACTGTTAGAGGTAAGTTCAAAGGAGCTCATTTATTTTTATTGGAGAAGTTTCAACAGAGGTATATTCGAAAACTGAGTCAAAATTAAGAATTACGCAATTAGTAGATATCATCCTAATAAACTTTGTGGACCATTGAGGGACCACCTCTTAATTTTGACTTTATGAATGCGTCAATCTTTAGTAAAAGCTACAAATAAATATTTGTAAATATAAATAAATATTTTTGAACATTCTCACACAATGTCATCTAGCCCAAACTAAGCGATAAACTTGTGCTATGGTATCTATACAACTGATAAACATACTTATATATTTCTAAATACATACATAATATTCCTAGTCCAGCTATAAGTTTTGTTACAAATAAAAATGCATTTTTTTTTAAATGAAGTAATGTAATATTATTAAAATTTATACCTACATATTTATTAAAGTATTAGCAAAAAATAAAAATATATTTTATTCGAAATGACCACCTTTGGCTTTTATACAGGCCTTTAATCTGTTTGGCCACGAATCTATGGATTTACGCACTGGCCACTGCTTGGTCCAAAGATTTTTAAAGAGACTCAATGTCGCCGTGTCGTTTAGAGCAGGCCATGTCCTCTAAAACTGACCATAATTTGTAGCCTAAAGGGTTGAGGTCTGGGCTAGATGAGGGCCAGTCTTCAGCTCTTATAAAGTCCGGAACGTTAGTTTATAGCCAGGCTTAAAAGTGTATTGCTGAGAGGTTTCACAACATGATCCAAGACAGTATCCACTTTGGCTGAAGATTTCACTCCTTTTTCACAAAAATGTAGTTTTGTGACTCCCTGATGAGACACACCCCACCAAACCATCAGTGACGCAGGATGATGACCACGTTGTACCTTTCCGACCACTTGAGCAGCTTCCTTAGAACTGTGAGCGTACATATTATCATTTTGCTTATTGTAGTGTTCTTCAATCGTGAAAAATTTTTCATCGGTAAAGAGGATATTTCTGTGCCTTTCACCTGCGTATCGCGACAGAAGGCGCTTTGATCGATCCACTCTCTTTAATCGTAAAGATTGATTTAGGGCATGTCCTGTATATCGACGATAAGTACCGAGCTTCAGGTCTTGTTTTATAATGCGTGACGGGAATCTTCATACAAAGGTTCAAAAGTTTTAATGTAACAGTATTTATGGCCATTTATGGATCACACAAATATTTGATTCGACCCGGGAATCGAACCCGAGACTCCGGAGTCGAAAACCGATGCACTACCGACCACGCCACCGAAGCAGTTAATTGTAAATTGAACCATTAATTTGTAAAAGTATCCATTCAAAAGTTATCATTCCATTCATATGTCGGTTGAAAAGTACACTGTAGGAAATACTGGTTTTTGATAGACTTGGCTAATTCTTATTCATTCATTATATATCTGTATATATATTATATGGGTGTCTGGTATGCAAGATTGAGGGATTGAGGGACCTAAGATGTTCCCTCAATCGTGCATACCAGACACCCATATAATATATATATGTATATAGATATTCCAAAATAGGAGGAGGTTCTCAATTCGACTATGTTGTTTTTCTTAATTCATTGTGTCGCTAAGATACAAAGCCATTTATTAAAAAAAACATTTCAGGTGCCACTCTCGAGGATACCGGTTATATGAAGTGGGCTGAAGGTCAGCCGGACGGGCCTTCAAGTGGAGTGGAGGAGCGGTGTGGCGCCATGTCGTACAGTGGACTTCTAAACGATGTCGAGTGCAACAAACCAGGCTTCTTTATCTGTGAACACGATGTGGACACTTTGGCTTCATCCTTTGATGATAGAATAGGCGGAAAATAAATTTATACTTTGTGAATCACTTAAAAATGTCGCTGTTCCAATTCTGGTCCATCTCCTAACAGACAAAAACCTATCATTTCTTATCATTGAACTAATAAAAAAAATACTTCTGTTATTATTAATATAATATTGTTTTCTTATGATGATTTTGCTTTTTATTATACTTCTGGCGCAATGCGAATCTGTCCAAATGAGAATCTGACAAGATGAGAATCTGGCCAAATGCTACTAAACCATTCCTTTACCCACATATAATTAATGTTTCGGTAATTATTTAGCTCATTATGTAGATACAGTGAGTTCAGTGTGGCGAGCTTGAGTTTGGGAAAAGTTCCAGCCCAAATCCGGTTTCATGAGTGATGAACTGGATAACACTTAGGAGACGTTGCTAGCGCTACGGCAGAAATAATATGAGCAACTTTCTAAATTTCATGACGGTTCCATGACAAAAATCTGACTGCGTCCACAACGAAGTTACAGAGGGCTTAAATAAAGTTTTGGCTAGCAACGCAGCCCTTTTTCGAGTTATACGTCGGTATCACGGGTTTGCTGTCCAAATCATCTTTCGAAACTATTAACGGTAAGGAACTATTTTTGAGGTATATATTAGAACATTAGCGAATTTCTTTATAGTATCCTACGAGTGTTCTAATAATTCTAGTTATGTACAGTCTCATACACTACGTTATCTAAACCATACATTTAGACTATTTTGAGTAATAAAATTGGAAACAAACTCACTTGTACACAATATTACACTTCCACTGATTTTATTCTTAATTTTTATTGTTAAGTGTGTGCACTAAAGAATGTGAACAAGGATCATTGCATAGAACACATAGAAGAGACGCAGAGTTTTCATAAAGCCCATACATTATACAGTACTTTTTTCGTTGCGAAGCGTATGTGTGAGCTAGAGGGCGCTAGTCTCTTCTATCCTAAGGAAGAGACTGAAGCCAAAGTTCTCATAAAGTTTTGGCAAGCAACGCAGCTCTTTTTTGAGGTATTCGTCGGTATCTCGGGTTTGCTAGCCAAATCATCTTTCGAAACTATTGACGGTAAGGAATTGTTACTAAGTCTACACTTTATTAAATTAGATAAGAAAACAGTAAGGTAGGCGTTACCTGGCGAAAGTGCATGATAAAACAATGGGGTAAGATGTTAAATTATTATATAATTGCACTAATTTCGCTAAATAGAAGACATTATAAACGTCGACATATGTTTCACCTACTCACGAGACATTCTCAAGAGTAAAAAATATGTCTATATATTAAATGTATCAAAATAGTAGATACACAGATAAAATAAAAATACAAAAACCCATCCCATACTAATATTTGAGCCGTTTTATATAACGGTTATTTTCCAAGCGGCTGTTAATTACGAAAAATGCTCAATAATGTAGTCCAGATTATGAGTTTGTGACAGACACAATAATTTACTGTTTCATTAACTTAATGTTCCCGATGTATAAAGATTAGTAAATTTTATGGGACAAGAAGTGTGGCTAGTATAGAGAGCATGCACGATACAAACTTGCCTAACGACAGCCATAGAAGTTTGTACAAGTATGACAACCGGGACCGACGGCTTAACGAGTTCTCCGAGGCATGGAGGGATCTCAATGTCTTAAGAAATGGTCACCCATTCACTCACTGGCTTGCCTAGACGTGACTTAATCTTTATAATGTGTTAACCCAGTTGGATACCACTTAACCAAGAGACCCTCTAAAATTAAAAAATTGTTAGCTCATCAGGTTTTTTATTCCTCTTGGATTTGTGCAAGACTCTGTAACATGTAATTGTATTATGTCCAGGTCTACCAATTGAAGATGTTTGGCACCACTGGGATAGAGGGGAGCCAAATGATGTCAATGGCAATGAAGATTGCGTATCCTTTAGACAAGATACGTCTTACAATGACTATGGTTGCTACGCCAATTATCCTTTCTTTTGCAAGAAGACCCTTGCGTCCCTGGAGTGGAATTGGCAGTGTAACATGCCAGATGTAGGTCAGTTACAAGTAAATTGTGCATACAACTCTGTATAGAACTACCAGATAACCACCAAGTTATTACACACACACACACACACACACACTCGTGTGCGTGTGAGATGATCGCTTGATTTTTTAGATTTGTTTTTGAAGACGATGTGATCGATTAGGTGCTTAGCTATAAATTTAGAAGATCCTCTGCACACTTCATATGTAATGATGGACATGTCGTGGTATTTTAAGGCTTTAAATTAATCTTGTGAACTGAATATACATTTTTTTATAGGTTATGTATACATTAAAGAATTGGGTAGATGTTACAAGTTCCACCAGAAACCTTTGAACTGGACAGAAGCATACGCTGTTTGTAGTGCTGAACAGTCTTATTTAGCGATAGTCAATTCACAAGCTGAAGCTGACGATTTGGTTGCATTAATAGAAAATACACCAAAAATTCAAATTGGTGGAGGTTATTTGACTGGAGCTAGCTCGAGCACGAAAAATTATCGCATTCGTATCGTCTAGGTATCGAGTCCACGATACGATAACGGAGTATTACGACAGGTAGAAGCACGAAGCATTATCGTAAGACTATCGAGAGCTCGATACGATTACGATAGTGACGTGATCATAACGTGAATAGGGACGAGCCCTAGAGAACAAAATACACATCGTATTGAATGAACAATACGTTCGAAAACTTCATTAAATAGTGAACTATTTATTATTTTTTGCTAAACTGCCTGTTTAGTAACAATTAAAACAAAAATAAATTACAACACAAATAAAATGCTAGAAATAAGGTATGGAAGATTGTAAAATGCACTATATTAGGAAAAATATTCATACTATTTTAATAATTATTCATACAATTTTATTAGGTTTTTGAACAACGCGACTTTACTTGACAGAACGTCTTTGATTGTCAAGGTCAAGTGTCAAGTGTGTTATTGTTACAAACGAAATACGTAGCATTTTGTGGAGTGTTTAAAAGAAGTTTATTGAGTTTAACAATCATGAGAAGCAGCTATTTACAATAAGTAATGATGGTGGAGTTCATGAAAGTGTGAGTGTCAATAAAAAGTTACATGCATTACTCAGTGTACTAAAATATTAATGTAAAGAGCTATGGAAATTCCAGATATGGTGATTTGTCGAAGCCCTTGAGGCCTGGAGGTTATGAAAGAGGCTATGGAAGTTATTTCTAGGTATATAAAAAAAGATTAGGTAGTTATATTTTTATATTTCTAGTTATAGTTTTTATTAACAGTTATAGTTTTTATATTACTTTTTATAGTACATGTATGTACATAGTTATTTAATAAATGATTTAATTATACATGCAGTCTGTTAATTGTGTTCACCAACATACGTCTAATTGCCCTTCCCCTAAGTAGGTCATCTCCTATATTATTTTCCTGGAAAATATGTTCAGAAGAGAACGATGAGCGCTGCTGTAGCATGTTAGCACCTTGGGGATCTGGTTCAGGAACATTAAAATCGCTGGCCAGATTATGCAGCACACAGCAAGCTGTTATTATTTTTGCACATTTCTCAGGTGCATAATGTAGTGTGCGATCTTGGCATAAACAACGCCATCGATTTTTCAATCGTCCAAAAGTATTTTCCATTGTCACCCTGGCCTTTCCATGGACACTTGTGTATGTCTGCGCTTAAGCATCATCCAGAATTTGTGTCATTAACCAGGGACGTTGTGTATAGCCAGAATCACCTGCAAATAGTTAAATATGTACATCTATTAATATTGATCACGAAGCTAGGTCGATTAGCTTGACCAATAAATAAGTAAGTATTAGGTATTTATTTGATATTAACCTAATTACCAAACTTGCCAAAATCAATCGCCGTTCGTTTTTCTTGCTAAAACTCGGGAACGGCTGGACCGATTTGGCTGATTTTGGTCTAAAAACGTTCGTGGAGGTTCAGGGAAGGTTTAAAAGTAAATTGAGGCGGTACATAATATAAATGTAGATAATATAATAGTAAATAATATAATAGTTACATTTTAAACAATAAATCTTCATAGGTAGGTACTAACTTCCTTTTTACTAAATTCCTACGTCGATATTTGACGTATATTCGACGTCTAGCGATTGTGGGCCACTCTCACAGCACACGCTCCGCTTAATAAACCCAGGGTTATATGTGGGAGGAGGTCACTATCGTTCGGCAGAAAAACGAACGTTTAAAACGTTCAGTTCTCGCGAACATGCTATCCACTGTGTGGGAGTGGCATCTCTGCCCGGCACGCGTTGTTCGGGATCGGAAGGAAGAGGGTGGGATCAGATTGAAGAGCTCTTCAGAACACTCGCCGTGGTAAATACGGTAGAATGCGGGCAAGGAAGCTATTGTTCGGCGCTGAGCTAGCGGCTCAATGCTTTCCGTTACCTCCGGACAATCTATTATATAATACGGATAGCTCGTCGCTGCATAGCGTCGAGAGTGTTTGTTGGTTTTTGGAATAAAAGACAGGAGCTCGTAATAATACGTGTCGTGTATTTCAGTCGGCCATGTTACAAAGTGAGGAAAGAAGGAAGTGAACATAGACAAGACAATATTGATATAATCTAAGCATAGACTAAACTAGGCTATGGCTTACAAGCTAATATAATATTATGACATCTTCCCTTTAACTTTATTATAACTTATATTTTAGATTCTTATATAAAAATAACAAAACGCATTTTAGTGTTTTGACACGAGACAATTTGACGTTTTAAAAGATTCTGACAGTTGACATAATTTGACGTTGTCAATTTGACGATTGTTTCTAAATGTAAACAAACAATGGTTTACAACATTTTAGTTTACTAATTAATTACTTATAACTAAGTACATGACAATGAATACGAAATAATGTTTATAAGACTGTGTCTATAAGACGTTGTGGTTGCCTTATCTCTCTTCCTGAACTAGAATATTTCTTAATTGGTTGACTGCTAGTACGTTGAGGAGATTGACTATGAGAAATTTTAGAGTAATCATTTGTTTGTATAACAAGGAGTATAACTGATATAAGTTTGATTGGAACTGACTGGTTGAGTGTGAAAATTATTAGTCTGTGTGTTATGTGAATGAAAAGAATATTGAGACTTTGGTCTAAGTGTTATGTATTGTCTATTGCGACGATATGTACCAAATTTACTTTTTATGATATACGACCTAGGTTCAGGACTAACTTGTTGTATAATACCTGGAAACCAAGACGATTGTGGATGTTTTTGAAACATAACATGACTATTTATCTCCAAGGGTTTAAGATCTTTGGAATTTTTGTTGTAATACTGTTTCATCTTATGTAAATTTTGATTATTGACTTGTTTAAGATGTCTATAGTTACACAATTTTGGTTTTAAAAGTTTTTCTACTATAGGTAGCTTTGTACGAAGTCTACGTGACATGGAAAGTTGTGCTGGTGAACATAAATTGTTTTTGGGAGTATTGCGATATTGCAGTAATGCTAAATATGGATCAGTATTATCAAGTAAACATTTTCTAAACATATTTTTAATTATGCCTACTGTCCGTTCTACCATACCATTTGAACGGCTGTGATAGGGACTGGAAGTGACATGGTGAATATTCCAATCTTGTGTGAAATCATGAAAAGATTTGGAATTCATCGGTGGACCATTATCTGACATTAATGTATGGGGAATACCATGACGAGCAAATATTGATTTTAACTTGATTATGACTTGGTCTGCACTGTAACCATTACTTAAAATTGCTATCTCAACATATTTTGAGAAATAATCGACTACAATTAAGTATGTATGCTTGTTGAACTCAAAGAAATCTATACCAACCTTATGCCAAGGAATGTATTTGTAATCATGTGGTAATAGACTTTCTTTAGTGTTACTCTTTCTTAAAGTGAGACAAATTTCACAATTACTGATGTAATTATCTATATCTTGACTAATATTAGGCCAGTAAATTGTATGTCTTGCCAAATTTCTACAACTATTCATGCCTTGATGACCTTCATGTAATAGTTTTAAGAAATCTTTTCTTAAAGAAATAGGTATAATAACTCTATCTGACAAAAATAAAAGGTTATTAGCATAATGAATATCATCTTTAACAGGACAGAAAGGTTTAATACAATCTTCTACTTTATGCTTTGAATTTGGAAATCCATTTTTACAGTAATTAATAAGAGTTTGGTCAGACCTGGTAGCTTGTTCAATTTGTTGTAACTTGAAAGGACTAAGTGACAAATTAGCAGTGAGTAAATTAACATGAAGTTTAATATCTTCATCCAATTCTACTAATGCATTTTCTGGTAATGCAGCACGGGACAATGTGTCTGCGACATATAAGTATTTACCTGGTTTATAAGTAACGATAAGATCATAGGGTTGCAAACGAAGCATTATTCGTTGCAATCTTGGTGGAATATTAAATAAAGGTTTACTAAATAAAGAGACAATAGGTTTGTGATCTGTTTCCACTAGGACTTTGTTACCAAAAATGTATTGATGGAACTTAGTACAACCAAATAAAATTGCTAGGAGTTCCTTTTCAATCTGAGAGTAATTTTGTTGAGACTTTGTCAAAGAAGCTGAGCCATATGCTATAGGACTAATATTATGTAAGATGACAGCACCTAAAGCATCTTTTGAAGCATCTACTGACCAAGTAAGTGGTTTTTGAGGATCAAAGTAAGTTAAGACTGGTGAAGAACTAATTAGAGACTTTAATTTATTGAATTCTTTCTCATGACTGTCATTCTATGACCATATTGTGTTTTTATTAAGTAACTGTCTTATGTTTGATGTTTCTTTTGATAATTTTTTTATGAATGAGCCAAGAAAATTAATCATGCCCAGGAATCTTTGGACATCTGTGACATTCTTAGGCTGTGGCATGTTGCAAATTGAATTTACTTTAGATGGATCTCCAGACACTCCATTTCTATTGAATATAAAACCTAAATACTTGACTTCACTTTGACAAATGTTACATTTATTACTATTAAATGTTAGACCTATATCTTTTGCACGACAAAGAACTTTTTCTAGGATTTGATCATGTTCTTGAATGGTTTTAGCATGTATAAGAAAGTCGTCCATCATTATTTTAATGCCTTGTATGTCACCAAACCGGGAAATCATTTCTTTATGAAAGATTTCTGGAGATGCATTGACACCAAACGGTAGCCTTAAAAAACGAAATCTGCCATAGGGGCTTATAAAAGTACATAGTTTGGATGATTCTTCATCTAAGACAAGATTCCAAAAGCCTGACTTAGCGTCTAAATTTGAAAAATAACATGAACCATTTAGTTCTGCTTTAATTTCATCAATATGTGGAAATGGGTAATGTGAACGTTTAATAGCTTTATTTAACTTACGTGGATCTAAACATAATCTAATGCTTCCATCCTTTTTAGAGACAATTACCATAGAGTTGACCCAATCAGTTGGTTCATCAACTCGAGCAATAATACCAGTGACTTCTAACTTATCAAGTTCTGCCTTGACTTTATCCTGTAATTTAAAAGGAATTTTTCTACTTGCGTCTACCGACGGCTTGACATTTTCGTTGAGAGTTAAATGACATTCATAGTTTTTAAGAGCTCCTATTCCATTAAAAACCTTACTATATTTCTTTAGTATTGACAGACTGTTTGACTCTGCTGGGACTTTGTGACACATTGACTGTGATATGACTTGACTTTGACTGTTAGACTGACTTGACATTGACTGTATATTGTTGTTCTGGCTATGCTGACTAAGTGTGTAGTTTGGACTGTGTTCAGATATGTTTTCATCAAAGGTTACTGAATGTATTCTTTTTATGACTTTTAACTGTTGACATGACTGTCTACCCAGAATATTTTTGCAATCTAACTGTGTAATATGGAAACACAAGTTGTATGATTTGTCATTATACTTACATGGTAATGTACAATAACCGATTGTCAAAGTATACCTTTGACCTGTAAATGTTGTCAAGTTAAATGGTGTTTGTATAAGATTTATCTCTTGCAACGCTAGTTTTTCAAATGCTTTCTTAGACATCAAATTCACATCTGCACCTGAATCAATAAGTAAGCAAACAGATTGACTACAGATACTTAGGGTTATTGACCATTGGTCACTACAATTTACAGAATTACATTGATAAACAGCACCTAAAAAAGCTTGATCATCATTAGAAAAATCTTCTTGCACATAATTTTTTTTTTTTGACATCTGTCAATCGTCATGTTGACTTCGGCTCTCGTATTAAGTGTTATAATAAACATAAATAGTTATCTTCGTTAAGTGTAAACGTAAATTTATCTTCAATCGCAATACGAACTGCGTGTGTGCTGCGAAATTTGTCGTTGACTGACCTAAATTATCCGTAAATTCTGTGTTATTGTTGTGACATTGTGAAGACGGTTTTAACATCAAGTCGAACTGTGATTACCAATTTTGTAGTGTACGAACGAATTTAAGTGTTGTGTTGCGTGATGAATTATTGAAATAGTATTGTTTTGCTTATAATTAGAACAATTTATAACCTATAAATCAATAATACACCGGCTTACTGGGCGTTCTGTGGCGCCATCTATCGGTGACTGGCCATACCTTTCATACTTGTTGTCAGTCTTCTGAGGGACTGTGGGAACAGTTGCTGCGCATGCACTGGCTGGGTGATTTTGTAGTTGCTCGATAGAGGGCGACAATTGTTGCTTTCGACTGACCTTTTATGCTTTTAATAAAATAAGTTTTGGTGAATGAGGTGCTCTGCTGTTTTGCTTGGATTCAATTATGCGTTGTCACGGTTGCAATTTGGAACTAAATATCGATAATCTCTTAAAGTGCAACAATTGTGCTTCGTACTACTGTTTTGATTGTTTGAATGTTACTATCTCAACTGAACCACTAACTGCTATACAATTGGCGTCGCTAAGCTGCCCTTTCTGTCAAAACATTACTAAACGCAGAACGAACGAAGACACTCCCGTTCGTAAACAATCCACCACAAAGGATAGCTCTAGCGGTGCATTCACACAAGTCACGTCGGGCGCTAATACGGCTGCGTCCATGAGTTCTGGGTGCACCCAGTTCCTTGACGGCCCTGTAACCTTGGAGGGCATTAGCAAGCTGCTTGACATAAAGCTTGCGCCTGATTCTTCGTTTATGGCTAACTTACGCTCCTCGCTTAAAAAGGATATGGAAGTGATGGTGGCTACTGAGGTTGGTCGTGCTGTTGAGCGGATTAAGTCTGATTTCTCGGCCACAACTGACTTTATCTCGGCGGAACACCTCGACATAAGGTTGGAACTAACTAATAAAGATAAAACGATTAAATCTCTTGAATCACAGCTTGTCAGGACTGAAGAATCGTTGAAAGTACTTCAAAGGCGTGTCCACACTGTCGAGAAGATCTCCCGTGACCTGAATATCGAGCTCCACGAGGTACCTGAGAACAGGAACGAGAACCTTTCTGAATTATTTAAAAAACTGTGTGATAGCTTGAAGGTCGACATCTGTGACGCGGACGTTAGAGTCTGTCGACGTGTGGCGAAAATCAACCCTGACTCCAAAAGACCGAGGAATATTCTCGTCTCCTTATCGTCTCAGCGGCAGCGTGATCTACTTATATCGTCGGTTACTCGGTTCAACAAAGCCAACCCGAACAACAGGCTTGGTACCTGCCATATCGGCATTGGCGGCGCTGTATCTAGAATATTTGTCTCCGAACATCTCTCCCCTGAAACTAAAGAGCTTCATAACATAACCAGAAGGTTCTGTAAAGAGAACAATTATCAATTTGTCTGGGTCCGTTTTGGTCAAATATTTGTACGTAAGTCAGTTGAATCGCGACCCGTTACTATTAAAAGTAGTGAAACTCTTAGAAAATTAAGCACTGAGTAATTAATTTGTAATAAACCTCTGTTATTTTCTTTTTTTTTTACATTTATTAACTTGTCATACTTATAACATATAGGATAAAATTTTGGGTAATGGTCTCAATTTATTACCAAAATGTCAACAGAATTCGTAGCAAATTGGATGATTTTTACTTGAACCTGTTAACTAGTAATTATGATCTGGTATGTCTGACGGAAACTAATCTCAATGAATCTGTTTTCGATGGTGAAATTATTGACTCTCGTTATGTTGTTTTCAGAAGAGATCGTAAAGACTCTTGTTCTCAGAAAAAGGACGGAGGTGGAGTTTTAGTTGCAATACAAAATAGATACCAAGTTGTCCGTCAGCCATCCTGGGAAAGCGACATGGAGGATGTCTGGATAAGTATTTTACTTGATGATCGCGGCTGCACTCGGTTGAATCTATGTGTTTGTTACTTACCACCCGACTTGGGTTACGGTAGATTGGATGAGTTCTACACTCACTGTCAAAGAATAATTGTGAACGAATGTCCAAATGAATTGTTTTTATTGATAGGCGACTTTAACCACCCTGACTACTGGGCAACATATGGGGACGCCGCCGCCGCCGCTGCCGGTTCTGTGCTGCCGGCTCAATTTATGGGCCCCCTTCAGTCGGGATCCCTGGGTAAAAAGTTAAGTTTACTTAATGAATTTATGGCACTATGTAACTTAAATCAATATAATTATATAACAAACGACAATAATAGGATTCTTGATTTGGTGTTGTCAAATTTGGATACTGTCTCTGTCAGCGAGGTCACGTGTCTGAGTCGTTTGGACAAACCTCATCCGGCTATTTTGGTCAGTATAAGCCCACTGAGTATCGTCTTAAATCTAAAGCACCGTAATTGTAGTCGCCTTAATTTCTTTAAGTGCGATCTTATCCAAATTAAAAGTGAGCTTAACTCTGTTGATTGGTGTGGTATTTTGGACTCACGCGACGTAGATCACTGTACTGACACCTTTTATGCTACTTTGTTCGAAATAATTAGAAAACATACACCTATGACGTCACCCAAATTTAATTCATTTCCCGTCTGGTATAGTGGAGCGCTTGTTGGGTGCACTAGGGAGAAGAACAAGTATCATAAACTCTTTAAAAAGTTTGGTAACCCTCGCGACTATGATACCTTTTCTATGCTGCGCAGTCGATGCAAGGTCATGGCTAAGGATTGCTATGGAAAATACATACAGTCCACAGAGGAGGCCATCCGAAATGACATTAAATCGTTCTGGAGATTTATTGGAAATAAGAGAGGACAAACATCAATCCCTAATACCATGACATTCGGCGACAGTTCTTCAAGCGGACCTGGCGTGACTGAACTCTTCTCGTGTTATTTTGCCTCGGTTTTTGTTGGGGACTCTACCGTCAACTCGCACAGTAATCGGGATCTCATGTCAGAGATTGACGAACGGGTTGCATTTTCGCTCACCACAGTCTCTTTTAATGCTCACGACGTCTTACTGAAAATTAAACTACTGGATGGCAGCAAGGGTCCGGGGCCTGATCAGGTACCTCCCTTTTTCGTAAAGTCTTGCGCAGCTGAACTGTCGACCCCACTAAACATCCTATTCAATAAATCGCTCGAATCTGGAATATTCCCTAAACGTTGGAAGTCCGCCCACATTATACCGATTTACAAAAGTGGTGACAGATCCTGTTGCGAGAATTATAGGCCTATTAGCATATTGTCTTGTTTTGCGAAGCTTTTCGAATCTTTGGTGTACGTTCATCTTTATGGCCATATAAGGCCGGTACTTGCTGACCAACAGCATGGTTTCATAAAGAATCGGTCCACAGTTACCAATCTTTTAGAATACAAACAATTTTTGTGTAGTTCCTTTGCTGTTGGTGGCCAGGTAGACTCTATATACACCGATTTTTCAAAGGCATTTGATAAAGTCTGCCACCGTATACTCTGTCATAAGCTCCTCTCTTATGGTATTCATGGATGCCTGTTCCGCTGGATCTGCTCATATCTTGAGAGCAGGAGTCAGTTGGTGGCATTGGGGGGCTATACTTCAACGCCAGTAACCATCTCTTCGGGCGTTCCCCAAGGATCGCATCTAGGGCCCCTTTTCTTTATTTTATTTATCAACGACTTGATCGAGAAAGTGTCCTCCAACTGCCTTTTATACGCTGATGACCTAAAAATTTTTAAACTAATTTCTGACGAGTCAGACTGTCTAGTTTTGCAAAGGGATCTGGATACTGTCGTCGAATGGTGTAAGGATAACCAAATGCACTTAAACATTGACAAATGCTTCATAATATCCTTCACAAATAAACGTAATAAGGTGGTTCATGACTATTACATTGATGGCAGGGTCCTTAACCGATCCGGCATCGCTAAGGATTTAGGTATTCTTTTTGACGACAAGCTATCTTTCAAAACACACTATGAGAATATTTTGTCCAAAGCTACTCGGATGCTTGGTTTTGTAAAAAGGTCAACCAAAGGATTTAGAGATCCTTATAGTTTTTTGTACCTCTACTTTGCTTTGGTCAGAAGTGTACTTGAGTATGGTGCACCAATATGGTCTCCGAATTATAGGGTGCACATCGATGCAATTGAGAGGGTGCAGAAGAAGTGCCTGAGATTTTTAACTTGCCGGCAACGGCCCGGACGCTCAGACCTTCATTACGAGGACAGATTGGTCAAATATAATGTTCAGGCATTAGAGACGCGTCGTATTTACTTCGACTTGGTGTACTTGCACAAGATACTCCACAGTGTGGTGGACACATCCAATCTATTGTCTCAGATATCTTTTAATATTACATATAGTGCCCGTAGATCGAATCAAATTGGAGTTTTTAGTTTACGTGTATATAAGAACAACACATCGTATTTTAACCCGTTAACAAGGATGTGCAGACAGTATAACGAGCTGATGGTAGCCAACAATGAGTTGGACATATTTGTTAAGTTGCCGTCATTTATCAGAGCTTTAAAGGATATCCTTCTCCTGACATTCAGTTTTGAACGCAAATTTTTATAAGCAGCTTACAGACACATAAAGCAGTTTTAGTTAATTTAAGTCTTTTTTTGTAAAGGTACTTAACATTTGTTTGAGTGTTTACTTAATTTCAGTTTAATTGTTACTTGTTTTTAGCCAATGAATGGTTTAGCTGAGCGCACATAGTTTACGTTGCAAGCCAGTTCAGTATTATAAAAAATATTTCATGTATACTTTTGCCATGCTTGTAATGTGTAATGTGAGCCATAAAATAAAAAAAATAAAAAAATAAAAAAAATAAAAAATTAACATATTTTTGCTTGGACTTACACATCTTTGAATAATGATTAAGTTTTTGACAGAAATTACACTTTGCACCAAGAGCAGGACATTTAAAACGATGTGTTTGACCACACTTTGGACACATTGAGTTATTCATAGACTGATTGTTACCTTTATAACCATTGTGACTGCTATAACTCGATGAATGAGATGTATTGTATGACTGGTTAGGATTGTACCTTGACTGTTGACTGTGACTCTGACTTCTTGATTGACGATCCTGTGACTGCGGATTATACCTTGATTGTTGACTGTGACTCTGAATTCTTGATTGACGGTCCTGTGACTGCGGATTACACCTTGATTGTTGACTACGACTATGATTTCTTGACTGATTTCTTGACTGACTATGTTGTGAATGACTTCTACTGGACTGTTGACTACTTCTGTTATGTATACTATCTATACTAGCTACAGATGAATTGGGATTTGTGCCTGATAATATTTGAACTTCTTTCCGGGACGATTCTAGTGACTTAGCAATATTTATAGTGGCATCTAAAGTGGTAGGTAATTCTTGCAAAATTTTCTCTTTAATGTATTGATTCTGATCATTTAGATTCCAACTAAATATATCTTTTAGTAAATCGTCTTGCAATTCACCAAAATTACACTGATGGGCTATATTTTTGAGATCTGTTATATAACTGTCCAGCTGTTCATTTTGCAGTTGCTTTCTGTTAAAAAGTTTATGCCTTATCATGGTTATATTGACTTTTGGGCTGAAATAACCTGCAAATCTGTCGATCAACACTTGTAGCTTGACTGTTTCGACATCTAGGTTGAAAGAATAAAATATGTGAAGGCAATCTGGTCCTATATAATGTAATAAAAGTGCAACTTGCCTATCTTCGCTTTCTTGATCATATTTAAATGCTTTGAGATATATTTTGAATTTGGTGATCCAATTTTTCCACGTGAGCGGCATGTTGGATGCATGAACGTCCATGTGCTTGAGGCGACCCAACGACATTGAAGATTCGTCCATTTTTTTCTTTTGGTTGATCCAGTTCTTCCTAAGACACGCCAGTTTACACCACACCTGATGTTTGTTGGTTTTTGGAATAAAAGACAGGAGCTCGTAATAATAAGTGTCGTGTATTTCAGTCGGCCATGTTACAAAGTGAGGAAAGAAGGAAGTGAACATAGACAAGACAATATTGATATAATCTAAGCATAGACTAAACTAGGCTATGGCTTACAAGCTAATATAATATTATGACAGAGAGCGTCCAGCAAATACTTCACGGAGCCGTCCCAGAGGTGAGAGCAGTATTCGACGCAGGGTCTAATCTATGTCTTGTGCGGCAGACACCTCTGGTGCGTTGTAAAGAATCGCTTTACCTTATTCGGTATCCTAGTTTCCGCGAAGCTAGCCCTATACATCTTTCGATGTAGTTTTTATTATTTAGCTCTGGACGAACGTCTATGCCAAGGATGTCAAAGTTGTCCTTCATTGGTAATAATGCATTCTGAAGAGAGGGTAGGGGAAGGACAGGGGATTTCTTCTCTATATTGCAGGGGTGATAAGAGCCTCGGTCACTTTCTTGACGCATTTGCTTACTGTGGTTTGGCCTAAATATTTGACCATTCACACTATTTGCTGGTATGACCCAGTGACATAAAACGATAATGCACAAAGAACCTATAACATTTAAATCATTACTAACTACAGTAGATGATAGATGATAGATCATCTCCATCTACTGTAGTTAGTAATGTTTTCTATGACAAATTGTAACCTATCTAATGATTTAAATGTTATAGGTTCTTTGTGCATTATCGTTTACCACGGCGAGTGTTCTGAAGAGCTCTTCAATCTGATCCCACCCTCTTCCTTCCGATCCCGAACAACGCGTGCCGGGCAGAGATGCCACTCCCACACAGTGGATAGGATGTTCGTGAGAACCGAACGTTGTAAACGTTCGTTTCTCTGCCGAACGATAGTGGCCTGGAACGCCCTGCCTGTGCACGTGTTTCCTCCCACATATAACCCTGGGTTCTTTAAGCGGAGCGTGTGCTGTGAGAGTGGCCTACAATCGCTAGACATCGAATATACGTCGAATATTGACGTAGGAATATAGTAAAAAGTAAGTTAGTACAACTATGAAGATTTATTGTTTAAAATGTAACTTATATATTATTTACTATTATATTATCTACATTTATATTTTGTACCGCCTCAAATTTACTTTTAAACCTTCCCTGAACTTCCACGAATGTTTCTAGACCAAAATCAGCCAAATTGGTTCAGCCGTTCCCGAATTTTAGCAAGAAAAATGAACGGCGATTGATTTTGGCAAGTTTGGTAATTAGGTTAATATCAAATAAATACCTAATACTTACTTATTTATTGGTAAAGCTAATCGACCTAGCTTCAGTATCAATATTAATAGATGTACATATTTAACTATTTGCAAGTGATTCTGGCTATCCACAACGTCCCTGGTTAATGACACAAATTCTGGATGATGCTTAAGCGCAGACATACACAAGTGTCCATGGAAAGGCCAGGGTGACAATAGAAAATACTTTTGGACGATTGAAAAATCGATGGCGTTGTTTATGCCAAGATCGCACACTACATTATGCACCTGAGAAATGTGCAAAAATAATAACAGCTTGCTGTGTGCTGCATAATCTGGCCAGCGATTTTAATGTTCCTGAACCAGATCCCCAAGGTGCTAACATGCCACAGCAGCGCTCATCGTTCTCTTCTGAACATATTTTCCAGGAAAATAATATAGGAGATGACCTACTTAGGGGAAGGGCGATTAGTCGTATGTTGGTGAACACAATTAACAGACTGCATGTATAATTAAATCATTTATTAAATAACTATGTACATGTAAAAAGTAATATAAAAACTATAACTGTTAATAAAAACTGTAACTAGAAATATAAAAATATAAAAATAACTATGTACCTAATCTTTTATTATATACCTAGAAATAACTTCCATAGCGTCTTTCATAAACTCCAGGCCTCGAGGGCCGCCAGAGGGCTTCGACAAATCACCATATCTGGAATTTCCATAGCTCTTTACATTAATATTTTAGTACACTGAGTAATGCATGTAACTTTTTATTGACACTCACACTTTCATGAACTCCACCATCATTACTTATTGTAAATGGCTGCTTCTCATGATTGTTAAACTCAATAAACTTCTTTTAAACACTCCACAAAATGCTACATATTTCGTTTGTAACAATAACACACTTGACACTTGACCTTGACAATCAAAGACGTTCTGTCAAGTAAAGTCGCGTTGTTCAAAAACCTAATAAAATTGTATGAATAATTATTAAAATAGTATGAATATTTTTCCTAATATAGTGCATTTTACAATCTTCCATACCTTATTTCTAGCATTTTATTTGTGTTGTAATTTTTTTTTTTTTTTTTTAATATGCTATAAAATTTATTTACAATAAGAATTACAATATACAAAATAAACATAATTATAGACTAAAAATATTTACATTACAAAGTATCGTTTAAAAAATCCTCCGCGTCATTGCCGACTGGGAAGGTTCCCAGAATGCTGGCTGTGTTGCCACGTTGGATGGCGATACTTATTCTTTGGGCCAGAAAATAGCCAGCCTTCTGGTCCTGAGAAGCATCGATTAGGCGTTTAGCAATGTCTCTATAAAGGCGGTGAGCACTCGGACCCCATGACCCCAGTGTCTCAACCCCAAACGGCTCAAATATGTAATCACCTGCTAGGTTAGCATATTTACGCCGTTTAAGGCCTTCAGCCGATGCAGCAGCAGCGCCAGCACATCCGGATGTGCTTGGAAGGTGTGAAGGTGCTAAAGTGTCAACGCATGTAGCGTCCCACACCAAAGGCCTTCCCATCTTCCACGGTAGCAACGACATACCGTCCGGTCTCTTTCCATCGCTTCGTGCTAAACCATTTGGTTCACGTACGGCCGGAAGACCTGCGGTGGAAAGAGCCCTACGAATTATGTCGTTTAGAATAGCGTGCCGAGGTATACGACCTGCGCTTCTGCTACAAGAAAGGCCATGGTATCCCAGATTATCGACGGCTACTCCACAGGTGCAATGATGCGGGGATACACAAGGTGTACCCAGCCGAAGGCAAGTGGCAATGCGGAAGGTTGTGTCGTCCAACATTGTACCGATGTTGGGCGATGGGAGCGCCTGGATCCATAACCCTGACTCCCATTCTCCAACAGCTAGTAGGCGTGCACGCTCTGAAATATTGACGGAAATGTCAATTAGTGTATTAATTCTCAATTTACAGAGCGGTGAATCCCACAGTCGCTGTGAGCCTAGGCGTGAGGGCAGGTCAGTGTCGGGGCAAGACATCCTCCAAGCATTTATGGCATCGGTCTTGCATCGCACCTCGGAATCAATCAGTGTATTTGACAAAATTTTCCTGACTAATTCTTCGGTGCTATGATGGACCGACGACAGAAATGCTGGCAGACTGACATCTGTAACTCTACGAATACCTAGCCCGCCCAAGCGAAATGGAAGAGACGCTTGGACCCAGGCCCGGTCATTAATATTTACATTTAAAATTTTACACAAAGAATTTTGTATTAAGTGGTCTAGTCTGCCCAAAATTTCTAAATTTTTCCAAAATTGTCCTGAACGGAGGGCATGTGTAAATTTGGGTACGAAAAGACAAAAACGGAGAATAGTGAAAGCTGAATGAATACTGATATTACATAGACTATCAATAACCTGATCAAAGTTTTGATTTTTTTCCTCGATAAAAGTGGAAAAGCCATCTTCTAATATCGGGAACCCTAGGAGGCGTAAAGAAGTTTTGTCCAAAACTTTTATGTTGGGGGCCAAACAGTTGAATTTGGAGATTGTTGTTAATTTATCTGTGTTTTCAGATATAAAGATCTCACATTTATTCGGGTTCAGTTCTAAGCCAATTGACTGAAACTCGTTCTTTATTAGGGTTAAATCGTAAAAACTGTCTCTACTAAAGTCCCGTTGTCTAAGTACAAAATGTTGAACTTGGATTTTATTTTTTGAATTATTGGGTTAATGGCCAAACTGAAGATGACTGGTCCCAACGGATCACCTTGCTGACATCCAACGGCTGAATTCAAAAGGTGGTCTTTATAAATTAATTTTGTTGGCTGACTATAGCATTGCCAAAGAAAATTAAATATTTTGGGGGTTTCTAATTTGGCCTGTGTCAACAGGGTGTCCCTGTTTACAGAGTTGAAGGTGTTTTTCAGGTCAACTTTCAGGATGATCTCTCCATCTTCGCTACTGTCAAGGTATGTTGCAAGCGCATGGATTGCGGCCTCACAACCTCCTTTTGAACCAACTTTTTGTTTTAATTGTTACTAAACAGGCAGTTTAGCAAAAAATAATAAATAGTTCACTATTTAATGAAGTTTTCGAACGTATTGTTCATTCAATACGATGTGTATTTTAATCTCTAGGGCTCGTCCCTATTCACGTTATGATGACGTCACTATCGTAATCGTATCGAGCTCTCGATAGTCTTACGATAATGCTTCGTGCTGCTACCTGTCGTAATACTCCGTTATCGTATCGTGGACTCGATACCTAGACGCTACGAATGCGATAATTTTTCGTGCTAGAGCTACAGATGAGTCTCACATACTTAACCTTTTTACGATATGAACTACCAATTAAACGATATGATCAAAATAATTTTGACTATTTCATGAAGAAGTCACGCATTTTGTTGTACATATCAAGCAACGACTTCTGAGAACATTGATTTGCCTAAGCCACTTCGTGATGTGGTCAATTAAACATTAGGTACATGAAATGCTGTGAGCATTTTATTAAGTAAGCACTTCTACGATATAGCCACCACGTAGCCACGTTATAGCTATACATTGTTTTTAAATGTCCGCCTTAACTTTTATTACTCCCTCGTAAGGATTAGCCGAGGGTGCCGGCGGACTGTGGCCACCTATGCTGATCGGTTTCCTATTGGTATTCCATTACACTATGTTACACTCGCCGACACAATACTCGTATATCTTCAAGTTAATAACCGTTATAGTTCGTTTACAAGTGTCACTTTTAAATTATATATTTTATATTGCCAGGTACCTCCCTCGAAGATAGGGGCTATACGGGCTGGGGCTACGGTCAACCGGACGGAGCGCCTCGTGGGGTGGACGAGCGTGTGGTTCCATGTTCTACAATGGACACTTGAACGACATCAAATGCGACCTAAGAAGCTTCTATATCTGTGAACACGAAATAGACACGCTTTCTGCTATTGACGACAGAACAGGCGCCGATAGTCGTTAGTTGTCATTTCGTTCAATCTGTTTATTCACATATTATTTATGTCTACTCAATAAATACTTACATACACTTTAGTTTCAAACACAGGCACCGAGACCTTTTTTATTTTTATCAACGCGTCAACCCCTTTTGTTCGGTGTAATGCTGACACAGAACACGTGTAACCCAAATCAGGGCATTTGCATTTGCAACGCCGCATTTAATTAATTAAGCCAAGATAATTTTATAATTTATTAAGTATTTTTAATCTAGTGTACAACGAAATATCGTCGCGATCGGGTCAACAGTAAACATTTTATACTGTCGCGAGTGCACTCTTAACATTTTGTTACTTTAACATTATTCTTCCCAAACATAATTTTTAATTAACATTTTTAACTTTATAGTAATTTAGAACTATTTTTAGTAACAATAAATTAACATCATTTCACCTACAAACTATCTTACTTTCTTATTACTCCCGAACGTCCCCGAGCATTGGTCCTTCGAAGCTAAAGGACTTTGCGCGTTTCGTATCTCAAACAGAGTGCTATTCGTGTGAAGTACGAACTAGTGAAACATTAGGGGACAGTTGGTAGTGACAAGAAAAGCAGAAGTCTACGTACGCGCAACCAACAGCCACCGGCACAGTAAGCGCAACCTACAGCTACGTGAGAAGACTTACAAGTAAGATCTTTCCAATTTTTTATCATCTACTACTATGGCTCTAATTGAAGAACAATGTAGTCTCTTTAACCAACTGGAGACCGACTTTGCGAACTTTAAAAGAGATGGTAAGGAAAGGAAAAGTAAGCCAGAGTATTACCGGAAGAAATGGAATAAAGTTGACGAGTTGTGGAAGTCGATCCAAGACATCCACGACCGTCTCTTGACCGAGCTTAGTCCCGACGATCATTATTTTACCGATAAGAGCTTCGAGCAAGCAAATGCGACTTATCAAAAATATGTGTCAGCCATACATTTAGGGACATCACAGCTAGAAACTTCGGGTACTGGTTTGCAACAGGAAGAGCTACCGAAAATATCGGTTAGTTCTCCACAACAATTTGGGGAGATGAGAGACCGTCTCCCGTTAGCACCGCGCAGGCAACAGGGCAACTACAGCCGTCTGGACGAAACCCTGCGACAACAGGAGGCCAACTTTAGGGCTTTCACTAGAACAATCGCGAACATTGACATCGACGATTTAACAGTAAAATGGGAGTTTGAGGACGCCCTCAAAACTCTCGAAACTCGATGGTCTGCAATAGATAAATTACACTTACAAATTGATTGCGAACTTAATGGGGAAAATAGGGAATATGATTCCAATTTTTCCCAACGAGAGAAACAATTCTACACCCTGAAAAGGGAAATAAACAAGAAAATGTGGTCCGTCTCTTATAGGGAGAAGTCTACCCCGAAATTAGAAATTCCTACTTTTAGTGGTAATTACAACCAGTGGATGTCTTTTAAAGATTTATTTACCGAAGCCGTGCACAATAACACTATGATGCCAAGCTCGCAAAAAATGCAGCTGTTAAAAACAAAGGTCAAAGCGGAAGCCGAGCGATTAATCCAACATCTATACATTAGCTCAGATACTCATCCTGCTGGGAAATATTAAATAATCGCTATAACAATAAAAAGTTAATATTTACATCTCATATGAATATCTTATTCGGCTTACCAAATATTCAACATAACTCGGTAACACTGATAAAAAGGATGCATGACGTAACGTTAGAGACTCTTAACGCTATTAAGAATGTAGGGGTGGACACGCAAACATGGGATCCAATATTAGTACATTTACTAAGTCAAAAATTGGATCCTGAAACATTCAATGACTACCTAGAGTCCGTAAAAAGGCCACGTGAAGTGCCAGTTTTAGCGGAACTTTTAAGTTTTCTAGAGAGTAGATTTACCACCCTAGAAACATCTGCACGTAGAAAACAGGAGGTCGTACCACAAAAACAATTTCAAGCCCCTGTAAATAACAAAAAATTTCAACCCTACGGGAAACAAGCGTCTCCGGGTGTGCCAAAAAACACCGGGCAATGGCCTATTGCGAAGTCATACAACGTGACCGGGTCTGGCTTTAAATGCCCATTGTGCAAAAACCAACATGGCCTATACAATTGCAAAAATTTCCTACAATTCACTAACGAAAAGAAATTGATGACGGTGAAAAAACTAGGCCTTTGTATTAATTGCTTATTTTCGCATAATGGAAAAGATTGCACTTCTACTCATACATGTTGAAATTGCACAGGTCAACACAATACATTGTTACACGAGGCCTGCGTCAGCGCAGCCTCTAAGCCGTCCACCTCAGTTCAAGCTGTTGCAACATCCTCCTCTCAAAACGTGACTAACACTTCGCACATCTCCCAGGAAACCTGTCCCGAAATACTATTAGCTACCGCGCAGTTGCGAGTGCAAGGAGCTAACGGGAATTATTATAACATGCGAGCGCTAGTCGACCAGGGTTCCCAAATATCACTGATAACAGAACACGCCGCGCAGACCCTCGGTATTAAGAGACAAAATTACAAAGGAGGTATCTTCGGAGTAGGACAGCGAGAAAACAACTGCAAAGGAAAGATCCAGATTACTTGCGAGTCCCTGTACAATGATTACAGCTTCAATGCGGAAGTAATCATTATGACAAATCTCGTGAAGCGATTGCCAAACAAAACATTTAAAAAACCAACATGGCCCACAATTCAAAACAACAAACACAGCTCGGCTGGCTACTATGCGGAGCCGCACAAACATTCCACTGCAACGTTATAGCAACCAACATTCAGGACATTCAACAATTCTGGGAAGTGGAGGAAATAGCGGAGGAGGGACATTTGTCAGAAGAAGACTTACAGTGTGTCCACTATTATGAACAGACTACAACTCGAAACAAGGAAGGTCGTTATGAGGTCAGATTATCAATGAAAAGCGATTTTTCCCCAAAACTAGGCTTGTCAAAAAATATAGCGGTTGCACAATTCAAAAATTTAGAAAGGAAATTAGTAAAACAACAACATTTAAGTACCTCTTATAAAGAGTTTATGTCAGAGTACATTGAACTCGGTCATATGCGACCGTGTAGTAGTAACTCGACACCTGAGTGCAGAGCGCGCTGAGTCAACAACAACAAAGTACAGGGTGGTATTCAATGCGTCTTGTAAAACATCAACCGGTTGTTCACTGAATGACCTAATGTACAAGGGGCCCAATTTGCAACACGATTTACAGAGTCTGCTGTTAAAGTGGAGACAATATCAATTCGCCTTTACCGCTGATATTTAAAAGATGTACCGGCAAATACTTGTTAACAAAATGGACACTCCATTGCAGAGGATCGTTTGGAGAGAGTCCCCGGAGCAAGTGTTAGGGTCATTTGAACTGGCAACAATAACCTATGGCCAAAAAGCAGCGCCCTTTCTTGCTATGATGACGTTGAAGCGTCTTGCGAATGATGAACAGGACTCATATCCAGAGGCTTCCCGAGTCTTACAAGAAGCCTTCTATATGGACGACCTAGTCCACGGGACGCACGGCATACAACACGGCCATCAACTCATTAAGGACCTGAACACACTCCTAAAATTAGGAGGTTTCAACTTACGAAAATGGTCCTCTAACAATCAGCAACTCTTGCCAAACCCACAAACCAACACAAATGAAACATTTAATATTAAAACAGAAAACACTTCCAAAATTTTAGGCTTGGGTTGGAACCCAGCTGACGACACATTTACATTTGACTGCCAAATATCGAACCCACGAAAACTAACAAAGAGGAGTTTACTATCAGAGATTTCGAAAATATTTGATCCATTAGGGTGGTTGGCGCCTGTAGTTGTAAACATGAAATTACTCTTTCAAAAAGTTTGGAAAACAGACACTCAGTGGGATAGCGAAGTATGTACGGAGATTCAACAGGCATGGTACAAGTTACAAAAAGACATACAAAACATTAAACATTACCGTATACCAAGATGGGTCTACTCTAAGGAGCATGACGTCATGGAATTGCATGGTTTTAGTGACGCATCGATCCATGCATACGGATGCGTTGTATATGCACGTATACAGAATCAACCACGCTCGATTATAGTAGCCGCGAAAATAAAACTTGTACCTCTTAACAAAAAACTTACATTACCCCGTTTAGAGTTAAGTGGAGCTCTATTACTTTCGAAATTAATATCTAAAATAAAACGTGCATGGTGTACGTACAACATTGTAACACACGGGTGGACAGACTCGAAAGTAGTGTTAGGATGGTTGAATGGAGAGCCCAACAAGTGGCGACCCTTTGTGGCGAACAGAGTGAGCCAAATAACAAGTATTATGGCTGCGGAACAGTGGAGATACGTTTCTACAACAGACAATCCTGCCGACGCTGCGAGCCGAGGTCTGTATCCTTCCCAACTACTGAAACAACAAAAATTGTGGAAGGAGGGCCCCGAGTGGCTCTTAACATTTACGTATACACCTGCGAACACACAAACATATACAACCGACCAAGAACAAAGATCGGTAAAACAATCCAATGTGATAGTTAACAATAGCGGCTCAACCATTATTGATGAATTATTATTAAAATATAGTTCACTTAATAAAATTATACGTATCTTGGCCTACATACAGAGAGCATTCACCTTCATACGTAATAAACAACGACCCAGCTATCTCACGTTACGAGAGCTACGTCATGCAAAATATACTATTATCCAACACGTACAAATGAGTGTATATGAAACCGAGATACAAAGCTTACAAAAACAAGGCAGAGTGAGCTCAAAGAGTAAACTGCTGCAGTTAAATCCTTTTATGGACAAGGATAACATTTTAAGAGTGGGGGGTCGACTAGCCAATGCAACCCTTAACGCTGAGATGAAGCACCCCAAAATAATACCAGAGACTACTCGACTCGCTACATTAATAATCGAACAGGCCCACAAACTAACTTATCACGGGGGTCCTCGCCTCACACTAGCCACGTTAAGGCAACAATACTGTATTCCTGGTGGCAACAATGCCGTGAAGAAAGAGCTTCGGAAATGCATTACCTGTCGCAAACATGACAACAAACCGCAACAACAGCTTATGGGAGATCTACCTGCCGTTCGTACATGCCCCGCAACCCCATTCTATCACACCGGAGTCGACTATACGGGTTTTGTGAGCGTGAGAAGAAACAAGGGGAGAGGCGGGCTAACAATGAAAGGTTATATCGCTATCTTTGTGTGTATGGTGGCCAAAGCCGTACATTTAGAAATAGTATCTGATATGACTAGCTCGGCCTTCTTAGCTGCCTTACGAAGAATGTCAGCCAGAAGAGGAGCGCCTCGTCATGTATATAGCGACAATGGTACTAACTTTGTCGGAGCTAATAATATTCTACAGGAAGAGTGGAAACAAATAAAGAGTATTTTTAGTGACAGCTTTTTGACAGAAGTCACTGAGATGAATATTGAATGGCATTTTAACGTGGTAGCGTGGCCCTCGGCCGTAGGTATATGGGAACGAGCCGTAAGGTCCTTAAAAGGACATTTACGACGCGTCGTGGGACAACAAAAACTGACCTTTGAAGAATATGCAACATTGTTGTCCCAAATAGAAGCTTGCCTCAATTCCCGCCCACTGTGTGCCTTAACAGAAAATATAGACGACTTAGACGTTCTGACCCCAGCTCACTTCCTAAATGGCAGAGCCGGAGTCACGGTAATAGAAACTGCAGAAGATGCACGAACCCGCTGGCATCTAACTCAAAAACTCGTTCAAGACTTTTGGAGGAGATGGAAATCTGAGTATTTGAGTAAATTATCATCACGAGGAAAGTGGCTAACTCGTCAACAAAACATAAAGGTGGGTGAGCTGGTAGTCATTCACGAAGACAACCTTCCCTCAGGAAAGTGGGCCTTGGGAAGAGTTACGGACGTTCACCCCGGGAACGACGGTAACGTGCGAGTAGTTACGTTACAAACAAAAAACGGCTTCATGAAAAGACCGATCACAAAACTATCAGTGTTACCGATAGAACAAACAAACACAAATTCCGCTGAACCTGATCCGAACACTACAAATACCCAAGACAGTAAGAGACAGAAACAAAACAAGCGATCGAGTTTAATTACAATGATACTGACCCTTTTATACCTACTAACATTAATAACAACAGCTGATTGTTTAACGGTAAACAGTTTGAATAATCAAAGAGGCATGTACTTTGACAAGTTATCCAACATACAGCTTATACGAGATGAGTGGAAAATTGTTGCATATTACGATCTCAACCCATACTGGGAAGGAACCTCCGCCTGCGAAAAATATTACAAGTACCTCGAGAAAATATGTACCACTGTTAAAGAGGTTTCGCATTGCGGTGTTAGGTTGCGCAATTAGGTCACTCGATCAATGAATTAAGACATACTAACAAACTATTGTTACATCCTCACGTGAGTACGGAGACGCGACGACGGCGGCGAGGCCTTATCAATGGTGTCGGGTATATCGCCAACTCACTGTTCGGAGTACTCGACGACCGATTCGCAGAACAGTATAATAAGGACATTACTCTCGTAAGAAGCAATCAGAAACACCTGGCCCTATTATGGAAAAATCAAACTTCTATAGTAGAAGCTCAATTTAACACCGGAAACAAAACAACAATCAAAACAGTGGAAAAGGCCTGGTTCACCACCCTCCAAAAAGGCTAAGTCGATTTTGTCGGCAAGTAAGGTGATGCTTCAGTATTCTGGGACTCGAAGGGTGTGATTATCTTGAAAGGGGTCAGACTATAAACTCTGATTATTACTGCACCGTACTACGTCGTTTACGAGAGGAAATAAAAGAAAAACGTCCAGGAATGATCAGAAGAAAAGTCCTGTTTCATCAAGATAACGCTCGTGTTCACACGTCTGTCCAATCAATGGCAGAAATTCACAACTGTGGCTTTGAACTGTTACCGCATTCACCTTATTCACCTGATCTGGCACCGTCAGACTTTTTTCTGTTCCCTAACCTAAAAAAGCACTTGAGAGGTCAAAGATTTTTGACAAATGACGAGGTCAAAGCAGCTGTAGACGCATATTTTGACTCCAAGGAAGAATATTTTTTTTTCAACGGGCTAAATGCTTCCCTTCTAAGGAAAGATGACAAAAGTGCATTGAACTTGATGGTGATTACGTTGAAAATTCATTTATTTTATATTTATTTTCTTGGTTAGGCCGATTACTTTTCAATCTCGTAACTAAATTTGAAATTAAATTCTAATTCGCACAGCAATTGTTGGAGACCCCATTAAAAGTTGGAAAATCTTCATAATTTACATTCTAAGAATATTCATGTGTTAGACAACAAAATAAAGTACCTACATTACTTTGTTAGACCTTACGATTGGTTGTTGACCATCAAGGAATAGAAAATTTTAATAATATTAAAATTTTAAACGATCATCACCTCTGGTAACCAATGTCGAATAGTTTCGGTGACGGTTAAATCGGTGATCATCGAGGAATGCCTCCATTACAAACGTTTATTGTGATTTAAATGTGTGCACATTGCTGTCTTTCTCTGAAGGTCAAAGTTACACTGACTGGGTGTATAACGTAATGAGCCTACTTAATTAAACTTACTTGGTTGCTTTATAACAAACGGATCTGCCATTTTGTAGCGAAATGTGCCCCATGTCCCTACTTTTATTATTTTATTTGATTCATTCCCTAATTTTTTTTACGTTAAGTAAAGAAATCTTACCATCACCACCGTGACACCAACAAATACTGTATCAAACGTCGCCTGCTTGGATTTCCAATACTTGATAACTTCGTTAGTTTCAGCCTCGTCCTCAGGATAGAAGAGACTAGCGCCCTCTTGCGCACACTTGAGCTTAGCCGCCGCCCAAGTCTTGGGTATTGTGTGAATCTTATAAAAACTTTTAGTCTTGTTTAAATAATCGTAATCTTTACGAAAAAAATGTTTGCTCCATTGACCAACTATGGAAAAGGAAAAATACCTATTACATATACAATAAAAAATACTGCAGAGTGAAAGTAGAAGTACCTATCAGTTCGGCTGAAATGCAACGTGGATACAGGCATACAGTCTTTGGAGCCTATATTTGTCAACATTTTGCAGATTGCTTGGAACGAGAACGGGTATCTTCTTTTTTGCATTTACTTTTATTTGAAGTAAATATAGATGGTAGGTTTTTATAACCTATGTTTTTTTTAGGACAAATAGGTAAATTGACCGTTTTGTAGTATTATCACTAGGAAAATTACATGTAATAAATTCTGAATATAACAGGGCCTTTTAAACCACAACATTGATAAAAAAATAAGAAAATTGTTGACTCAAGGTTCAATCTTGCAACTCCAGCCTACTACACCAACACCACCGAAGATGCCAAGTAAATGATAAAAAAGGTGCAAAAAAAAAAGAAGCTAGCTGAGAGAATGTTGTTACGAATAGTGGAAAATATTCAAAAATAACTTACTTGAAAAATCAGATAAACAAAACACAAAAAGTAACAGGAATAAAGTTCTGGAATACATTTTATTGATCAATTATCTCGATACGTTTATAAAAATGTATGCAGACAACCGCTCACAACCGATATGAGACATAAGACAGTATCACAGCGGAGACACACTCAAACAATACGATATTTTATACAATAAAACAATGGAAAATATGATGTTGAATTTTAGATAATTGCAATGATTTCGCTAAATAGAAGAAATTATAAACGTCAACAGCGGTCGACATATGTTTCACCTACTCACGAGGCATTATCAAGACTGTCTCAAAGAGAACAGCAAAATCCGAGGAATGAACGTAGCTGTTTTTAAGATATGAGCGTACAAATTTCGTTAGCGCAATGTAGGAAATCTTATATGTAAGTACCTCACTGTTGAACATAATGTTAGCGAGATTAAGACATACCAAAACCAAAAACGGGGGGTAGAAGTATTAACTGTGGGTCCGTTAGTGATAATTAGGTATTTTTTAATAAGAAACTTTGTATTATAATACTACGGTGCGACATGTGCATCATACGAATACAAACTAGTGTACCTGTCTCTCCGCGAACAACTTAAGCAGAGGGGAGGAATGGAAATCTGTCTGTTCATTGAGTAGGGTGTCAACATCACGCTTTACTATTTCTAAGCGCTCTCAGACACACAATTTGAACCCTTTTTCGCCTAACCTCAAAATCTCAAAGGTGTTATTATTGTTTAGAGTATGTCCAGTATCTAAAAAATGTTTAGCAAAGTGGGACTTCTCTGGACAACCATTACAAAACGCTGACAAATGCTCCCTATATCTAACCTCGAAAGACCGACCTGTCCCACATACAACATACCACACGTATCACACCGTAACAAATAAACGCCTGACTTTTTAGAATTAACCACCAAATCTTTTCCATTACATAAGTCCCTAAGGGTGTTCTGGGCTCTGAAAGCTGAAAATATATTGTTATCCTTCAGGACTTTGAATACACTCGACGTTACAGGACCCAGATACGGTAAACAGGCAGTGTACTTCCTGCTAGGACCAGGGGAATGATGCAATAATTGGTAACTTATTTGTCTACGTTTTTTGTTTAACATTGAATACACCATGCCCACACCATAGCTATTGGAATGTGCTATTTTTTATTTTTTTTATATATTTAGGTCGACAAATTGACGCCACCCGCCTGATGGTAAGCTGTGGTGACGTCTGGTGATTGTGGGCAACTCTCACAGTACATAGGAATACTATAGAGAGTGACCCTCAACTTGACGACCCAGTAATGTGCCTCTTCACGCTTCGCTTAAAGAACCCAGGGTTATATGTGGGAGGAAACACGTGCGCAGGCAGGGCGTTCCAAGCCACCATCGTTCGGCAGAGAAACGAACGTTTAAAACGCTCAGTTCTCGCGAAGACGGTTTCCACGGTACGAGAGTGACATCTCTGCCCGGCACGCGTTGTTCAGGATCGGAAGGGAGAGGGTGGGATCAGATTGAAGAGCTCTTCAGAACACTCACCGTGGTAAATACGGTAGAACGCGGCCAAGGAAGCAATTGTTCGGCGCTGGGCTAGCGGCTCAAGGCTTCCCGTTACCTCCGGACAATCTATAATGCGAACAGCGCGTCGCTGCATAGCGTCGAGTGCGTCCAGCAAATACTTCGCGGAGCCGTCCCAGAGGTGAGAGCAGTATTCGACGCAGGGTCTAATCTGCGTTTTGTACAGCAGACACCTCTGGTGCGGTGTAAAGAATCGCTTTACCTTGTTCAGTATTCCGCGAAGCTAGCCCAATACATCTCTCAATGTATTTAGTGTTATTGAGCTCTCGACGTACGTCTATGCCAAGGATGTCTAGATTATCCTTCATTGGTAATGTTGCATTCTGAAGAGTGGGTAGGGGAAGGAAAGGGGATTTTTTCGCTGTAAATGCACACGCCTGTGTTTTGCGGGCATTGAACTCGACCAAGTTCTCGGCACCCCATTGGGAGATACTGTCGAGGTTACGGTCGAGATCAGCCACGAGTCGTCGTCTCTCCTCCTCAATCTCAGATCGCCCCGCCGTCGGACGAACCGAGTAACTCCCGTGCAGTGTGCTGTCATCTGCATAGTAATGAATGTTCCCGAGGGATAGCATATCATTGATATGCAGAAGAAAGAGAGTTGGTGATAGTACGGACCCCTGTGGTACCCCGGCATTCACTTGCAAGAAGCGAGAAGCCTGGCCATCGCAGAGGACCCGCACTCGGCGCTCGTTTAAAAAGCTGGCAATCCAGCTGCACAGTTGAGGAGGTAGACCATATGCCGGAAGCTTGGAAAGGAGCGAAGCATGCCAGACCCTATCGAAAGCTTTGGCGATGTCCAGGCTAATAGCCAAGCACTCGCCGTACTTTTCCATAGCCCCACCCCATACATGCGTGACGAATGCCAGGAGGTCACCCGTTGATCGTTTTGGCCTGAAGCCATATTGCCGATCATTGATTAGCGAGTGATCCTCCAGGTATCGCATGAGCTGCTTATTGGTAAGGAGCTCAAGCACCTTGCAAATGACTGAGGTGACAGCTATGGGTCGATAGTTGCCTGGATCGGAGGGATCCCCTTTCTTGGGGATCGGTTGTACGTTCGCCTCTTTCCAGACCTCCGGCACGAGCCCTGTAGAGTATGACAGGCGGTACAGACGCGTTAGTACTGGAGACAACTCAGCGGCACATTTTCGTAACACCACCGCCGGAATGCCGTCAGGGCCACTGGCTTTCCGCGTGTCGAGCGACCGCAGCACTGCCCGTACATCACATTGCCTGATAACAATATCAGGCATAGTGTGGCCACAGTTGGCGATGGCGGGGGGCTGCAGGCCACGGTCATCGACGCGGGAATTAGCCGCAAAGAGGTCTGCGAGCATGTCCGCCTTCTCTTGGGCTTTGTGAGCCAGTGATCCATCAGGAAAACGCAGTGGTGGCAGCGAGGGTTGGCAAAAATTTTACTGTACGGCTTTGGCCAGTTGCCAGTATCCACGGCTGCCCGTGGGGTGGGATGTGAGCTTCTGACCAAGCCACGCGACGCGCTGGGCATCCGCTCTCTTGAAGGCCCTCTTGCTGAACCTAGTGGCCCTATTGTACGCTGCTTTGAGGCGGTTCACATTCGGGTCACGTGCCGCCCGAGCCCTGACCCAGAAGCGATACACCGACTGTTTTTTCTGGACAGCCTCGGCACATTCACGCCCGAACCAGGGGCGAACTTTGCGGATGCTGGCGACATCAGTGAAAGGGATATAATATTCTATCCCTAGACTGATCTCGCCAGCAACGGCAGCAGCGCTATCTGAAGGCGCCTTCCCTACAAAGCAGCGTTGGCTCCACGGGACGGACGCAAAGTAATCGCGGAGACCGTCCCAGTCTGCCGACGAGTAGTGCCATAGTCGTCGAGTCATTTGTTCAGCACGAGCAGGCGGTGGCACTTGGAAGCTGGCGTGCACCACACAGTGGTCGGAAGTGCCCAGTGGGGCGCGTACCGACACACTGTACTCGGCTGGGCGACTCATCAGCAGTAGATCCAGCAAGGCGGGCGTGTGGTCTGACCTGTCAGGTATCCGGGTGATCCCCTGTACCATCTGGGTCAGCCCGTGGGAGAGAGCGAATGCATGGGCGGATCGTCCCGCATGATCGGTCCTAAGGGACCCCAGCCACTCAACGTGATGACCGTTAAAGTCCCCCAGGAAAACCAGTTCAGCGTTCGGGAACCGCACCTGCGCATCGTCAGCCATTTCGCTGAGGTATTCGAAAAGCCTTGTTGTCCCAGTGTCCCCTGTGTGGGAGCGGTAGACGCACACGTAGATCTGGCTCATAGAGCCATGATCCACGTGCAGCCAAAGGACGGAGTAGGAGGGGTTCTCTAGACAGCGCAACCGGCGGCAGTAGACATCCGCCCTAACGAACACGCACACTCCGGCTTTGTCGCGGAATTGTTCCTCAATGACATAACCCGGGTAACTGAGGTAAGACGTGTCGTCAGGGCGGCGTATCTGTGTCTCCGTAAGGAACATCACAGAAGGCCGTGCCGTCTCTAGGTGATGGTTTTTTTTTTTTTTTTTTTTTTTTTTTTTTTATATTTGGTTCGCCAAATTGACGCCGCCCGCCTGGTGGTAAGTCGTGACGACGTCTAGCGATTGTGGGCCACTCTCACAGCACACATTACTATTGAGAGTGGCCCTCAACTTGACGACCTACTGATGTGCCTCTTCACGCTCCGCTTAAAGAACCCAGGATTATATGTGGGAGGAAACACGTGCACAGGCAGGGCGTTCCAGGCCACTATCGTTCGGCAGAGAAACGAACGTTTAAAACGTTCGGTTCTCGCGAACATGCTATCCACTGTGTGGGGGTGGCATCTCTGCCCGGCACGAGTCGTTCGGGATCGGAAGGAAGAGGGTGGGATCAGATTGAAGAGCTCTTCAGAACACTCGCCGTGGTAAATACGGTAGAATGCGGCCAAGGAAGCTATTGTTCGGCGCTGAGCTAGCGGCTCAATGCTTCCCGTTACCTCCGGACAACCTATAATACGGATAGCCCGTCGCTGCATAGCGTCGAGAGCGTCCAGCAGATACTTCGCGGAGCCGTCCCAGAGGTGAGAGCAGTATTCGACGCAGGGTCTAATCTGCGTCTTGTACAGCAGACACCTCCGGTCCGGTGTAAAGAATCTCTTTACCTTATTCAGTATTCCTAGTTTCCGCGAAGCTAGCCCTATACATCTTTCGATGTAGTTTTTATTATTGAGCTCTCGACGAACGTCTATGCCAAGGATATCAAGGTTGTCCTTCATTGGTAATAATGCATTCTGAAGAGAGGGTAGGGGAAGGAAAGGGGATTTCTTCGCAGTAAATGCACACGCCTGTGTTTTGCGGGCATTGAACTCGACCAGGTTCTCGGTACCCCATTGAGAGATACTGTCGAGGTTACGGTCGAGATCAGCCACGAGTCGTCGTCTCTCCTCCTCAATCTCAGATCGCCCCGCCGTCGGACGAACCGAGTAACTCCCGTGCAGTGTGCTGTCATCTGCATAGCAATGAATGTTCCCGAGGGATAGCATATCATTGATATGCAGAAGAAAGAGAGTTGGTGATAGTACGGACCCCTGCGGTACCCCGGCATTCACTTGCAAGAAGCGAGAAGCCTGGCCATCGCAGAGGACCCGCACTCGGCGCTCGTTTAAAAAGCTGGCAATCCAGCTGCACAGTTGAGGAGGTAGACCATATTCCGGAAGCTTGGAAAGGAGCGAAGCATGCCAGACCCTATCGAAGGCTTTGGCGATGTCCAGGCTAATAGCCAAGGACTCGCCGTGCCTTTCCATAGCCCCACCCCAGACATGCGTTACGAATGCCAGAAGATCACCCGTTGATCGCTTTGGCCTGAAGCCGTATTGTCGATCATTGATTAGCGAGTGATCCTCTAGGAATTGCATGAGCTGCTTATTTATAAGGAGCTCAAGCACCTTGCAAATGACTGAGGTGACAGCTATGGGTCGATAGTTGCCTGGATCGGACCGATCCCCTTTCTTGGGGATCGGTTGTACGTTCGCCTCCTTCCAGACCTCCGGCACGAGCCCTGAAGAGTATGACAGGCGGTACAGACGCGTTAATACTGGAGACAACTCAGCTGCACATTTTCGTAGCACCACCGCCGGAATGCCGTCAGGGCCACTGGCTTTCCGCGTGTCGAGTGACCGCAGCACTGCCCGTACATCACATTGCCTGATAACAATATCAGGCATTGTGTGGCCACAGTTGGCGATGGCGGGGGGCTGCAGGCCACGGTCGTCGACCCGGGAATTAGCCGCAAAGAGGTCTGCGAGCATATCCGCTTTCTCTTGGGCTTTGTGAGCCAGTGTTCCATCTGGGTAACGCAGCGGTGGCAGCGAGGGCTGACAAAAGTTAGATTGCACGGCTTTGGCCAGTTGCCAGAATCCACGGCTGCCCGTGGGATGGGAAGTGAGCTCCTGACCAAGCCGCGCGACGCGCTGGGCATCCGCTCTCTTAAAGGCCCTCTTACTCGACTTTGTGGCCCGGTTGTACGCTGCTTTGAGGTGGCCCACGTTTGGGTCGCGCACAGCCCGGGCCCTGATCCAGGCGCGATATGCCGACTGTTTTTGTCGAACAGCTTTGGCACAATCTCGCCCGAACCAGGGACGGGCTCTGCGGATACTGGCGACATCAGTGAAAGGGATGTAATAATCCATCCCTAAACTGATCTCGCCAGCAATAGCAGAAGCACTATCCGAAGGAGCCTTTCCTACAAAGCAGCGCTGGCTCCAGGGGACGGACGCAAAATAATCGCGTAGACCGTCCCAATCCGCTGACGAGTAGTGCCATAGTCGTCGTGACGTTTGTACAGGACGTGCAGGAGGTGACACCTTCATGCCAGCGTGAACAACACAGTGGTCGGAACTACCCAGTGGGGCTCCTACCGAAACACTGTACTGGGCTGGGCGACTCGTCAGCAGTAGATCCAGCAGAGCGGGCGCGTGATCTGACCTGTCTGGTATCCGGGTGATCCCGCATACCATCTGGGTCAGACCGTGGGAGAGAGCGAACGCATGGGCGGCTCTACCCGCATGATCAGTCTTGAGGGACCCCAGCCATTCAATGTGATGGCCATTGAAGTCCCCCAGAAACACTAGGTCAGCGTTCGGGAACCGCACCTGCGCTTCATCAGCCGTCTCGCTGAGGTACTGGAAGAGCTTTGTTGTCTCAGAATCCCCTGTGTGGGATCGGTAGACGCACACGTAGATCTGGCTCATAGAGCCATGGTCTACGTGCAGCCAAAGGACGGAATTGGAGGGGTTCTCTAGGCAGCGCAACCGGCGGCAGCAAACATCCGCCCTAACGAACACGCACTCCCCGGCTTTGTCTCGAAATTGTTCCTCGATGACATAGCCGGGGTAACACAGGTAAGACGTGTCGTCAGGGCAGCGTATTTGTGTCTCCGTGAGGAACATCACAGCGGGCCGTGCCGTCTCAAAGTGGTGGTGGACGGTATCGAGGTTCGCATGGAGTCCACGGATGTTAGTGAACTCCACCTCGAAATGTGAAGTTGTGGGGTTTCCTAGGGCCGCTGTGTAACGTTTATTTCTTTTTTGTTGCACTGCCATTGTAGATTTTGAAGAAGCGTGAAGACAGGGTGACATTTGGTGCAGCAGTAAGTGACAAAGCGCAGGGGCTAGCTTTGTCTAGAACCGTGTGGTTAGGTCGGAGCCGACTCGCCGGACGGAAGGGCTCCCAAACCCCCCTGATGCAAGGCCGCCGCTACCCCACACCGGTTACCACCCGGAGCGGCGATCCCACATCAGGATTATGCGCAACATGTGGGGCAGCCTCCTGGGGTGGTTAGCCCCAGGCGGGCCCCATGACTGTGTTGCGGGCGGCCGCGGCAACGCCGTTGCTAAGGGTCTCCCTGGCCGGCGAATCGACCCACACCACCCACACTAGACTCCGTTTCGCCCCCACTGGTCCCATGCCTGCTGCACCATACATCGCCCCGGGCCCGGCGGTGCAGCTGCTGAACCCCTAACGCAACCCAGCCTGGGCTGGGTTACTTGGGGGGCTTTAGCACAGCTGCACGGTGGTACCCCCCCGGACCAACACTGTTGTACCACCTGGTACCCACGTAGGGGCCGAAGCCACTCCATAGGTACCGTAAATTAACGAGCCTCGTCCGTTTATCAGCAGGTGCGCCACTAGCAGGTGAGGTCGCTGGGGCCCTATAGATGTTGGTAGAGCCCCTTTGCACCCGAGTGGTGGACGGTATCGAGGTTCGCATGGAGTCCGCGGATATTCGCGAACTCCACCTCAAAAGGAATCGACTTTGTGGGGTTTTTAGAGGCCGCTGTGTACCGTTTATTACTTTGTTGCACTGTCATGATGAGATATAGGGAAGCGTGAAGACAGGGCGTCATTTGGTGCGGCAGTAAGTGACAAAGTGCAGAGGCTAGCTTCGTCTAGAACCGTGTGGCTAGGTCGGAGCCGACCCGCCGGACGGAAGGGTTCCCAAACCCCCCTGATGCAAGGCCGCCGCTACCCCACACCGGTTACCACCCGGAGCGGCGACCCCACATCAGGATTATGCGCAACATGTGGGGCAGCCTCCTAGGGTGGTTGGTCCCAGGCGGGCCCCATGACTATGTTGCGGGCGGCCGCGGCAACGCCGTTGCTAAGGGTCTCCCTGGCCGGCGAATCGACCCACACCACCCACACTAGACTCCGCTTCGCCCCCACTGGACCCCTGCCTGCCGCACCATACATCGCCCTTGGCCCGGCAGTGCAGCTGCTGAACCCCTAACGCAACCCAGCCTGGGCTGGGTTACTTGGGGGACTTTAGCACAGCTGCACGGTGGTACCCCCCCGGACCAACACTGTTGTACCACCTGGTATCCACGTAGGGGCCGAAGCCACCACATGGGTACCGTAATATACGAACCTCGTCCGTTAATCAGCAGGTGCGCCACTAGCAGGTGAGGTCGCTGGGGCCCGATAGATGTAAGAAGGGCCCCTTTGCACCCAAAATAATACTCATGCTATATGACATATAATACTCAACTCACTATTATATGATTGTTCGCTCATTGGAACCCTCAACAATCTACTTTTAAGCTGTGAAAAGCCGCTATCTTATGTTGCCAAGGATGGTTAGAGGAATGAGGAATTACCACATCTGTGCAAGTTAGTTTTCTATACGCCCAGGCTCACTACGAGGTCCCGGCGCCGACTTGCCCACGATGAACATTCCACCAACATTTTAGAAGTATAATCAAGTTAAACACTCGGGAAAGTTTTGAAAACCGTGCGTCTAAAGCTAGTGTATGATTCCCTGTTTACAGCAGAACTCTATGAATGGTAAAAATACATACTCTAGGTCAGAAATAATAAAAATAGCTAGATTCCCTGTTTACAGCAGAACTCTATGAATGGTAAAAATACATACTCTAGGTCAGAAATAATAAAAATAGCTACCGAGTTTTATAAAGATCTGTACTCATTCAAAACCCAACCACTTAGAGAGACCCAAGCTCAAAGGAAAAACCTCACCACCTTACAAAGATTTACATGCCCCGAAATCTCTACCAAAATAAAATCTTTGAAGAATGGCAAGAGCAATGGCCCAGATGGTATACCCAACGAAGCAATTAAAGCAGGTGAACATGTATTGGTACCATTATTAACCAAACTATTCAATAAGATACTAGACAATAAATCTATACCTAGAGAATGGGCAAAATCAGATATCATTCTTCTATATAAGAAGGGAAACCATGCTGACATAGGTAATTACAGGCCAATCAGTTTACAACCCAATATCTACAAACTATTTGCCTCATGTGTGGAAGATCGTCTGGCGGCGTATACTGAAAAAGCACAGCCGGTGGAGCAGGCCGGTTTCAGAAGAACTTATTCAACGATAGACCACATCCACGTCTTAGATCTCGTTATAGAGAAGTAGGAAGAAATGAACCGCCCGCTCTACCTGGTGTTTATAGACTACGCCAAAGTATTCGTCTCTATTTCGCACAGTAGTATATGGAAAGCTTTACAAGAGTGCGATGAACCTTTAGAAACTATTGAACTTATTCAAGATATATATATATAAAAAGTAAAAGTAAAGTTATATTAGAAAAACCAGGATCTGAAATAGATATATGTAGAGGCGTCCGGCAGGGTGACCCGCTATCTCCCAGAATTTTTATAGCCGTGCTCCAAAGCATTATGAAGAACCTGAAATGGAAGAGTAAGGGTATATGCATAAAAGGCAAATATCTGAGCAACCTTAGATTCGCTGATGACATAGTTATCTTTGCGGAAACTGCACCACAACTAGAAAAGATGATAAGAGAGATACACGATGTCAGCTGTGAAATCGGTCTACAGTTAAACACTAGCAAAACCAAAATTATGACAAATAGTAAAACAGTTCCGATAATAGTTGCTAACGTCCCAATAGAATATGTCCAGGAGTATATATATCCGTATCCGTATATATATTGTCAACAAACATCATTCAAGAAATCTAGGCATCGAGATGAACTAATTAGACGAGTAAATATGGCCTGGAATAAATTTTGGAGCCTAAAAGAAGTCCTAAAATCAAATCTCCCAGTGAGACTAAAGAAACAAGTCCTAGACTCTTGTGTTCTGCCATCTCTAACTTATGCATCCCAAACATGGATATTCAACAAATTCACAAAAAAACAAAATACTAATAACCCAAAGAGCCATGGAACTAAGCACTCTCAAAATAAAACTAAAACATAAAAGAACAAACAGAGATATAAGATGTATGTCGATAGCCCATTTAATTATTAATTTGACTATTAAAATGAGGTCAGTAATATTGACTCACCGCCGAGCTCCTTTTTGAATTTTATACTGATTGTTTTTGTGGAGAAAAATAGTTTGAACGTCTCAAGATGGTGAACGTTGAAATGACACAGTCGCGCCACACATGTGTTGCGGACGCCGGGTGAATGTCAGCTGACCATAGATTATAAAAGAATTATACATTTCCCCCCACCGAAATCCGCAAGGATTTCCCAGTTACGATACCAAGTTCGGTAGAATTTGTTAACTAGTTTGAGAGTAGGAGGATGTATAACATGTGTAATTGAATAGATAAAGTATATATTGAGATATAGTGTAATTAAAGTTAGAACAATGGACTGTATAATGTATAAAAATAAATTAAACTAAATCTAAGTAAGGAATTATAGTTTAGTTAAAAGTTGTGATCGAGAGGCAACGGGCTTACTTTTAAAACTGGACGAGTTAGTTCGTTGCCGTTCGATGTTTTTAAACGAAATACACGGACCACGCCATCGGGGCCACTATGCAGTTTCGTAATACTACCTAGTGCCCATTTGAGTGGCGGGGCATCTGAATTTATAAGCACAAGATCACCGAGTTGTAAATTGTTTGAAGAACTATGCCATTTTTGGCGTGTTTGTAAAGTATGTAAGTAATCTTGTTTCCAGAGTTTCCAAAATTGTTGAGACATCTGCTGGACAAGTTGCCATCGATGCAGTCTAGAGCCAGAAAGATCTGTAAGACTGCTCTCCGGTACAGACAGAAGATCCCTATCTATGAGGAAATGTGCCGGTGTTAACACTTGAAATTCGGTCGGGTCGCTGGACAGCGCGCACAGAGGTCTCGAGTTCAGTACGGCTTCGACCCGTATGAATAGTGTGCCCAGCTCCTCGCATGATAACGCTCTGGTAACAACGATGCGTCGTAAGAGAGCGCGGGCCCCTTTAATGACGTCCTCATGTAGTCCACCGAAATTACTGTTGGGGGATTAAATCGCCAAACAATACCACGAGAGACAAAACCGTTATAGATATTAATCGATTCGTCTTTTAAAAATTTTGTTATTTCACTTAATTGTCTATTTGCTGACACGAAATTCGTACATTGTCTGAAACGATAGAATGGCACAAACCTCTCCTAGCTGTAAATCGATCGAAACATGCCAAAAATCATTCCGGACTTAGTGATGACAACACTTCTAAATGAACTGCCCGTGTCGCACAACACACGAACACACAAAGATAGGATTTGGAGATGCGAGCGTTCCTACGCATTGACTCTTTTGTAGGAAACGGTCCGCCAATGTCTACACAAACAGTGTGAAATACATGAACATCCTGAGAGCGATATTTAGGTAGTTCGCCCATTAAGGGTTGTCGACTCGTAGGAGTTGCTCTGAAACAAGAAATGCATTACCTAGTTCGCGACCTAATAGCATTACGAGCGTTGACGATCCAATACTTTTGTGTTAGTAGACTTTGAAGTGTGTGAGGACCCACATGTAAGTAAATTTAGTGGAAATGATCCATTAGAATCTTTGTGAAGTGGACATCTTTAGGAAGTAAAAGAGGGTGCTTTTGTTGGTAAGATAACTCTGACTGGGAAAGTCGACCCCCCACCCTGAGGAAACAATCAGGGTCAATGAAAGGGTTGAGTTTCTTTAAAGAAGAATTACTATTACCACCCTTTACCAATGCCTGCATTTCACTACCAAAATAATGCTCCTGTACGGTTTTCACTAATATACTGTGGGCGCGCCTAGTGTCTGTTACGGTTAGACAGCCTGTACGTGCGCCTAAGGGCAGTCTACAGTTACGTATAAACTGATAGCATCGCGCTACCACGTTAATCAATTTACTAAAACTAGAATATTTTCGGTTACAGTGTAAAGCCAGCTGGTTGAATCAGCATCAGTTGAGACTAACACTGTCTTGACGCACTTAAGTTCGGGCGGGTTGCAGTCAAGAAACTCGTCCATGGTTCTAATTGGCCAGTGTAGGCGATCTAGATCGAGCCACTCTGGTCCTGTGAACCATTCTCGCGTGGCTAGCAAGACTGACGGTAAAGCTCCACGAGAGCAGATATCGGCAGGATTGTTTACCCTACTGACATGATACCAACACTCACAGGGTACACTGTCATTAATTTTAGACACCCTAATGGAAACAAATGTTTTAAGTGTGTGACTAGGTGTATTCAACCAAGCTAACACTACCGACGAATCTGTAAACAACAACATCTCGTGTAGTTCAATACGATCACGGAGTATCGATTGAACATACTTGACAAGTTTTGCTAGCAAATGGGCACCCATGAGCTCCAGTCGCGGGATGGTTACAGTTTTCAAGGGTGCTACCTTGGACTTCGCAATGAGCAAACTGACCTTGGCTTCACCGGTAAGATTTACTGTCCGTAAATATACGACTGCCGCGTAACCAAGGGACGAGGCATCACAAAACCCCAGTAGTTGATACCCCGGTGTGGCCGGTGTGGCCCGGTGTGGCCACGGCCACATGACGGTCATGACGTATATCCGATAGCATGGGAAGCTCCTTCACGTAGGACTGCAATTGCGAAGTCAAATCAGATGGGATATTTTGGTCCCAGTCGAGCTGGCGAGTCCAAAGTCCTTGTATGAAACACTTAGCGTAAAAGGTGCACGGTGCCACAAATCCCAAGGGGTCGAACTGTCGACCGATTTGTGACAGCACCGTTCTCTTTGAAACAATATGGCTAGGTGGCGTGACTGTGAAGGAAAAGGCGTCCGATGCAGGTAACCACTGAAGCCCCAGCACCTTAATGGCTAAATTCTTTTCATCATCAAAGGTCACTGGTTTTTCAAGATGATCCTCGTTGAGCTTGTCGAGAACCTGATTGCAATTGCTAGACCACTTTCGAAGAACAAACCCACTTGTCTCCAACAATTGCATGATTTCTTGTTGAATGGTTAGCGCTTCCTCGACAGTAGGCACCGACCACAGAAAATCGTCCATAAAAAACGCAGTCTTAAACAAAGGAGCCACCCTAGGGTAATTCTCACGTTCATTATCTGCTAACGTATGTAGTACCTAAATAGCTAAGTAGGGACAGCTTGCCACGCCATAGGTGAGGGTATTCAAAGAGTATTTTTTGATTGGTTGATTTAAAGAATAGCGCCACAGAATGTGTTGATAAGATCGCTGGTCAGGGTCCACGATAATCTGGCGATACATTCTACAGATGTCTGCAGACAAACAAACCTCGTGAAGACGAAAGTTAATTAGAAGCTGGTTGATCGTAGTACGACTGAATTCAGCGACAAACTGTTAGATGACTTACCTGACGCATCAAATACCACACGATGAGACGTAGTGGAACTGCTAGGCTTAATGATGCAAAAATGCGGTATGATGTATTTCGATACCACATCCCGGGCATCACCAAGACAGGTCATATGTCCGAGGTCCTCGTATTCACGCATAAATTTATGGTACTGTATTTTGACTCTAAGTTACGAAGTCGCCGAGCTGCCATTTGACTCGAGTCTCCCAATTCCACCAACTCACGAAACGGATACCTCACTATATACCTACCCGAAGTGTCACGCCTGTGGCCTTTCGCGAACAAGTGTTCTGCCTGCTCTTCCTCCGGACTTAGCGGTACGTTAGATGGTACTTCTTCTGTTTCCCAAAACGATCGCATAACTTGTTCAATTGTGGAAAACGCGCAGAAAGAGTCGAGTGAGATTCGCGTTGGTAGTTGTAGGATCCCTGGAGTGACAGATGTCTGTCTGTCCCACAAGAACATAACCGAAAATGGAACATAACCATAGCAACAGGTAAACCAGGTTCTCGCGGAAGTATCTTTTGACCGTCATAAATATATGCAAACAGATCACCGCCGAGTAACATATCTATAGCCGCAGGTCAATAGTACCCTGGGTCAGCTAACCTTTATATATTAAAATTCTGTAACAATCTTATCGGGTAGTGGCAGCGTTGGTAAATTACCAGCTATACTGGCGACTATCACCGCGTCCGTCTTCAGTACAGGACCAGGAGAATGTCGTGGTTTAACATTGCATGTAGTTAAACCGAAATCCTTGACCAAACTACCACCCAGCCCAATGGGTTCAAAGTGACATTGACGTCGCATCAGGTTTAAACGTTTTGCGCAGTTTTGAGTTATGTAGCTCGTCATGGCGCCGCTATCAATTAAAGCACGTACGGTGTGGAACTGGTCCCAACAATCTGCGACGTGTATAATAGCGGTGCCGAGCAAAACTGTCAAGTTAGCCGAGCACGTCAATGCTACTGCACTAGTAATCGAATTTGCAAGAGGATCTATGTGCAATGTGTGATGATGCTTATTTTTGCACACTGTACATCGTACCGTAGATGGACAGTTGTCGATCGAATGTTCTCGTAAACAATTCTCACATAGACGTAATTGTTTGATCTTATCGAGTCGCTGCGCCGGTGTCAGATCGATGTAGTCAGTGCATCGATAAATAGAATGCATCTTTGTACAGTACAGACACTTAATGGATTTCATTGACATAACACTTTTGTCTGTACTTGTAGTTGTAACAGCTGACGACAAGGTCGTTCGCTGTGTTTTACTAGGTTTTGTGGTAGACGGTTGGCTACCACTCGAAGAACCAGGAATGTGTCCAGCCATCTCGAGAACACGTACGTATTTCTCCACGAATAGTATTAATTCCTCATAAGTAGGTATCTCAGACTGTCCTATCTCTTTTTCTAACTCGCGCCTAGTGACGGAGTCCAAGTTACGCAAAGCGACATAAAACAATATAAATCCCGATAGGTTGTTGACCTTGAGTAGCTGTAAGGCCTTAACGTTTTCTTGATATGTCTGTAAGAATTCGTTAAGTCCCGTGACAGATTCGGTAACTAACGGTTTAAAATTAAATATTTTATATAAATAATTAGTAGCTAATGCGCGTTTGTTGTCATATCGCTTCACTAAAGTAGACCAAACAATAGGATAATTGTCAGACGTAACTGGCATAGACTTCACGATAGTTAATGCGGGACCGCTCACCGCTGCAAGTAAATAGTAGATCTTCTCGATATTTGCTATTCCACTATTACTATGAATTAAGCTGAGAAATGTGTCTCAAAAAGTAGGCCAGTTTTCAAGTTTACTATCAAAAGGAAATAGTTCCAACTTAGGTAGTCTAGGTTTCGCGCACTGACTTTCACTTTTACAAGTTTTATTTAACTGATCACTATTTGATTCACTGGAACCAAACATACCTTCATATACGCCACGAATGTGATAGTACATAGTATCAAAGCTACTTAGATCATTGTAGGACGGTACATAACTCGCATACAGACTTTTTTTATAGCTGTTAATAGCACTGACACTATTTTCAAACTTTTCGCGCCACTGCTGCAAGTCGGGATAGCGAGAACAAAATTCACCAGCTGATTCGGCGTCTGTACCTACCTTCTTTAAAATATCAAATAGTTTTTTGCAATCTCATGAAACACATTTGTTTTGTTGTAATATGCGAACCCGCTAAACTGTGAAACTTAACATCAATCGCGGCAGCCAACTCGCTCGTACCTGCAGTTACCTCGCCTTTGGTAATTTTAAATGAAATTACGAAACTGCAAAGTATGAACAACAATGGCGGTCACGATCGTGATCGCAGATATTTTTGTAAAATGAAAACTTAAAGTACTGTGTTTTGCATTAAAATATACACTGATTTGAGATACGATGTGTATTTTTCTATGTTTCACACAGGTTTTAGACTCCTACAATAGGAATTGACATAGAATGCAAATATGTCGCACCCGTGTAGGTACCTACTTAAAAGTTTTATAATGAAAGTTGATGAAATAATGAATTTATATCGATAAATACATGTAAATACATAGATATTCAGTTGTATTGATATCGTAACTGATCGAACCTGGCTCGATTGGACCAAAATGCATGTCAATAGCCCATTTAATTATTAATTTGACTTTTAAAATGAGGTCCATATTGACTCACTGCTGAGCTCTTTTTTTTTATATTGGGTTCGTCAAATTGACGCCGCCCGCCTGGTGGTAAGTCGTGACGACGTCTAGCGATTGTGGGCCACTCTCACAGCGCACAATACTATAGAGAGTAGCCCTCAACTTGACGACCCGCTGATGTGCCTCTTCACGCTCCGCTTAAAGAACCCAGGGTTATATGTGGGAGGAAACACGTGCACAGGCAGGGCGTTCCAGGCCACTATCGTTCGGCAGAGAAACGAACGTTTAAAACGTTCGGTTCTCGCGAACATGCTATCCACTGTGTGGGGGTGGCTTCTCTGCCCGGCACGCGTTGTTCGGGTTATTAATTTTAAGTTAATGAAATTGTAAATGTACATATATATTTTATTGTGAAATGTTTTTATTAAGGAATTAAAGAAGGCTTTATTATTATTATTTCGTTTATTCCTTTACATTCTTATTTTATACATTTTTAAATACATTTATAAAAAAAAACAAATACATTTAAAAATATAAAAAATAGTGACCCACCAGTAGCGGAGTAGGACCCAAACTACCGGCGGTGGAGGCTACAGACTGAGAAACCTCCTAACAATACGGCACGTGTCGAGGATAACAGCCTTCTGAATCTGACTCTTGATCCAACAATCTAACGAGAGTCTCTTGAGATGTTGATCAAGACTCTTCACTATTAATCCTTTTGCCGAAACGACCACCGGGACAATGATCGTCGAGTCTACGTCCCACATGGCGGTTATCTCGAAGGACAGATCAAGGTATTTACTAAGTTTGTTCTTCTCTGCCTTCATGAGATTTTCGTCATGCGGGACGGCGATATCGACGAGCACTGCCCGACGCTGGGTCCGATCAACCAACACGATATCGGGCCTATTGGCAACAATAGTCCTGTCCGTGGTGATTGATCGGTCCCAGTAGAGCAATGCACGACCATTCTCAAGAACTGGCACTGGTGTGTACTTATAGTACGGTACTTCAAACTCAATAAGGCCGTATTGAAGAGCAAGTAGCTGGTGGATGATCCTGGCTACTTGATTGTGCCTATGCAAGTACTCGGTGTTAGTAAGATACGAACAACCAGAAATAATATGGCGAAGTGATTCACCAGGACGGTGGCATGCTCGACAAATGTCGACCGTACCGTCCTTCATGATGTATTTCCGATAGTTGTTCGTCTTGATAACCTCATCTGCAATTGTACAGGCAAAACCTTCAGTTTCCCCGAAGAGGTCCCCAAAACGCAACCAGTTCACCGAAGCGAGCAGGTCTACGTCGGGTCCTGTTAAGACCCGGTAGAACCGCCCGTGTAGCTCCTTACTCTTCCATACGTCCCTACGGTCTTCAGTACCTAGCACCTTTGGTTTGCGCCAGTTCTCGTTAGCCAAGGAAAGAGGTGTCAGGCCCTTGTCAACCATCACGACATCGCAATGAATGTCACACCCGTTCTGTAGAAAGTAATCTCTCAGACTGCACACTTCACGGTTGTGGAGGTTCTTGGCATTCAAAAAGCCTCGACCCCCCACTTCCGCGGAATGTACAGTCTCATGACAGAAGATCGTGGGTGTAACATTCGATGCGATGTCAGTTATTGACGGACTCGCTTATCCAGGGCGTCTAGTTCCGTTTGAGTCCACCTAAGTATGCCAAAGGAGTATAACAATAGAGGTATCACCCAACCGTTGAAAGCCCGCGTTTTGTTACCACCGGAGAAAGAACTGTTAAGAACTTTTGTCGGCCAAAAAAACGTTCTTTCACCGATTTCTTGATATCCTCTACCGCTATACCCAATGACTCTGACATACATAATAACCCTCAGATCTCTCTCCGAGACCGAAACATACAAATACCTAGATTTCTATGTTTCGGTCTCGGAGAGAGATCTCAGAAAGTTGTAAATTCGGTGAATTTACAACCTTCCCCCGTTGTACATGCATAACCGCACACTTATCAACACCGAACTCCATCTTAATGGCATTACTAAAAACTTCCGTAGTTTTTAATAATGTCACTAAATCTTGGTGCTTCAGTGTAAACAGTTTGAGGTCATCCATGTACATCAGGTGAGATAGAACCTCACCCCCTCTACGAAACCGATAGCCTAGCCCTGAATCCTTCAACAATGTGCTAAGTGGATTCAGTGCTAAACAAAACCACAATGGACTCAAACTGTCGCCCTGGAATATACCACGCTCGATCCTTATCAAGCCTTGCGGGTCAGAGGCGTGCCCACCACTACCTGGTTGACGAAGGACTGTGGTCCACTGTCCCATACACGAGACTAAGAAGGATTTAAGAGTCGGATTAATTTTATACAGCTCTAAAATCCTCCTCAGCCATGAATGAGGCACCGAATCATAGGCCTTCTTATAGTCAATCCAGGCAGTAGAGGGCGCCCCTACTCCGCTTGACCTGTTGGCTAATGGCCATATCAATGAGGAGTAGCTCCTTAGTACCACGAGACCCAGCCCTACATCCATTCTGAGCGTTATCTAAGATATTATTAGATAATATGTGTGAGTTTATTTTACTTCTCAGAATAGATGTAAGGAGCTTGTAGATGGTAGGTAAGCAAGTGATGGGTCTATAGTTTTTAGGTTCCGTGGTACTACCTGATTTATGGAGCAGGAAGGTGATGCCAGTGGTCGTGAAAGCGGGTAAAGAACTAGACTCAAGGGCTTCTTGATACTGTGTTGCCAAGCGTTCATGCGAACTCTGAACCCACTTTATCCGAAAGTTGTGCAATCCATCCGGCCCAGGACTTTTCCAGTTCGGGACCGTACGAATTGCACAACTAACGTCTTAGACTCCATGGGTTCGATGGTACTGCATTCACGCTCGACGACACGGATCCAGTCGCCCTCCGAATGTTCGACGGGCACCGACCATATGTCACGCCAAAATTGGTTCATGGCGTGAGCATCTGGCAGTTGTCCGTCCCTTAAACGTTGTCCAGTTCCCTCCCACTCTCGGTACACCTTCCTTTGGTCACTTTGGAAGATGCGATTCTGCCAGTATCTATTTACACGCTTTCTATAACGACGGATACGGCTTGCCCATGCATACACTTTCTGTTTCAGAAAGTCAATACGTTCCGTGACATTGGCTAAGTATTGCTGGGGACGAATACCGGTCTCAGCAAATGCCTGAGCCACGAAACGCATGACCCGGGGCCGACAATTTCCCCGGCTGAAAGAGATAAGCTTTGCAATGAGAGTCCTAAATGTGCCGATACGTCGCTCGATTATTGCCTGCCATACGGGAACACCACCCGGTCGTGGTGCACGGTTAACTTCGGGGAATTTAACGTGTGCAACACGACAAGCGGCAATGGCTCCACAGTAAAGAATCGAGTGAGTATCAAGCAAATCACTGCTAGTCCGTAAGTACGGCTCTAGCAATGCATTCAGGGCTCCCATCAACGCCAGATTTCGCTTATGCATTGGCAAGCGTGGTAGCCGCGGTCTAGAATTAGGTATAAACCTATACTGCGAGATCACATCTTCCAAAGTACTCCTCAATTGCTCGCTTACCTGGATTGCGAGTGCGGGCTCCGCTAACGTCCCACTTGTAGCACCCGTCTGTGTCACAGGTGACGGTGCTCTCGTTGCCACTGGAGCTGTACGAGTAGATAATACTTCCAGGCGTAGTCGATCAAGCACAGATTGATCCAACAACTTACATCGTTGGATAGCCCGTACTTGATCCGATAGTCGTTGGACGGCAACGATCATTGTTGGTTCAAGAGCCTGAAACAAAGGAAGCATCCTTGAACGGTACGCAGTCAGGTTGGTTTCCCCATCTGTAGCCTCATAATATGCCCGCATGACGTTTTCATTGATGGATGAGGTCCATCGCATGCGGTGCACAATACCGCCAGTAGTGGGGACCCTACTCGAAGCTGGTACACTTCGGGGACCCAAACTGGTCGGCGGCCGGCCTCTTCCTCGACGACGTACAGGTGTTGGCGACGTCGGCGGAGAAAAATACTCATCACTTGATGATGAGCTCAACGCCTCAGCAAGCACTTGTGTCGCAGGTGTGCGGTCCGACGCTTGCGAGGCGGAGCTAAGTGATGAGTCCGGGGGTGGTGGTTGCGCATTTTTGCTCCTGGCTCTTGTTATCATCGTTATTCAGTATCATTATCCAATTTTTTATGTCGGTCGTAATACTATTGTTTGGATTTTTGACGATTGACACGTCATGTCAAATCGCATTTTCATTTTTATAAAATAACTAGCTGACCCGACAGACGTTGTCCTGTCTTAACGATGATTATTTAATTCGAATTGATATAATTAATAAAAAAAGTGTGTTTATTATTCTAATGCTTTATGATATACAATATTCTTGGTTTTTTTTTCTTGTGCGTATATAAATAGTTTTGTTGGCATTCCGACACGGGAACAGGCGACATATAACTGGCCATGTGAAAAACATGGATTTTCAAGATTGATTCCACAAACACTTAGCGACTGCCCTTGAGATTTATTTATCGACATTGCGAATGCTAGCCATACTGGAAATTGCAACCGTTTAAAGTCGAATGGCATGTCGTTCGGAATCAACGGAATCCGTGGAATCAAAACGTCTTCGCCTTTGTACTTCCCTTTCAAAATTGTGGCTTCGATGACGTTGTTCATTAATTTCTTCACCGCAAGTCGGGTGCCATTACAAAGACGTGGCTGGTTTATATTCCGCAACATAATGATTACTGATCCGATTTTTAAGTGCAGATTATGAGGTGGTAATCCAGGCAAATCTAGCGAATTTAAAAACTCAAAATATTAAGAAAGAAATTATAAATAGATCACAAAAACTGCTGTCATCGGCGGGACTCGAACCCACGGCCTTTCCCTAACAGGGGGACTGCTCTGACCAACTGAGCTACGATGACCACTACCGACGACATCGAACTTTTGCTTCATATCATATTCATAATTTCTAGATCGCGCTATTAAGGTTAGCCATTACGAATCATACGGTTCAGGAAGCAAAATGGACTTTCCAATAGTTAGTCCTCTAGTCATAACGTCTTTCAATCAATTGGTCTCCCACGGCAAGACACCCATGGAGCTAATCGTCCTCATTTCAGTAAGTGTTTAGTAAAAATAGCAATAGTTTTAGTATTGTATTCTCTTTTGGTTTTTTTGATCATCCGCCATTTTCACATCACATTCACATTTTTCATTTTTTTACGTTTTTATTTGTTGATTTATATACTTGATTTACGAAGACTGGACATTGGCAAATTGCTATAAGCAGAGGCCATAAAAATAATTGAATTGAATTTACTGGACATTGGTAAATTGCTACAAGCAGAGGCCATAAAAAAGAGAAGAAGAAGTAAAAATAGCCTTCAACTGAAGTTGACATTAAATCAAAACGTGTTTGATGCATAACGAACTTTTCCATTTCCTCTTGAAATTAAACCTCTTTAAATTATCATTTTTCATTGTCTATTTTATGATTGATTTTATTGTAGATATCTTAAGTAGACCTCTACAAAAGTGCATAAAGACAAAAAATTAGCTTGTTTCATGATGTCAAGAGACGAAAGGTTGATCCAAGGCCAAAACACTCCGTGTGAAGGCTGACCAAGTTCCCCTGGCCCATCAAAGTTTTTTTTTACTTTTTCAAGTTTTTCGATTTTTCCTGTTGGTTTGGGCATAAATGGGACCTACATTCCAAATTTCAGCATTCCAGCACATCTGGAAGTGGGTTAGAATTTGTATGGGTCAGTCAGTCAGTCCATGATTTCTGTAAAAAGTCCACTTTCGGGGTACCTGTATCTCAGCAAACGCTGGGGGTAGGAAGCTGATTTTTTTTAAGGGTTTTAGTTGGCATTATATTATCTAGCATGAATATAAAGTTTGGTTGCTGTCGGACCTCTGGGCTAGTCGCAGTGAAGGTCCAAACATGGCGAAAATCGGGTAAACTCTGGTAGGAGATATACTTCTCGGCAGCCCATGAGGAGCACCTCTATGCACCTGCATAGTCAGTAAGCCCAGGTGGTGCGGGAACTTCGTCGCGCGCTGCCGCATGCGTTGATATTCGTTTTAATACGAGTATACAATACGCCGAAGAGAAGAAAATATTTGAAGAAGAGTGTATTAGAGTCTTGCAAAGAGTTTCTAATATTAAAATAATACTCAATGTGTAACATTTCTGTTCCTACTCATTCAATGCAATGTTCGTCGTGTTGTTATCTCAAGTGTAATTTTACGTTAACTCGAGAAATCGAGGACCAGCGGTCCCCTCCTAAGTGGGGAACCACCGTCATCGCAGCGGTGAGACCGATCATGGACAAGTGGCTGCAGAGGCAGCATGGTGACCTCACGTATCGTGCGACGCAGATCGTTACCGGGCATGGATGCCTCGGTAGCTATCTGTTTCGCATCCATCGTGAGGTCACACCCCGGTGTCAACACTGCGAGGTGTCCGACGACGACACCGCACTCTACACGTTGGTGGAGTGCTCAGCGTGGGCGAGTCAGCGCCGGGACCTCGTAGTGGGTCTGGGCGTGAATATCACCTCACTGGAAACCATGCTCCAAGCCATGGTCTCCAGCGCGAGTAGGTGGAATGCTGCCGTGTCCTTCTGCGAGCAAGCCATGCTCGCGAAGGAGGCGGCTGAGAGAGAGAGGGAGCGTACCCTCCCCGCTAAGTTTCGCAGTCAGTGGCCAGGGCGCCGCAGACTCATCTACGCCTAGGACCATCGACCTCCATGATCGGGGCCTGAGGACGGCGGGATAGCCACCCGCCGTCCTTACTGAAGCAGGCTAGAAGGGTTGCGTGCTGCGAGGCCTTTGCCCCACAGCAAGCAACCAGATTCACTCACCGACGCGGGATAAAACCCAACCCCAACGAAGCGGGATTTTCATTCCGACCAAACCCCCGAAGAGGCCACGCAGCTGGCCAAAGTCCACCGGGCGCCAGTGTAAATACCTTCTGGGGTCACCGGAGACGCCCGCAGCAATGGACATGGAAGCGACCGCGGTCTCGCTGAATTAAAAAAAAAAAAAAAAAAAAAAGGTACAGACCTACAATAAGTTAATTTTTTTTTTATAAGTGAATAAAATGTTTAAAAAATACAAGAGAAAATGTCGTTTTCCATACCTACCTACCACCAGCATAATGTCATGACAGGTAGGACTTCAAAAGGACCTTTTTCTCTCATATCATTTTATCAGGGCCTTTTACGTTGCGAGTATTTAGCATTGAGGACGTTGTGCTCTCGGAACATACAGTCATTTTCAATTGGAGACGTTTTGCTCTCAGAGCGTTTTAATTTACAGTCGATATGCATTCAAGTACTTTTTGTTTCCAGAACCTTATGATCTGTAATGAGGTTAGCGTTGGATCCACCTACCGCAGTTCTACCGAACTGACGGTACCAGTTTAAAAACTCAGTTGGATAGTTGACAACATCATCTTGGTTAGTAACGAAATCAATCGATTTGTATGTCATTAATTCGCCAACTATTTTGTTTTGAATCTGAAAATTCAAAACAAAATAGTTAACCATACATTATCTTGGTGATTTTGAGCAATGTTTGGGAAAACCTTCTCGATGAGTTCGGTCTTAGTTTCAGTAAAGTGACAAAAATTGGTAGGAAATATGATGTATCCAGACGATGAGTCAACAGGTATTTTGCCATTACCAATATTGAGCAATTGTTTTGAAAAAACTTCTCCAGATTGGTCGTTCTGCAATTCGACTCGCATGTTCATATTTAATTTGAGCGTTTTAACATCTTTCCATAAAATGGATGACTTTAAACATGCGCTAAGCTCGTCAGCTGGCGTTGATCGTAGTATTACTGGGAGTGTTTGGCGATAATCACCTGCCAATAAAATCATTGCACCACCAAACCTGTTTTGGTTCTTTCGTAAATCTTGCAACGTGCGGTCTAATGCTTCCAAAGATTTTTTGTGTGCCATCGTGCACTCATCCCAAACTATTAGTTTGCTCTGCTGCAACACTTTGGCCATCGCACAACCTCTCGAAAGGTTGCAAGTTGGTGTTTCATTTATTTGCAAGTTCAACGGCAACTTGAGTGCGGAATGAGCTGTTCGACCGCCATCCAACAATGTAGCTGCAATACCTGATGAAGCAAGTGCAAGTGCGATACCATTTTGCGATCGAATCGTTGCCAAAATCAATGATATTAAAAACGTTTTCCCAGTCCCACCGGGAGCATCTAAGAAAAAAATCCGCCTGTTCCATCGTTCACTACTTTCTCATTAGCGTTTCGTAGGCATATTTTTGTTGCTCATTTGAAAGGGGAACGTTTCTTAGAACAGAGTCTTTTAATGCCTCGGAATCGTATTGGGTTTCGCATCTCAACTCTTGATTAAATACGTCGTGCATTGGGCGATTGGGCGTTGTCATTCCTAATTGTTTTAATCCTTTGTTGGTAAGCGTCAAGCACATGTCTTCAATTAAAATTAATGCTTCATTGTACATTTCTTCGTTAATTTGCAAATTTGCATTTGATGTTCTAAAACGCTTCTAAATCTTCTAAATATCTTCGGCCATGTGATCTTTATATTTGTTCCATAAATCAATCGGTGTTGATTCGAAGTATGTAGATAAAATTATGGAAAACAATGTTCGTATTTGTTTAGCATTTGACAAAATTACAGCATCCTCAAGAGTGTGATCCCAATGACTGTCATTCTCTAGCAATCCCAAACGATGACAGGCTTCTCTGTATGTGTAATACACCATCAACAGTTCGCAGATGTTGGAATGATGTTGGGCCACGAACATTGACTAACAGTAAACGCAAATAAAAACACTCGTCTTGGTTGGGATGGACTGTGTAAAGACGTCCTAGTGCATCGGTGGAAAATAGTTGAGGGTAACCTGGAACTGGTTTTCCTTGTTTCCGTCGTTGAAATTTCTTTAACGATTGATTCTAGGTATAATATCGTGGCATTTCGGAATAAAGCAGTGTTCTAGCAAAGTCATCATGCGCACGCTTCACGAGTGGAATGAGAGGTACAAAGAAGGTACGACCGCCTCCGTCACCAAGCTTTTCCTCCCTTGTGCAGTGGAGGCGTACAGTATCGTCCGTAAGATGCCGGTCGCTAGCACAACCACACAACTGCTTACGGGGCACGGTGGGTTCGCAGAATACCTGCACCGTTTCAGGTGTAAGGCGAGCCCATCGTGCGCCTGCGACCCGGACGTACACGAGTCCATTACACACCTCATTCTTGAATGCCCAGTCCATGCCCTGGATCGCCTCAATTTTGAACAGAGAAATAATGTAAATTTGAACTTTGACAATTTGTCTAGAATGCTTACAGATAACAGAGACGAGCTTCTAAAGTATACTGGAAAAATTATTAAAAATGTACATAAAAGGAATGGAGGAAAATAGATATATTGTATCAATATTATAACTAATATAAGATTACATATATATTAAACGGAGTAAGAAACATGTCGACTAAATATAATATAAGAAAAATAGCAAATAAGAACAAAACAATGTTAAAGTGGAAATACCTACACAAGGAGAAACGTTAGAATAGAGATTAATTAAGATATTAGAAATAAGATACCCAAATGTTAAATATAAAAAAGTTAGAATATATTTGTTGAATTTTGTTAGATTTGTTAAAAAATAAAGTTAGATAATTGAATGATAAAATTAAGAAAGTTATAATATATTTGTTAAATTTGTTAGATGTAGTTAAAAACAAAGGTAGATAATAAAATACTTAGATAATATATAATAAGGAAAAAATGTAAGAAACGAAATTGAAATAAATAAACAAAAGCACAATTATACCCCAAAATCCCAACTCAGAAGAATGAAAGGTTGAATGAAAGTGCGAGAGGAATAAAAGAAGAAATAGAATGTTACCGAGAGAACTGGAATGAAAGATGATTAAAATTAAGAACAAAAACGACGTATTCGCGGGTGGCGCCACGGGGTGTGCGGCGCCGTGCGCTGGTTAATCACCGTTTTCCAGTGCATGGCGACCATGCGCCCCGTGGCGTGGCCGGCGAATACGGGTGTAAGTTTAGTTTCCACAAGGAAAGAGCCCTGAGAGGGTTATAGCTCCAATAGTTAGCCTAGTTAGTAAATAATATTGCAGTCCAATAGGCTTTGCCATAGGCAAAGGTGCGTATTAAAAAAAAAAAAAAAAAAAAAAAAAAAAAAAGTCATCATGCTGACACATTTCAAAGAAGCTGGTCAATGTCGTGGATGGCGGCCTCTCAACTCGTTGTAATACGTTTTTCGTTGTAAAGTACACCCTTTGACCATTTTCCAGATGTACGGCCAGGTGAACTACAGTGGGATGTCTTTCATGTATTGGAAACGAAAAAATACGCCACATCGCCTCGTTACTACTGACATAGCGTCCCATTTGAAAATGAGTGATCTCATCGTTTGAATTTTCAGCAGCAACTCCGAACACAGCCACCTTTGTTCACGTACTTGCAGATATATTTTATCAATTTTACGGAATGGCAATATTCAAGATTTATGTGTGCTTTGAATGTCTTGGAGAGTAACGGAGAAAACAGAACAACCCAACGATTATCAACTTCAATTTCCAGCTGATTCACTTTGACTACTGTTGACTTCCCGTTGTCATCAGTGGATCGCCGGCGATAAAGTGGATAATCATCATTTCCGCTAATAGTTTCTACTATTAATTGTTTTGGAAATCGTTTTGAACATTTTCCATCAACCATACGCGGAGAATTTGGATTTAATATTCCACAGGGACCATGAATCATATTTTTGTAACAATTTCATGTAACAATGGATCTTTACCATTATCGGGAATTTCCGCAGATATCACATTGTCAATTCCATTCGGTTGTACACATCCTTATTTGGTTGGTAGAGGGGCTACCAACCAAATGAGGATGTGTGCATGTGGCAATCCGCGTTTTTGCCACTCGACTGAATACATCCAACAGCGCGTCTCGCCGAATACGCGATGCTTAACAATGAAGTCCATGAGTGATTTTAACTTTCTTTTGAACACCCTTGCGGTAATGTCGTGGCGATCAATGGGTGATTGGCCAAGAAATAATTCTTGTCGAATTTCTGCCCACTGTGGATTGCATGTGAACGTTATAAACAAATCTGGTGTGCCTATAGACATAGAATCTTGAGCGTATTCATGCATATGTCGCGGACTTCCGACGTATGTTGCTGGGAGAATAGTTGTTCTACCTACATTCTGTGCATTTCCATCATTATTGATAGCACCCGTAGATGAATATATTCTTCAGAACGCAGTTTAGCTTGGTTCAACCTGATAAATGTCAATCGCTCAGTTTCAACTTTCACGTACATATCCACAGCATATTGGTGGAAGAGACGCCGACATTTTAAGATTTGATTGTCCTCATTTTCCCGAACCATCAGTCTGTGTATAATTCTTTATAACCTATGGTCAGCTGACTACAAACACCCAGCGTCCACAACACTGTGTGACGCCATGTGTCATTCAACGTCCGCCATCTTCGAGATACGTTCAAACTACTTTTCTCCACAAAATAAGCAATATAAAATACAAGAACTATTAAAAGTAAACGGTGTGTGCGTAATAACAGCATCTCAGCACCGGGACCGGCTGCCACAAGTTTTCAGGGAGTTTCGGGTGAGTCATTTTTACTGACCTCATTTACATATCAAATTAAATTAAATTAACTGGGCTATCGCCATACATTTTGATCAATCGAGGCAGGATCGATCAGTTACGATATCAATACAACTGATTATCTATGTATTTACATGTATTTATCGATATAAATTCATTATTTCATCAACTTTCATTGTAAAACTATTACGTAGGTACCTACAACCGGGTGCGACATATTTGCATATTTCTATGTCAATTCCTATTGTAGGAGTCTAAAACCTGTGTAAAACATAACACATCGTATCTCAAATCAGTGTTATTTTAATGCAAAACACAGTACTTTAAGTTTTCATTTTACAAAAATATCTGCGATCACGACCGGGTGACCGCCCTTGTTGTTCATACTTTGCAGTTTCATAATTTTATTTAAAATGACTAAAGACTACGCGACTGCAAGTACTAAGGAGTTAGCTGCCGCGATTGATGTTAAATTTCACAGTTTAGCGGGTTCGCATATTACAACAAAAGAAATGTGTTTCATGAGATTGCAAAAACTATTTGATATTTCTAAAAAGGTAGGTACAGACGCCGAATCAGCTGGTGAATTTTGTTCTCGCTATCCCGACTTGCCGCAGTGGCGCGAAAAGTTTGAAAATAGTGTCAGTGCTATAACAGCTATAAAAAAGTCTGTATGCGAGTTATGTACCGTCCTACAATGAACTAAGTAGCTGTGATACTATGTACTATCACATTCGTAGCGTCTATGAAGGTATGTTTAGTTCCAGTGAATCAAATAGTGATCAGTTGAATAAAACTTGTAAAAGAGAAAGTCAGTGCGCGAAACCTAGGCTACCTAAGTTGGAACTATTTCCTTTTGATAGTAAACTTGAAAACTGGCCTACTTTTCGAGACACATTTCTCAGCTTAATTCATAGTAATAGTGGAATAGCAAATATCGAAATGTTTTATTATTTACTTTCAGCGGTGAGCGGTCCCGCATTAACTATCGTGAAGTCTATGCCAGTTACGTCTGACAATTATCCTATTGTTTGGTCTACTTTAGTGAAGCGATATGACAACAAACGTGCATTAGCTACTAATTATTTAGATAAAATATTTAATTTTAAACCGTTAGTTACCGAATCTGTCACGGGACTTAACGAATTCTTACAGACATATCAAGAAAACGTTAAGGCCTTACAGCTACTCAAGGTCAGCGACCTATCGGGATTTATATTATTTTATGTCGCTTTGCGTAACTTGGACTCCGTCAATAGGCGCGAGTTAGAAAAAGAGATAGGACAGTCTGAGATACCTACTTATGAGGAATTAATACTATTCGTGGAGAAATACGTACGTGTTCTCGAGATGGCTGGACACATTTCTGGTTCTTCGAGTGGTAGCCAACCGTCTACCACAAAACCTAGGAAAACACAGGGAACGACCTTGTCGTCAGCTGTTACAAGTACAAGTACAGACAAAAGTGTTATGTCAATGAAATCCATTAAGTGTCTGTACTGTACAAAGATGCATTCTATTTATCGATGCACTGACTACATCGACCTGACACCGGCGCAGCGTCTCGATAAAATCAAACAATTACGTCTATGTGAGAATTGTTTACGAGAACATTCGATCTACAACTGTCCGTCTACGGTACGATGTACAGTGTGCAAAAATAAGCATCATCACACATTGCAAACAGATTCTCTTGCAAATTCGAATACTAGTGCAGTAGCATTGACGTGCTCGGCTAACTTTACAGTTTTGCTCGGCACCGCTATTATACACGTCGCAGATTGTTGGGGCCAGTTCCACACCGAACGTGCTTTAATTGATAGCGGCGCCATGACGAGCTACATAACTCAAAACTGTGCAAAACGTTTAAACCTGACGCGACGTCAATGTCACTTTGAACCCATTGGGCTGGGTGGTAGTTTGGTCAAGGATTTCGGTTTAACTACACGCAATGTTAAACCACGACATTCTCCTGGTCCTGTACTGAATACGGTCGCGGTGATAGTCGCCAGTATAGCTGGTAATTTACCAACGCTGCCACTACCCGATAAGATTGTTACAGAATTTCAACATATAAGGTTAGCTGACCCAGGGTACTATCGACCTGCGGCTATAGATATGTTACTCGGCGGTGATCTGTTTCCATATATTTATGACGGTCAAAAGATACTTCCACGAGAATCTGGTTTACCTGTTGCTATGAGCTCAATTTTCGGTTATGTTCTTGTGAGGCAGACAGACATCTGTCAGGTAAGCCATCTAACAGTTTGTCGCTGAATTCAGTAGTACATCCAGGCCCTAAACTGCAGGCAGATATCAACCAGATTCTAATTAACTTTCGTCTTCAGGAGGTTTGTTTATCTGCAGACATCTATAAAATGTATCGCCAGATTATCGTGGACCCTGACCAGCGATCTTATCAACACATTCTGTGGCGCTATTCTTTAGATCAACCAATCAAAAAATACTCGTTGAATACACCTAGTCACACACTTAAAACATTTGTTTCTACTAGGGTGTCTAAAATTAATGACAGTGTACCCTGTGAGAGTTGGTATCATGTCAGTGGGGTAAACAATCCTGCCAATATCTGCTCTCGTGGAGCTTTACCGTCAGTCTTGCTGGCCACGCGTGAATGGCTCACAGGACCAGACTGGCTCGATCTAGATCGCCTACACTGCCCAATTAGAACCATGGACGAGTTTCGTGACTGCAACCCGCCCGAACTTAAGTGCGTCAAGACAGTGTTAGTCTCAACTGATGCTGATTCAACCAGCTGGCTTTACACTGTAACCGAAAATATTCTACTTTTAGTAAATTGATTAACGTGGTAGCGCGATGCTATCAGTTTATACGTAACTGTAGACTGCCTTCAGGCGCACGTACAGGCTGTCTAACCGTGACAGACACTAGGCGCGCCCACAGTATATTAGTGAAAACCGTACAGGAGCATTATTTTGGTGGTGAAATGCAAGCATTAGTAAAGGGTGGTAATAGTAATTCTTCCTTAAAGAAACTCAACCCTTTCATTGACCCTGATTGTTTCCTTAGGGTGGGGGGTCGACTTTCCCAGTCAGAGTTATCTTACCAACAAAAGCACCCTCTTTTACTTCCTAAAGATGCCCACTTCACAAAGATTTTAATTGATCATTTCCACAAAATTTACTTACATGTGGGACCTCGCACACTTCAAAGTCTACTAACACAAAAGTATTGGATTGTCAACGCTCGTAATGCTATTAGGTCACGAACTAGGAAATGCATTTCTTGTTTCAGAGCAGCTCCTACGAGTCGACAACCCTTAGTGGGCGAACTACCTAAATATCGCTCTCAGGGTGTTCATGTATTTCACACTGTTTGTGTAGACATGGGCGGACCGTTTCCTACAAAAGAGTCAACGCGTAGGAACACTCGCATCTCCAAATCCTATCTTTGTGTGTTCGTGTATTGTGCGACACGAGCAGTTCATTTAGAAGTGTTGTCATCACTAAGTACGGAATGTTTTTTGTCATGTTTCGATCGATTTACAGCTAGGAGAGGTTTGTGCCATTCTATCGTTTCAGATAATGGTACGAATTTCGTGTCAGCAAATAAACAATTAAGTGAAACAACTAAATTTTTAAACGACGAATCGATTAATATCAATAACGGTTTTGTCTGTCTTGGTATTGTTTGGCGATTTAATCCCCCAACAGTAATTTCGGTGGACTCCATGAGGCCGTCATTAGGGGGGCCCGCGCTCTCTTACGACGCACCATTGGTACCAGAGCGTTATCATTCGAGGAGCTGGGCACACTATTCATACGGGTCGCAGCCGTACTGAACTCGAGACCTCTGTGCGCGCTGTCCAGCGACCCGACCGAATTTCAAGTGTTAACACCGGCACATTTCCTCATAGGTAGGGAGCTTCTGTCTGTACCGGAGAACAGTCTCACAGATCTTTCTGGCTCTAGACTGAATCGATGGCAACTTGTCCTACAGATGTCTCAACAAATTTGAAAAATCTGGAAACAAGATTACTTACATACTTTACAAACACGCCAAAAATGGCATAGTTCTTCAAACAATTTACAACTCGGTGATCTTGTTCTTATAAATTCAGATGCCCCGCCACTCAAATGGGCATTAGGTAGAATTACGAAACTGCATAGTGGCCCCGATGGCGTGGTCCGTGTAATTCGTTTAAAAACATCGAACGGCAACGAACTAACTCGTCCAGTTTCAAAAGTAAGCCCGTTGCCTCTCGTTCACAACTTTTAACTAAACTATAATTCCTTACTTAGATTTAGTTTATTTTATTTTTATACATTATACAGTCCATTGTTCTAACTTTAATTACACTATATCTCAATATATAATTTATCTATTCAATTACACATGTTATACATCCTCCTACACTCAAACTACTTAACAAATTCTACCGAACTTGGTATCGTAACTGGGAAATCCTTGCGGATTTCGGTGGTTCACTATCCATTTGCATAAAAAAAATAACCATGAAATATTTTGGCATATGGTAATTTAGACTAATGATATTTATGCATAATTTTTTTATCCATAACAAATTTAGCATATTTGTCTTTATCAAAAATAAAATTAGCATAATCATATTTAAGCATAAAACACCCCCGCCGCACCTAAACATACTTTTTCATTCATTTCATTAATTTATACCTATAAAATTTTAGTAATATATACTATTAGGCGACTGTACACTATGCCTAAAAACATTGTGCCAATTATAACTATGCATAAATATATTAGACCTAAATATAATTATGCCACAGTACATATGCTGCTAAAAATCAATTATGACCAAGTATAATTATGCCAAAAAAAGTATGCCAAATTCATTGTGCCAAACCATTTTAGGATTACATGTATTATGTTAACGAAAGGTATACCGATTTCGGTGGGGGGAAATGTATAATTCTTTATAATCTATGGTCAGCTGACTACAAGCACCCAGCGTCCACAACACTGTGTGACGCCATGTGTCATTCAACGTCCGCCATCTTCGAGATACGTTCAAACTATTTTTCTCCACAAAATAAGCAATATAAAATACAAGAACTATTAAAAGTGAACGGTGTGTGCGTATTAACAGCATCTCAGCACCGGGACCGGCTGCCACAAGTTTTCAGGGAGTTTCGGGTGAGTAATTTTTACTGACCTCATTTACATATCAAATTAAATTAAATTAACTGGGCTATCGCCATACAGTCTGTATGAATAATAATTCATTGAACTAACTTTTTTGTTAGTTTCGGAACCTGTAACTGGATTTATCATCTTCATTAAAAAATTCATCCATCATCCATCTTCACCTTGCCAAAATAAGATAGGATATTGTAGCGCATCATATGATCGATGTGTTTCGGACACACGCTGCAGTTGATTGCTACGCCGATGTAAAACAATATCTCGGTTTTCTAAATTTTCACCCACGACAACAATAGCGACTTCGTCAATTGTTGGCGCATTATGCATATGTCTCGCGTGTTGTCCTGCAGGCGTCTTATCAGTTTTGATAACAATTTTGTGATTATCATACGGCATGCGGTCCAAAGCGGTCGTGAATAATGCAACCAATTCGTTATGTTGATGACAAATCGTTTGGAGTTGTTCCACAATTGGTCTTTTCACCGAATTATTGTGTACACAACGCTGATCGACTTGTCTTGCTGAATCGCCCATAAAATAAATTTGCAAGAATTTGTAGTCACTATTCGGCGTTGGCAATAAGGAACCTGTTAAATGATATATTTGACCCTGAATCTTGAATGTTGGCATAAAATTTTCTTGAATAACTTTTGTTGCACCAAATGACGTCATTTGAAAACAATTATTGTATTGCTGAATATAAGTCAAAAATGTTTAGAATCTGGCCCATTTCCGGAAACCAATGAATGTAATGGTTCTGGTGGTGGTACCAATGCAATGGCGTCAATTTGACTTGACCGCTCGCGTAACACAATCGATGAGCTTCATTTTTAAACTTAAATGCCTTGCAAAAATTGGCATACAACGTTCATTGGTCCAATAGCAACGATTTGTTGTGAACTGTACTCGATTTCTACGTTATAATTGAATGCAGCTCGATAGGTGTTAAACGTTAAAAGTTTGTACGTCTAATTGCTGGCATTTTCAAAAACGAAAATTCAACTGTAAATCAAAGAAAACTGTTGTATTCTTCTTTATAACCGAGTATATCACACATTCATGTTATTCTATCCAAACTTACCAAAACTCCAACTGAACTTTTAATATTAGGCGTAATGGCTCTGAACTAACCGTGATGTACACTTTTTTGTGGCAAATAATAAATTAATTATATTACATGTTCTGTGTGATTTTCTATTCTTCAGTTTTTTATATCCTCTTTGATGATATTTGCAGCACGCATTCTGTCTATTCTATGTCAAATGTCATAAAAAGTTTAAAGCTCTAAGGTTAGATTAGAAATAATAAGTTTTCTTAAGGGCCTAGATCGCGCACAAGCGAATTCGATTTCGAGCTACAGCAGCGCTATTGTTTCCCGAATCACCCGACGGGCGGGTGAATGACCCAGAGATAGCGCGATTATGAAAATGTTTTGCGACAAACGTTCCACGTTGAGTTATTGTTATTGAAGTTGAATATTTACAGCATAACAAAAATGTTGAATTATTGGAAATAAACGACTACCTATTTGTAAAATATTCTAAGAGTAGTTTTCGTTATAAAATGATCCTAATTACTAGATAAATAAATAAGAGTAGTTTGAGACACAATTTTTATGATTTTCTATTTATAATAAACAATCAAGAGCAGGTCCGGACTGACCTTTTTGTATTCTACTTACCTAAAATTCCAACTACGAGTATGTATTTATTTGTAATTTTACTACCAAAGTTTATTCTTATTTCGTAAAATTTTCATTCAATAAAATAATTGCAAATTCAGTAGGAAGTACGGTCGAAATAACATCAAGCCTTTCCTCGCTAGTGTTTATCTCTACGCAAGGAAATGTGCCTATTGCGTAAACTCAAATACTTTTTGTTTACGATCACCTCGCAATCTAACAAATCTTCTAGGGTTGTACAAAAAATTGTCAATAAATGAAACACAAGTATAAAAATGGTTCATATAATTAAAAGTAAGTAAACAATAACAAAATATGAGTCGCCATCTAAAAAGCGTGCTAGGGTTGTACAAAAATTAGTTATAAACAAACATGAAATTTATAAATTATTCATATACTTAATTAAACGAAAGTAAACAATAACAAAGTATGAGTTCAAAATTCTAATGCTTTTTTCATTTTAATGATTACTGATCAAATTCTGATTTCTACTAATTTGATGATAAAATCAATTGCTATTGCAAAACCTATCAGAATGAAAATGTTACCAGCTGCCCGATTCACGTAATAAAACCCGTAGCGTAGTGACTTCAAAATGTCACTTCGTTTTTTGCCAATTAAGCCTTTTTAACCGACTTAAAAAAAAAGAAGATTCTCAATTTTTGGAACCGATTTTGATGATTCTTTTTTTTTTATTTGAAAGCTGCTGCATACCGTGTGGTCACATTTTAATTTCATTAGGATCGGACCTTGGGTTTACACCAGTTAACTCTTCAAAATCGTATAGGAATTGTATAGAAATTGAGCTATTGGAAGATTTATGACAATCCAAGACTAGATAAGTAAGTGCGTTAAAAACAGAAAACCAAAAGGCGATTTCTAAGTTTCTAAGTTAAAATGACTTTTGGACTGGCGTGTTTACGTGAATCGACCGGGTGGGTAGTTAAGTTACCTCAGTCTCTTTCAAAATCATTAGGCGTTCTTCTCTTTCAATACACGTAAAGCTCTTTCTTTCCTCTCTTTCATAGCCTCTATGACATTGGGCGGGTCACGAATAGGCATGCTTCGTGACTGCCGAGGATCAACTAATTCTGGAAGGAGGCAATCGTAATGAAATCTAACTAATTTCATCTCCATTTTCTCCTTCCAAAATTTGTCGTCCTTTTCTATAATATAAACTTTCATTTGTATAGTAGCACCAAACCAGATGCCAAGCATGCAAACGTTTCTTTTAGTTATATGTAGCTGTCCCTGAATTTGGAAATACCAGTAATGATTTTTATTTATGACATAACCCTTGGGAGCCTTGTCCTTAACCCAAAAGGTATGTTTGGCCATTGCTTCATCAAGAGTCATGCCAGCTAAAGAATGTGGGCACTTCATTTCAATTAAACCGTTTGCATAAATGCCATCTGGTGTAGTACCAAGAAATTCATATTGATCGTCGACGAACAAACCGCAACCTTGTATACTAATATTCTCTTGAATTTCTAACTGTCTAATTGCAGTTTCTTCGTTTTCGATACCGTACCGTACCGCAGGCAAACTGGAGCTATTACTACCATAAACGATTTTACAAACAAGAGCAGCACAACTTGTGCTCTCTCGTTTTTTACAAACTTCCCCGAACGATGATGAGGTTAGTAATTTTCTCCTTGTACTCATCCACTCAGCACTACTTCTTTGCAAATGGGTCGACCTTTCAAGCTCCTCTCTTTCAGCACAAGACAACTTTAAATCAACTAAAAAAGATGACTGCTGGCTTTCTCATATAATTCTGGACTCAGATCAGGTTTTTCGCAGTTTGGTCCATAGTGAGCGTCTTTCGATACAGCGCTGTGGCTTTTTTCAATCTTAATTTAGGTTTAGCAATTAAACGGTTTCTACCATTACTATTTTCCACTTTCGCGATCAAAGGATTAGGACTAGATTTAAATATGACTTCATGAGTTTTACTATGAATCGATCCCGTATTAAAAGACACAACAGCAGCTGCGCATCGGCCCGCATAAGAACCACGGGAAGAATAATTTACACGCTTACCCCCAACTAATTTGGCAATTACTCCGTTAAAACTTTCAACTATATTACTTGTGCAATTATGAATTAAACTTCTAGAATGAAATGACAGTCTTTTACTTAAAATTTCTACCGCGTCCATTAATCCGCATCCAACAATTGCTGGAAGTAACCCAACTGGTTCTATTCGACGAGTGTTAGGTCTACAAAAATACTCCATGCAATGTTGGTGATTACCAAATACGTGTTGTGGACCATTTAGGATATCTTCACTAAGATTTTTTATTTTTTCTTCGAGTGACTGATTTTGATCCCCCAATATTTAATCGCGCATTTTCCACCCGTTCTTAAACGCAAATACCTTTCTTTTAGGAATTTCCGTAATTTCAAGGATACTTAGTGTCTTTCGACAATTACTCCAAGCTATTGCAGTAGTTTCGTAAAAGATGAATTTTGCATTCAATTTTCTCTACTATTAAATTATCGTACGGACGCGAATCTAATTTTTTTTATAAGTACTGGAATCACCGTCTGCTACAAATTTATTATAAATTACACCGTGATTAACAAAGGAACGTTTAAACCCCTCAACTATTATGGTCGATTCCATCCCGGTAGATGATCCTGAATAATTCTTGAAACAATGGTGTTCCGGGGGCTGACTGTTGTTCTTTGCGGCTCGTGCACAGACTACGCGGTATTTATTTTTAACTCCAAAAAACAATACTTTATTAGTTTTAATGCCAATTATCGCAGCTGCGCCGGATAAGGCGGAAAAATTCTTACCATAAGATCTCTTGCTCCAACAACCGTCAATAGCAACAGATATTAATGGTGTACCATTTTTATCAACACTACCTATAGACACTGCGTACTCCGCTTCTTCCTTGATAGCTTCTGCCATGGAATGTGCTGCTGTCTTTTCCCACCAATCGCAAACCGTATTATTAATTTCATTGTATAATGAAGGTGACATGATTGGTAGGGCTACTGCGGCACTTAATGTTTTTAACTGAGAGTAGATCCCACCAGATGATATGATACCAGACACAATTTGATGATTCACTTCCATGCTATCTTCTTTCTTTTCAACCAAACACACAGTAAATTTCATATTACAAATACTACATTTTATGATGAGTTTTGAGTCCAGACCAACTTTTACTTCACCTATTATACTGAGGTAACTTAACTTACAATCCATTGGACCGTGGTCCCCTATGGCCTGAAGAGCTTTAAAAAAAAAAGAAATATCCACTACTCTACGCCCAACTTCCACTTCATCCACCTTTCCCTCTTGACGGTTGTCAATAACTAGTTCCTGTAAAGAAAGATAATGGCTTGATTTTTTTATAAAAAATAATTCAAAAGGTATGGGTCAAATTTCTTCAAACATAGCTAAGAACTCCCTTAGAAATACATCTTTGAAACACTAGATCAAAATCTTGAACGTTTTTATCAGTCTTCGTCAATTATGAAAATGATTAAATAAACATAATAAAAAACTGGTTGCTTGTAAAGTCGGTTTAGGACGATAATTTTACCGGATAACGTCATAATATTATTCTTCATCGCTTGTACTGCGCTCTCGCTTGACCCTAGCGTGACATAATGTGACACTTTTTTGTGCGGCAACACGCACAAAAAAGTGTTCATCGATTTATAAGACGTTATCACGTCATAAATTTAATAAATCCGACTATATGCATAAAAACTCAAAAGGTAAAAAGAAAACAAGTCTACGGTCTTGAATTATGTTACATAAAAATAAATAAGAACACTATTGTAATTAATCGAATTCAACAGTCGAGACCCATTGAAATCTTCACAGGCTCGAAGATATTCGTGACTAGCTAAATATTTCTTTAGAAATAGGCCCCGACTGCTAAATACGCTATATTACAATGGTGTTGTTATTTATTTTTATTAAATATTTTTATTGTTTATTTATTTATATTCATAACTGACGAAGACAAATTATAAAAGTGCAAAAGAATTCATACAATATTATGTTCGTGATGAACAGAAATTATAAATTTCCTTTACGCTATACGTATTGGTTTTTTATGGCGTCACTTATTCTATGTCACTCGGGCTTAGAAGACAATTTTAATGATACTAAAAACATTAAAATCGGTTCAATAATTTTGAACGTATCGTGCCACAAAGATATATTACTTAGTATACATACATACATACGTACACCAGTCGCGTAAAAGATAATATTTTACAAAAAAAAATTTCTTGATTTTGGTAAAATACGAGATTTGAACGTGAATTTTCTTTTGAGAAAGTAATTGAGAAGTATTAAGGTACTAAGGTTTGTCTCTCAATGAAAATAATAAATATTGCAAAAAAAACTGTAGGTACTGAGATTTTGTCTTCGCCCATCACTAACTAGTTTGTTTATTTATCTAACAAGTCTACAAGAATTACGTATAACAACTTACCTCTATACAGCGCGTAGCAGTGTTGCTCGGAGTTTCGGCCTGAAGGTTTTCTTCATTTTCGGTACTGGAAATATTATTCATCAATATCCACTTTTTATTTATTTTGTAATTTTTGTACAACCCTACGCCAGGCGCGGCGCGCCTCCTTGGCGGTAAGTATGTTGACAAAGCCGCGCGCGCGCCCGTGCAATTTCTGATAGGAAACATACCTACTTCCACTTCCACATATTTAGACATGATGAACATGAAAACTAATACTATATTATGTAATAAAATTTATTATTATGAAAATTCTTCCTATAGAAATTGACTTTATTACTTATAGAGATATTGAAATTACGTAATTATTACCTGCCCTACTGGACATTGTAATTTTTCTTCTTAGACTGACATACCGAATTGTGTACCTATCTAATTACATGTCAAATCAATATTTGCATGCTATTGTAGGTATATGTCTGAATCAGGCGATCTAAATCATTGTACCTATTAGCTTTGTAATGTACCTACCCTGTTCAAAATGCAAATAGATTATATTATTATTACTACTAAGACATGATAAGCATACACACAAATAAAAGTAATAAAACTATGATTTTTACTTGACACTAACACAAATCTCGTAAATTTTTTCTAGGTATTTAGGACAAGATGTAGTCAAGTAGGCAGATAAATAAATAAGTAGGGATGAACTTACATTTTATTCCGAGATCTTTTGGCTTTCACGTTTTTATAATGCGTACTAAATTTTCTTTTCGCTGGCATGGCACTCAGCAAATTAACCTGCGAAAAGAGACCCTCGATTACCAATTACGTTTATGATACCTACTGCCTTTATCATGTTGAAAAATCTATGTATGTCGTGCAGAGAACTAGAAGATGATTGAAAGTCACACCCAGTCATACCCCGCCAGTTCATATCTCGAGAAAATAAAGTGGGCAGGGCTTTGATTGTTTCAAGCCTGAATTGATACCTACTTTACAATGTTCATAAAATGACCTACTCAACAAAGTAAATAATTTTGTATTTCTTACGATTTATATCTAGTTCCATCATGGTTTTCTTTCAGACTTTCATTAAATCGGTACTTTCTACTTACTGAAAGTAAATTAGTTATAAAAATATTGTACTTACAGTTTTTCACAAAAAACAAATTCACAACACGTAATTTTGCTGGAGCATCCGACACGCGTGGAGTCGCTTTGAAATTCTATGGCGCACTGGCGATTAGTGGCGACGACCGTACTATCGGGATGCGCTTGATTTTTCATACATTTTTCTATGGAGAATTTACGTAAAACATATCTAGATTTTAGGGCTTTAAAAGAGGAAGTCTTTGTTTGTAAACGTACAAAAAAAGTACATGGTTTCTTTTTATCAATTTGTGTTGATTTATTGGGTTAAATCTGAAAAATACGAAGGCACGTTTTCGCATTTTTTCTCAATTTTGTGCGTTTGTTGACGTTTATTATATAACAACTACAGGGTTTTAAGAGTTAAAATTAGCATTAACATAATTTTTGGTCTTTCATTTTAATATATACAAATTATCGTTGTTATTAATCATATGTAAATAGGTTAAATATGAAAAATCGTAACACTCTTTTCGGTGATTTTCACGATCTGGGCCCTTAAATAAGGATTCTTAAATTTTCTAATTGTCATTTTTTTATTTTTTTTCTGTCATGTTCTTCTCCTGATAATTACGAACACAACAAAAAAAGAATTAGCGAAATCGGTCCATCCGTTCACGCGTGATGTCGTGACCAAGAGAAATAGGGATTGATTTTTATATATAGAGATTGGTTTATTGTTGTTATAACTTTGTAATGTAATTTATAAACTTATTGGTATGTACTATTATTTAAAAATCTGTATAAATATTGGCAAGATATTTAATAAAAAAATTTAAATTATTTATAGATAAAAATGACACATGAACAGATGTCGAGGGTTGCCAGGTTATTATTATACTTGTGGCGAAATGTGAACCTATCCAAATGAGAATCTGACGAGATGAGAATCTGGCCAAATGTTACTAAGTCATTCCTTTACCCACATATAATTATTGTTTCGGTAATTGTTTAGTTCATTATGTAGATACAGTGAGCTCAGTGTGGCGAGCTTGAGTTTGGGAAAAGTTCCAGCCCAAATCCGGTTTCATGAGTGATAAACTGGATAACACTTAGGAGACGTTGCTAGCGCTATGGTGGAAATAAATTTGAGCAACTTCCTTAATTTCATGACGGTTCCATGATAAAATCTGACTGCGTCCACAACGAAGTTACAGAGGGCTTAAAATGGCTAATAATGCTTCACTAAAAGGATGTTTCGGTGCAGTACTTAAGACACTCGAGTACGAATTCGACTCTCCGAGTAAATGATACAACGGTAAATGTAGTAAAAAATATATTTGGTATGTATGGATGTATAAACTAAAGCTACAGAATTGGGATATGTACATTAAAATGTTTACAAAATTATAGACTATTTATTGGTACACTTTTATTTAATGTAAATTTTAATATCTCACACAATGCTAATGAGTAAACAATACTAATGAGAGTGAAACAATACTAATAATAATGAGTACAACAGTTTTCAATCTGTGAATGCAGTTTTTATTTTTACTAAAATCGATGATATGGTTCCTAAGAACAGATCGTCGTAGTTACGTCTTATTCTCATAGTCTCAAACTTTCCCACACTGACCCATTTCAATGTTACAGCCTGTATATCATATCTATACATAGTATTACATCTGTTTATGTAAAAATTAAGATAGGTACCAAGATCTTAGAAGATGAACAAAACCTCATCTGGAAGTGATGCACCTGCCACTCTACAAACAATGGGTAATACTCTGATGGCAAAGACTTCCCCGTTAGCAACTATAAGCTCCTGTGGTCGTTAGTATATAATTATTTTAATATGTATATTAGTAGTTTATGAATTTGTTGTATTAGAACACGAGTTAGGTTTTAAAGAAACGAGCCCAGAGATGACTGCCTCGGTGGCTCAGTGGTATGAGTATGCGACTGCCGCCCCTGAGGTCCCAGGTTCGATTCCGGGTCGATTCAAATTATTTGTGTGATCCACAAATGTTTGTTTCGGAGTTTGGGTATTTTCTATGTATAATATGTATGTATTTAGAAATATATAAGTATGTTTATCAGTCGTCTAGATCCCATAACACAAGCTTATATTAGCTTAATTTGGGCAAGATGACGTTGTGTGGGAATGTCCAAAAAAAAAAAAAAGAGTAATAAAATTGGATACAAACTCACTTGTACACAATATTCCACTTCCACTGATTTTATTATTAATACTTTATATTATCTTAACTACATGTTAAGTGTATGCACTAAAGAATGTGAACAAGGATCATTATTTTATCGTAAAATTAATCTAAGAACACTTGACAGGTTTTGCCTAACAGTATTAACAAAGGTGTTCTACACTTTTCCCTTAGATATAATTATTATGTTTTACTTAAACTAATACCATTACTAGAAGTTCCACCAAGTATAAACAGTAAACACAAATAAACAATGGCGGGCCAATGACATAAAATTGGAAAAAAAAAATCCGGCGTCACTCACGACGACTAATCACCGCAAGACAAAATAAACTTGCATGCGCTCTTCGCAGAATAGGTGCTTTATGATTTGAATTAAAAAAACTCTACAAACATATTGTACTTACCAAAAAGTTCATTGCAACTATGTTATAATGATTTAAAAATTTATAATACGATAGGTACAGATTTGCAGAAAATCTCATACAAAATCTGTATCATAAAATAACTTTTTATTTTTTTAAAGTAACGGTGTCATAATCATAGGCTTTATATGGCTTTATTTTCATAAGCTTTTGAAATGATAATTTGAATTTTATGACTTGAGAATAGGTCGGTGCCTACATATTGTTTGACGTCATAATATTATTGTTTGTGATATAATTGTTAATGTATTTTTATTGGATAATTAAGTTGGCCGTGAAGTCATTTCGGGAACTCGCCAAAAGCTGTCGGCGTATGTATATGTATATGATTATTACCGTGCAAGCGTGTTTTTTATACAGAGTGCCGAAACTGCTATGTTACTATATACATACTATACATTACCTACTATTACTCTTATACATTACTTTAGTCTACTACGATTATATTGTGATATTATCGGTAGACTACGCCCGAACAGAACTCGCGAAGAATGGTCACTAGCGCGTTACCAGATTATCAATCAAAGACAATAACCGTAGATGACCCAATGGTTTTCTTGTGGAAGCCATTGTTAATCTATTTTGCCGTTATCATGTTAGTAGACTACCAAAAGTGTCGAATTTGACCGCAGCCTGGTTATTGCACAATAATTTCAATACCATTGAAATACACAGACTTAGCTCTCAGTGTTCTCCAATGAAAAATAAGTATACATTTATTAATGCTTTCAGGTATGAATATTAATACATAAACCAAAGTGAATTGAGTAAGTGTATCAATCTGTAGATCGGGTTTGTTTATACATTTCGCTTTGCTTCAAATATTTAAAACTTAATCGATGGAAAGCGAACTTTAAATTAATTCATCTTTAAACACAGCCTTGCCAACAAGCGGCACATAGCGGACGACCGGTCCTCCTAATGACAGTAGTTCCCTGGCAGGTTCAAAGTAGCTCACAATCCAGTATACCAGTATTAGGTAGAAGAAACCCGACACTAACCGGTCCACGATGTACAAGCTGAAATACCAAATTAAAGAAAAATAAGTACCGATCCAAAATGTCAACTGACAAAGACACCATTAATCCTAGATTAATGGTATCTTTGTCACACTTACGGCGACTTACGGCGTCACTTCAGAGAGCCATCTACGCATTAAGCTTAGCCCAAGACTATAGTTTTTGCCATTCATAACGTAAAATTATTTGAGTATAAACTGATGCCCGCAGCTCGTCTTAGGGAATAGTTTTCTGATCCTTGTGTCCATGTTAATGCATTACTAGGATAAAAGTGTCTAAGAAAAATGTAAGGTAAAAAACCTCCAATGCCTAGAAACTGCAATAAATAAACTAGTGGAGAAACATTAGTCCTGGTGAACATTAAAAACAATATTTTTGTTTTTACCCCCATTTCATCAAGCAAAAAAAAAATCCCCAACCAAAAAAAAACACGATGAAAAAAAAGTTTTAAATCAAGGAACACTTGTGCCATGTATCGTGGTGATCAGATTAAAAATGTGGCTACTAGCCCCGAAAATACATACCGACAGACGACGTTCGCTCGGTCAATAAAAAGGATGGCTCACTATTACATGGTGGCCCCATGTAATAGTGAGCCATCCTATTTATTGATCTGACTGCCGAAGACTGACGAAGTGTAAGCCTCAAGTGTTTGTATGAGCTGTTTGTTTTAGATTTTGGCAATAACTGGTGACCGCTTGGAACGTATGAGGGTTGGACTTTGCAATAAAATTCCATTCTTAGACACTGGCTTAGATCCAAATGTAATGTATAAATTATTTTTTGATTCTTTTTACAACGAGTTCAACTCCATATTCAAGTCTAAGGAGGTCATGATTAGTGATAGTCCTACTTTCAGTGAATGGGCCACTGAGGGTGTACACAAAAGTAGACAAAAACTTTATGAACTATACTCAGAAAGACAGCTTAATAGATCAGTTGCATTTCTAGATTATGTTAAAACTTATTCAAAAAAGTTTAAAGCAGATTGTTTAGCAGCTAAATCAAAATATATAAGTGATAAAATTCTCAATAGTGCAGACAAAGTTAAATCTACTTGGAAAATTATAAACGCGGAAAGAGGTCAACAAAAATTAAATGATAATCATTTTAAACTTAATATAAATGGTAAAATAACTACATCAGACTTCGAGGTCGCTAACGAATTTGAAAATTTTTTCTCCCGAATTCCTGTAGATTTGACAAAAACCCTAGGCTCTTCAACCCCCATTGCAGAATCTTTGTTAAAAGCAAACGTTCCTTGTTGTAACGTTATATTTAAATTCAGTAAAGTTAACATAAACACTATCTTAAAAACTTTTAAATCTTTAAATATCAAGAAAACAGCTGACCTCTGGGGCATCTCTGTGTATTTAGTAATAATATTTAATAATTGTGTTGATAGTGGTGTGTTCCCTGATTTAATGAAATCTAGTAAATTAATTCCCCTGTTTAAATCGGGTAGTACTTCAGATCCGTCCAATTTCCGTCCCATTTCTGTACTACCTACATTTAGTAAAATTTTTGAAAAAATTATGCTTAATCAAATGCAAAATCACTTTAACGTTAATAAACTATTACATACAAAACAATTCGGTTTCACTCGTGGTCGGTCCACCACTGATGCCGGTATTAAATTATTAGAGTGTATATACAGGGCCTGGGATGAGTCATATGATGCTTATGGTGTATTCTGTGACTTATCTAAGGCCTTCGATTGCGTTCAGCACCAGACTTTAATTAAGAAACTTGATCATTACGGAATCCGGGGGACGGCCTTGAATTTCGTCAATTCTTACTTAAGTGATAGGGTCCAGAAAGTAGTGATCAATGGTAAACAGTCACCTGGTTCTCCTGTAGCAATGGGGGTACCGCAGGGTTCAATTTTGGGACCTTTTCTTTTTCTAGTATATATTAATGATCTCCCTCACCTCATAAGAGACGACCACGAGGTAGTTTTGTTTGCTGATGACACTTCTTTAATATTTAAAGTTAAACGTGGACAGCGCGAACTTGACGATGTAAACATTGCCCTCTCTAGGATAGTCCACTGGTTTTGTGCTAATAATTTATTATTAAATGAAAATAAAACTAAATGTGTAAGATTCACCTTACCTAATGTAAGACTTGTTAAAACCAGTGTTAAGGTTAGGGATGATATAATAGAATTGGTCGATGACACTGTCTTTCTGGGCATAACGTTAGACTCCAAATTGCAATGGGGGCCTCATATCGGGAAAATTTCGGCCAGGCTTAGTTCAGCAGCCTATGCTGTCAAAAAGATCCGACAACTTACAGACATTAAAACGGCGCGTCTTGTCTACTTCAGCTACTTCCACAGTATCATGACATATGGCATACTACTGTGGGGTAACGCTGCCGATATTGAATGCATCTTTGTGTTGCAGAAGAGGGCTATCCGGACTATCTATGGAATGGGGTCTCGGGAGTCATTAAGAGATAAGTTTAAGCATATTAACATCCTTACAGTGTATTCACAGTATATTTATGAAATTTTATTGTATACCCACAAGAACAAAAGTAAATTTGTGAAAAATAGTGATAATCATAATCTAAACTTAAGAAATAAGGATAGACTGGCTGTTCCTAAATTTAGGCTTCATAAAGTGAGTAATTCTTTTGCGGGGAACTTTATTCGAATGTACAATACATTGCCAACCGAAATAGCAAATTTATCTGTCAATAAATTTAAAAAACTAATAAAAAGTAAATTGTGCCATAAAGCTTATTATAGTATTAATGATTTCTTAGATGACAAGGCGGCCTGGTTGTAACAACGTAACGAATTGCTCCTTTCTAAATAACTCTGTATTAGATTTAAGATGAAATATTTTGAAAAAAGCCGAGCTGAGTTTCTTGAGGGCTCTTCTCAGTCTCGTTGCATTTTGGAACCCTCGGTAGAGTCACACCAACTTCTGACGAATCTAAATAATTTTCTGAAAATTTCAAAGATAATAAACGTTATTTTATTTTATTTTATTTTATTTTATTTTATAAACTATCTGACACTAAGTGGAGAACGCTACGTTCTAGTTGTTAAGAATGCGTACAGTCAATCTGGGTAACTTTGGTTCATTTGGGTAATATTGACAGTGGGACCATGAACTGGTTTTGAAATGTTTTCGTATGATATTGCTTTGCATTTTTAAATTAGCTCCGTAAACGAACCTTTAAAAAAAGTAAGCTGTTAAACAGAGTTAATGTCAATACCTTTAAATGAATTTTCTGCGCGAGTTTATGCTTTTTTTGAAGAAAATCAAATATCAATGTTACCTAGATAAACTAGCTCCGTAAACGCACCTTTAAAGAAAAAAAATACGCTGTCAAACAGAGATACTTAATGTCAAAACTTTTAAATGAATTTTGCGCGCGAGTTTATGCTTTTTAGAAGGAAACCATTAACCAATGTTACATGGGGCACACTAAAAGTTTTGCACTTCTAGCTAATCGGAACTATTTGAATTTCGAATGTTATATTTTTTTAAACGTTGCAACCTTCTTAGTAATAAAAAAAAACAATTGGCGAGAAATCATTTGTCAATTGTTTTTTATCACACATCAAAGTTCTACGTATGCAACGAAAATGGAATTAAGTCGAAAAGATTTTAGAGCGATGATTTTTTACGATTTTACAAGTTCTCTCTCTCTCCGCAAGACTGTGCCGCTCGTCTTCAAAATGCTTTTGGGAGAGAAGCACCTTGTTTGAGCACCGTGAGGCGATGGTTTGCTGAATTTGAGAGAGGTCGAGTTTCTTCACATGACGAATTTCGTGAAGGGCGGCCTTCAACTGCCGTCAACGAAAATAATGTGACTACTGTTAAGCGGTTAATTGAAGAAAACCCGCGGATTACCTATGAGACAATTCGAGGACTATTGGGGATTGGTATGAGTCAAATTCAGAAAACTTTACACGAAGAATTGAAAGTTCGGAAACTTTGTTGTCGTTGGACCCCTCATGAACTGATAGCGGAGCAGAAGTGGGCTCGTGTGGAATGATGCTCACAGATGCTACTGAAGTACGACCACGGACATTCTAATGCTGTTTATGACATTGTCACATTAGACGAAACGTGGATTTATTGTTTTGAACCCGAAATAAAACAGCAATCCTGTGAATGGGTGTTTGAAAATGAAAACAAGCCATCAAAAGTGAGGCAGGCGAGAAACGTTGGTAAAAAAACGATCGCGTTTTTTTTTTCAGCTACGGCTCCCATCTGTACAATTCCACTTGAAGATCAAAAGACTGTTAATGCCGAGTGGTATTCTAGCATTTGTTTACCCAGGGTGTTAGAAAAAGTTCGCGAAAGACGACCCAAAAACCGCGTTCTCCTACATCATGACAACGCTTCTTCACACACGGCCAACAAAACAAAGTAATTTTTAGCTTCCGAAAAAGTACAACTCGTCACCCATTCTGCGCATAGCCCCGACCTAGCATCCTGTGATTTCTGTATTTTCCCCAAATCAAAGATTTGATGAGAGGTTTCACTTTTACCAACTCCGAAGAGGCAGTGATAGCGTTCAATCAACACGTAGAAAACATGCCTTCAGATCTGTGGTCCTCCTGTTTTAAAAAATGGTTCGATCGCATGAATAAAATGTTTAAAATGTAAAGGAGAGTATTTTGAAAAGCAATAAACATAATATTATATTACATATATTATTGTTTTTTTAAGTTACGCAAAACTTATAGTTAATTACAAAATAAAAATATAGGTAATTACAAAAATTATAGTTACAAAATATAATTATTACCACTTTTCTAAGAATGGATGTATGTGTGTCAAAGTGACCTATGTAATGACGGTAAGTTTGGCAGACTACAAAATCTGGTTTTCTTATGAACTGATGAGTTTTTTGAGAATTTTATTAATATACGAGTAAAAAGTGTTATGAGAGCAACTTACATTTTGTTTTGCAATCGTGCTTTGGGTAGATTTTCCATTTTCTCCTTGAGACAATATAGTTTCCCTCCGATCATACAGCTTTCTATATAAGGCTGGTCCTCTATAATGCTGGTGTCCATGGGATATACTTCCCAGTCTACCGGATTCAGTATTTCCACTAAGGATATAAAGTTACAGGTGGTGAACCACCACTCGCGAGTTGTGAAGTATTGAAGAACTTCTAAACCTATGGTTATCCTGTTTTGGATGCGCACCATGCTGGAAATTAATAAAATAATACCTATATTTGAATATGTATGTTAACGTTAGTCTCAACTAAGCAGATATTTACATTGTGTCCCAAAACCATGCTACATGGTAGGAAAGCACCTTAAATATTGTAGACACAATTTTACTGAAAATATACTTTATTTTATTTTTAAAAACAATTTTAACTGCATTATAATTTTTTTTTAAATTACCCGTGTGAACCGGGAATTGAACTGATCAAATGCTAAAAAAACAAAACATGTTATTTTACGACACAAATCAAAAGGTTTCATATCAACGACTATTTGTTTCTAATAAATAAACTTAGCATCTTAAATAAAAGGAGGCCATGAAATATAAAATTTATTAATATTTTGGTACAGCCTGTATATCATCACCTTACACAGAATCGTATTTTTTTGCATTTATCCGGGATTAAAAGCAAATCATATCTCCTTTCAGGCAGTTTCAGGTCACTAGATACTTAGAAAGGTACTTGTTAAAATTTGAGTCAAATCTGTTAATTCTTTAAAATGTTAAGTCGCAGTAAATAAACATTAATAATATAAATAGAACACTTACAATCGTTTTTGTCTGAATATATAAGGCAAAGGCACCTAATTCCGTGGGGTTCAGAAATCGGCACCTAATTCCGTGGTATTTAGAAAAACAGCTTTATAAACCAAATTACTAGTTATTTTTGACTGCAAGACCCATTAATCAAATAATAATTGATCTGTTCATATCTATATGAACACAAAAGTACCTTGATGTGTGTATATTTTAAAATAATCGGTTAGTTTGCCACAGCCACCTGAGTCGAACGCACGCTCCATACATTTCGGACCTTATGCGTGTAGGTACTTTTATACCATTTGCTAAATAGTGTTTTAAAAGATATTTTTATACTACAAGAGATTTGGTTTTGGGTAAGATATTGAAAGGGTAATACGTTGTATCGAATACACTTAACATTTTAGTATTCTATTAACAAATTGAGGAGAAAATAAGTGTTAAAAATACTGCGGCATTAGGTGCCAAATATTTTAGTGGGTTCCTAATTACCGCTTAATACCACGGAATTACAATTTTACAGAGCTTATCTTTTTTGTAAATTGTAGTGGTAGATTTTTTATTACACACTTCATATTTCAGTTCTGATAACTTAAATAACCAATAAATACAAAAAAACAAATTCCGTGGCATACTTTGGAGTTGCATTTACTAATTATAGCAGGTCAAACATTGTATACTTAGGTACTTTCTTAAACGACATCAACGATTTCTATAGTACAGAAAACGAGATTTTTGATGTGTTCTGATATTTTCATGAGTATGTTTTATATATTATGTCGAAGATATCGCAATTAAACGTTAACTTAGATGTATAATATTAAAAAATCTTTAATTTTTTATACCTCGGAATTAGAAAACTTGATTTTGTATCATAAAACCTAATTCCGTAGTATTTACAACGGTAATTAGGTTACATGAGGCCCAATTCCGTGGTATTGACACCTGTTATATACAGTCTGTTCATTATTTTACTCGACGTGTTAGTATTATTAGGAAATTGTAAATATGTTACTACCACCAGAGGCGGCTAGTGGGTATTTAAAACGGTAGCTTATATAGGTAGGTATAGACTTGGATAAGCTACCGTTTCGGGTTTTTTTATGAACACCCATAAAATAATAGTCACGAGACGCCTCTGACGACCACCACCGCACAGAAATGCCACCAGTTCTTTCAACACTTTCCAAAAAAAAGATAATAATATGCATGTACTAGGAATATGTTTCAACTAGTGTCTTTTATAAATGTGTTTTTTTATTTGTGTGTGTGCGTGCGGCGGCTGTTCGCGTCATTGTTTGTATGTAAGTATCTACTATTGAGAGTAGTTCTCTCTCTCTCTCTGTAGCTATAGCTTACATAATATCAGAATAATACATACGCTACTTTCTATCCCGGGAATGTGTTCCCGCGGGAATTGGGAAACGAAAAACTGTTATAATATAAAACCAAAGAATACAAAAAATATATGAATATCGATTATTACTTTGTTAATTATATTTTATATCTGTTTTATAATAATATTATCCTTCCCACTAATATTATAAAATGCGAAAGTTTGTGAGTATGTATGTATGTATGTATGGATGGATGGATGTTTGTTACTCTTTCACGTAATAACTACTGAATGGATTTTAATGAAACTGTTCCATTAATATAGCTTATACATCAAAATAACACATAACTTCTAACCGCGAACATTTCAAAGTACATACCTACCTATGAGCCTCCTTATCTTGTTATTAAGAAAACATTTTGTTTTGTTTTTGCACACTTAGGTAGATTTTTATAGGCTATAATAATAATAAGTAGGTAAGATACTAATAAAATATCGTATTGTTTGAGTGTCTCTTCGCTGTGATACTGTCTTATGTCTCATATCGGTTGTGAGCGGTTGTTTGCATACTTTTTTATAAACTTATCGAGATAATTTATCAATAAAATGTATTCCAGAACTTTATTCGTGTTACTTTTTGTGTTTTGTTTATCTGATTTTTCAAGTAAGTTTATTTTCAATATTTTTCACTATTCGTAACAAAATTCTGTCAGCTAGCTTCTTTTTTTTTTGCACCTATTTTATTATTTACTTAGCATCTTCGGTGGTGTTGGTGTGGTGGGCTGGAGTCGCAAGATTGAACCTTGGGCTGAACAATAAATAGATCACAAAAACTTGTGATCTATTTATAATTTCTTTCTTAATATTTTAAGAATAGTTTAAGCAAACTCATTGCTTTGAATACAAAAATATATGGATTTGGTAAGGATTCATCTAAAAATTCAGTGTTCAAAAATGTTAGGGAATAAATCAAATAAAATAATAAAAGTAGTGACACGAGGCACATCTCGGGACAAAATGGAAGAACCGTTTGTTATAAACAAACCAAGTTAATTTAATTAAGAATGTTTCATTGCGTTATACAGCCAGTCAGTGTAACCTTTACCTTTAGAGAAAGACAGCAATTTGCACACATTTAAATCACAATAAACGCGAATCCCCATTACATAAATGGGGATTCGCGTGCGTTTTCGTAAGGTTTAACAAAGTAATGTAGGTACTTTATTTTGTTGTGTTCCACATGAATATTCATGACCGATCGCTGTAGGGTCCACTCTGCGGCGATTGGCTGCCAAAATTTGTCTTCGGTTAACACGGTCAAAATTTCAGTCCCTTTTCGAACCCGTACAAGTTGGCTTCGGAACCCGTGGAGGTTGCGAAGCGACGGTACATTCCGTACGCACCTTTGCTCAAGACGATCAATGTGAAGTGATCCTTAAGCTAGACATAAAAAATGCTTTTAATTTGGTCAACAGGGACACCCTCCTGAATGAAATTAAATTATACGTTCCGGAGATCTACAATTTTATGTTACAGTGTTATCACTGTCCGTCTAAATTATTACACAAAAATAATGAAATTATTTCGGCTGTGGGATGTCAGCAGGGTGATCCCCTCGGTCCAGCAATCTTCAGTTTGGCCATTAATTCGATAATTCACAAAGTAAATTCAAAGTTGAATGGCTATGGTACCTAGATGACGGTACCATAGCCGGGGATGCTCAGACTGTTCTAACTGACTTAGTAATGTTAAAACAAAATCTTGACCTCATTGGCTTACATTTAAATTTTAATAAGTCTGAACTCTTTATTGACGACAAAATAAACACAACCTCTACTCAATCCACAGTTAATAATTTTAATAGCGTAGCCACAAATATCAAAATAGTAACAAAGAACAGTCTGAGCCTCCTTGGTTCACCTATCTTTGATGAGGCCATTCCACCACTTCTAACAAATTCGGTTTCCAAATTTAATGAATTTTCGGACCGCCTCCTTAAAATTAGCAGCTCTTTTCATCGTTAAGTTTTGTCTATTTGTACCTAAATTCACGTACCTGCTCCGCTGCTGCCCATTGTGGAAATTTCCCAATCTAACCCAAGACTTGGACAATATAATAAAATTCCAAATTGAAGCTATCATAAATATTAGGCTAAGCGAGCAGGCATGGACCCAAGCCTCCCTACCAATTAGGTATGGTGGCCTGGGAACCCGAAATATGTCTACTGTAGCACTGCCAGCATTTCTGTCCTCGATCCATAGCTCGTCTGACCTCGCAGGAAAAATCCTTAAAGCCCCCGTGGCTACAAACTGTGAGATCGCGAGCTTGGTCGACGCCGAAACTGCTTGGCTAGCTGGACCGAGTCCAAATTTCCCTCCCACTCTCAAAAATCAGAAGGCCTGGGATAACATTTCATGCCATCATATTTTACAAATCCTCATTGATACCTCGTCATATTTAAAAAATCGCGCCAGGTTGGAAGCAGTGTCAAGACAGGAATCTGGACACTGGCTCCATGCCTACCCATCCCCCAACACTGGTACTTTCATTGAACACAACACTCTCCGACTCGCCATCGGTCTCCGGCTGGGGGCCGAGGTTTGTGTAGAACATAGTTGTGCTTCTTGTGGAGCGAGTGTGGATCGCCTAGGTCACCATAGACTTGCCTGCTCTTCGAGTGCTGGCCGCCTGTCCCGCCATGCCGCGATCAACGACATCCTGTGACGGTGTCTCGTCAGTGTAAACGTCCCTGCTATTCTGGAGCCCCAGCACATTGCACGGGACGATGGTAAGAGACCTGACGGGATGTCGATGATACCATGGAGGATGGGTCGCCCCCTAGTATGGGACGCCACGTGTGCCGACACACTAGCTGCGACCAATCTTCCTGCAACCGCCAAACGTCGGCCGAAGTAAGTGAGCGCTCGAAGGTGGGCAAGTACAGTTGTCTCGGTACTCAATACGACTTTGTCGCATTTGGTGTCGAGACACTGGGCCGGTGGTGCCCGGGTGCGCACTCGCTTTTCAAGGAGCTCAGCAAACGGCTCAGGGATGTAACGGGAGACTTACGGCTTTCTCGCGCAGCGGATAAGCATCGCCATACAGCGCGGGAATGCCGCCGCCATGATGGGCACCCTACCGCAGGGCCCAAACTTTTTACACTTTTTTTTAAATAGAAAAAAAAATTGTATTAATTTCATATTCTATTTTACCTAGTTTTTAATTTAGTTTTAAGATTTTTATGAATGTAAATATTAATTGTAAATGCGTATTATGTATATTGAAATTCTTATTGTAAATAAATCCTATCAAAGTGAATATTCTTCGAATGTAAATTATGATTATTTTCCAACTGTCAATAGGGTCCCCAAACACATGCTGTGCGAATTAAAATTTATTTTCTAATTCAGATATTAATTTGCTGCTGTTGCAGCTCCACAGCTCTGAAAGCGATACTTTGAGCCCACGTACTGAATGTTTGCAACGCATTATACAGGGTCTGTCGTTAATAATGGATAACCCGTTAACTGCAGTTGGTCCGGATATTAGGCTACAAGAAAATCACATTTTCATGATAGGGTTGCTCCGGTATAAAAATGGCGTAAGGTTTTATCCATTTTTTTTAAATTTTGCCTTCATTGTGTCGCCATTTTATCAATTGTTAGTATTCTATCTCCCACATTACATTGCATTCGTTTCGTTCGTACTTATTCTCTAGTAGAAACAGATAGATTGTTTAATGCAACAGAATTAGATTATTATCTGTCTCTGTTAACACACCGAAAGATGGCCAGCTATCTGGCAGCCGTTTATCGTTTTCGAAACAAAAGTAAACAGTTTTGTATCATAATTCCAGGACGTCCGCTCATCGATGTATTCCACAACTGGGCCCCAGGCCAACCAGACGGTAACACCGAAGACTGCGTGGTCTTTAATAAATACACTACCTTCCACGATTACCCTTGTTCTGCCAAGTTTCAGCATATTTGTAAAAAGACCCGTGCGTCACTGGAGTGGAACTATGAATGTAACATACCAAATCCCGGTTAGTGAAGTAATTATGTAATTTGTTAAAATATGATATCGAAATTGTCTGTCTTATAATGGCCAAAACTTTCCTGTTTACAGATTACAGTTACAGCGAAGAAATGGGAAAATGCTATAAGTTGCACGTAAAACCATTGAACTGGACTCAGGCATACGCTGTTTGTAACTCTGAACAATCCTACTTAGCTATTATCAATTCACCATCGGAGGCTAACTTCTTTGTAGGGATGCTTCCACAGGATATAAATGTGCCTATCCTACTAGGATTTCATAATATTACCGGAGAAGGGTGGTAGACTGTGCGAGGTAAGTTCTAAGAAACCTTAGATTGACGCAATGTACCGACCTATAATTCACATTCACGTAATATAATTCACATTCACGTAATACATTCACGTTATTTAACACCAGAAATAAATACAAAAAAGTTGTCTCTAAAAATTTCAGTCGAATCTCATATAGTCAACTTGATTTTTAAACATTTCTAGGTTCCACTCTCAAGAATAGCGGTTATACGAACTGGGCTGACGGCCAACCGGACGGGCTTTTACGTGGAGTCGAGGAGCGGTGTGGCGCCATGTTGAAGGATGGACTTACAGATATCCAGTGTGACAGACAAGGCATTTTTATTTGTGAATACGACGTGAACACAGATTCATCCTTTCAAGAGACAACACTAGAACCGGCTATTTATTGATTGTTTTAAATTTGAACTTTAGTAATTACATAATATTATTATAAAAAAAATTAACATTCATTTTTATTTTGTGATATTCTAGATAGATGATGTTTTGGGGTTCCTCATGTCTATGGGATCTATGGGGTCTATGGGATATCATAGATCTATGGGACTGCCGACCGCTGTCAAAAGGAGTACCCCAGTTAAGTATCCGACTTAGGCCACAGATTATATAGCAGCTTAGGCTAGACACTCACCGTGACATTATTTCGTTTTATTTAATTGTATAAAATATGTAGGCTCCTGCGAATAAAATTGCCAGATCTGTCAGGATAACCTATCTTTGTTTCCCACCAGTAGGGAACGTATCACAGCGTATGTATGCCTGAGTCCCTTTCAATTGTTCTGCGCGCATCTTACCGAATTGTAGGTAGGTACGAAATGTAATCCGTAAAATATAAACTTTAGCCAATAAATAAAAAAATACCTATGTGAAATATTCTGATGTGACAATACTATTGAAGCGTTGTTGTTGTGTGTATTATAGGTGCTTGAGATCATCGAAAAACCTACGGTTGAGAATGCCTCAGCACTCCACAAGCTTCTTCGATAACTCTTTCACGGTTACAGCTATTCGATTGTGGAATAGGTTACCTGTGGAGATAAGGCGAGCCGAGACATTACATAAATTTAAAACAATGGTTAGGGAACACTATTTAGCATTGGAACACTTATGAGCTGCAACTTTGGTATGCACAAACATTACTCCTCTGTTTATATATAAATATTATATATGTAAGTATGTATGTATGTATGTATGTATATATGTATGTATATGTTTATGTATGTATGTATGTATATGTGTATGTATGCGTGTATGTATTTAGATTGTAAGTTTATTTACCTACGGCCACTACTACCTTTTCTTCCTACAAGGATCTTTCCATCCAAAGGTTACCTGGTAGAAATTGCTTTAAGCAATAGGGCCGCCCATTGTATTGCTCTTAAACTTAATAAGCTCAATGTACATATTAATGAATACCTACTGTATTGGCGTATAATAAAATATAAAATAAATAAATAAATAAATATCAGTGGATTTGGACTGGTCAATTTGTAAATAAAGTAGGTATGACCTACGAACCCTACGTCTATGTCATAATAGGTTTATGAACAATATGCCACATTTATGGAAATTCTTTGTGTGCTCTAGAACATAGATAAGAACTTTATTCTCCTTATTAAAACTTAACACATATTGATTACATTTTTAAATAGATTTATACAAAAATACATTTAAAAATATAAAAAACAGTAACCCACCTGTTTGAGTACAGGGACCAAGCTACCCGTGGTTAGGGCTCCAGAGACAGGAACTTCCGCACAATACGGGCCATATTCAACAGAATCGCCTACTGCATTAAGCCCTTGACCCAGCTGCCTAACGTGAGCCTCTGTAGATGGAGGTCGAGGTTCTTGACTATTAGGCCATGTGCAGATACGACTATCGGAACAATAATCGCCGAATCCACATCCCACATATAGACAATCTCGTGAGCAAGGTCCATATATTTAATTTGTTTATCTTTTTCTGCTTTCACGAGATTCTCTCATGTGGCACAGTAATATCGACAATTACTGCAAGGCACTTTAATCGATCCATTATCACTATATCAGGTCTGTTAGCTATAACAGTCCTATCAGTGATAATAGATCGGTCCCAATACAATGTGACATGACTGTTTTCAAGAACTGGGTCGGGCACATACTTGTAATAAGGTATCTCCACGTCGATAAGGTTATACTTTAGAGCAAGTTGCTGGTGGATAATCCTGGCTACTTGGTTGTGTTTGTGCAAATACTCACCATTCGCAAGACGAGAACAACCAGAGATAATATGCCTTAAAGAATCTCCGGGACGATGACATGCCCGACAGATGTCAATAGTACCATCTTTTACAAATCTTAACCAGGATACCGATGCTGTTGAATCAACCATGCAGTTCCTTGCTCTTCCATATTTCCTTGCGATCAGATACACTCAATATTACAGGTTTGCGCAAGTTCTCTTTCGCAAGGGAGAGCGGGGTCAGTCCGTTGTCTATTGCCACAACATCTCGATGCATATCCACGTCCACCTGCAGGAAATACTCTCTAAGGTTGCATATCTCACGGTTATGGAGAGTCTTGGCATTTAAAAATCATCGACCCCCACATTTCGGGTTATATACAACCTCAATACTGACGAGCCTGGGTGACAATTCGATATGAAGTACTTTCCTATCCAGAGCTTCTAATTCCGAATTCAGAACTTTATTTATTTATTTTTAAATTCTACATCTATCATTACAGGGTAAGTCCTAATACAATAGAGTAGGCGATTTATGCACCATTTTCCTAAAACTCATGATTCATTACATAAACATCCCATCCGGTACGAACCGGTTAATACGCTCCAGTATACCCGACTAGTGGATCTTACGTCTAATTATTTTAAATAAATATACGGCTAATGCAAGTTCTCTCCTCAGGGGCGGGGCCCCAAGAGATTAGACTACGTCCTCGCCGTCCGCCCTGGACCCCAACTTGACCACGGTAACGCAGTGGCAAGTTGGGTGACCGAACGTCGACATCGAGAACTTGAGTGGCCAACACAGAAAGAAACTGCTTATCATGAATAAGCCAGAAGAGACCCCCGGTCCTGACACTGCCCTTCCCCGGGCAGTCTCAGCCGACGACTTACTGCATTATTCCCGGAACCTGATTATGCCTATCGATTTGGGGGCTCGCGTCGCGCCGCCTAGTTGCAGCGCGACGTCGACGCCCCAAGGAAATGTTGCTGCTGGGACTGACGATGGGTCAGCTCCCAGTAGTGTGAGGGGTAAGGGCCCTTCTTCTTCGCAGAAGAGGACCCTCGAGAAGGGGGAGCTGCCGCGCGACCGGAGCACTAGTTGCTCTGGGTGGGGGTCCCTCCTCTCCAGCGATTCGGAGGAGGAGGTGCCGGTGAAGACGGTGCGCACGCGTCTCGACGCCTACAGAAAGCGCCCGCCAACACCACCCCCGTCATCTGTGCCGTCCCTGCGCAGTCGCAGGGATATCGGTGTGCCGCCCGCGCGGGAGATAATGAGTATTTTCTCCCGCATGAACGCGGCCATGCGGGGGAGTAAAAACATGTCGGGGAGGAAGAAGATTGTGGCTTCACTGGTGGATGAAGCCCAATCCTCCCTCGACAAGCTCCTCGAGCGGAGCGTCACAGAGGAGGAGGCGAAGCTCCGCAAGCAGGTTGCGAGCCTGGAGGTGGAGCTCACTGCCTCCCGAAAGGAGATGGAAGATCTCCGTCGGGAGGTCGCTGAGCTGACCAAAGCGGTCAAGGCACCTCCAGGTCCCATGCCGCCTCCTCCTCTGACGGCTGGACCAGCGCCGAAGACGGCGCCTAGGACCGCGCCCACCATGGCGCCCGGCTCGCCGCCGAAGCCTGTACCGACTACGGTGCAGGTCCTGACGGCGATCGAGAGGCGCCTCGCGGTCCTGGAGGACCGGGCGTACCGCCCTCCGCTAGCGCGTCCCGCGTTTTCATACGCGGCGGCTGTCGGCGGTGCTCCCGCTCCGGGTCCAAGCGGCACACCCGCTGTCCGCCGCCCCGCTCCGCCCCCGTCCGCTTCAGCGAACCGGATGCCGGCCGAGACCGCGGCCCAGGCGCGGAAGGCCAAGGGGCGTGGTAAGAAGAGTGGCACCCCTGCCGCCTCGTCTTCCTCTAGCGTCGCTCCCGTTGCTTCCTTACATCCCTCCAGACGGGAGGGATGGGAAGTAGTGGGAGCCAAGAAGAGGAAGACGAAGGCTGCCAAGAAAGCGGCCAAAGCCGCCGCGGCGAAGGCGCCGAAGAGGCCCCGCCCCCCTCGCTCCACCGCCGTCGTCCTGACGGTGACGACGGTAGGTGTGGAGAAAGGGGTGGGGTACGCCGACGTACTGAGGACCGTGAAGTCCTCAGTCAACCTCTCGGCCCTCGAAATACAAGGGGGGCTCCGGTGCAAGACGACACGCACCGGGGCTCGCCTCCTCGAGGTCTCCGGCGCCTCCAGCGGCCCTAAAGCTGACGCCCTAGCGGCTCAGCTTAGGGTCGCGCTGGACGAAGAAGCCGTCCGCGTCACCAGACCCACCAAATGCGCCGCATTGCGCATCACGGGTCTGGATGACGCGGCCACGACGGAGGAAGTTGTCTCCGCCGTCGTGGAGGCGGGCGGCTGCCCCCGTGACCAGGTGAAGGCTTCAGATATCTCCTTCGGCTCCACTGGTCACGGGATGACAGTCGTCCAGTGCCCCGTCGCGGCGGCACTGAAAGTGGCGGACGGACGAAGCCTCCTCGTAGGGGGCTTCCTAAAGGCGCAGGTGCACCTCCTTCGTGCCCGGGAAACCAGATGTTTCCGGTGCATGGTGGTGGGGCACGTCGGAGTGCAGTGTACAGCGGAAGTCACCGTGGGCGATCGGTGCTTCCGCTGCAGCCGGCCCGGTCACAAGGCAAGTGCCTGTGACGCCCCGCCTCGCTGCTTTAGATGCGAGGCGGAGGGCAAGACCGCGGATCACCGGGTCGGCAGCACAACCTGCGCCGCCTCGAAGCCAAAACCTCGTCCGTCCGCTGAGAGCGGTGGGGGTGCCGCCCTTGCGCGGCCAGTTGCTTCGCGGCGGGATGCGGTTATGGACGTCAATTAATGTCTGACGCCCGTATCCGTATCCTGCAAGTGAATTTGAACCACTGCCGTGCTGCTCAGGATCTTCTGTACCAGAGCATCCGGCAGTGGTCCATAAACTTGGCCGTGGTCGCCGAGCCGTACTACGTCCACCCGGGAAGCCCGGTGGACGAGGACGGCTCGGCCTGTTGTATCTTTGGGGGGTCCGCCGCAGACAACTCGCGCCTTGCGATCATTGCAAGGGGCCGCGGGTGTGTTGCGGCGGACTATGATGGGTTGGCAGTCGTGGCCACCTACATCTCGCCGAACATTGACGAGTCTCAGTTTGAGCTATGGCTCACTGAGCTCGACGTCGTCTTCGCTGCGTGCCGTCCTCGCCCTGTCCTGCTCCTGGGAGACTTCAACGCCTGGAGTGAGGCGTGGGGCTCCCGGGAAACCAGGGACAAGGGGAGGCTTCTTGAGGACTGGACCAGAACACGTGGTCTGGAGGTCCTCAACCGGGGGAATGTCGCCACCTTTTGGCGGCGGGGGGGGGAATCGATCGTGGACGTAACGTTCGCATCCCCTGACCTCGCCGCCCGTATTACAGGCTGGCGCGTGGAGGAGGGTGAGGAGACGCACTCGGATCATCGGTACATCCGGTTCGATGTCGTCCCCCCACCTGACCTCCCACAGCCGGTGGCAAATCCCCCGGATCCGCGTTGGGCACTTCACCATCTGGATCGGGAGGCTCTCCTGGAGGCATCCATCGTGCAGGCCTGGATTCCAGCGCCGGACCGGCCTGCCGATGTGGATGCCGAGGCGGAGTGGTTCAGGAGAGCCATGTCGCAAATCTGTGATGCGGCGATGCCTAGGGTTACACCCAGACCGGCCAGGAAGCAGGTGTACTGGTGGTCGCCGGAGATTGCAGAGCTGCGCGCAGCATGCATCTCCGCCCGCCGCCGGTACACCAGGTTTCGCCGGAGGCGTCGCCGCCCAGACGACGCGGCAGCCCGAGAGGCGGAGCTTTTTCAGGCATACAGGGAGGCTAAAGGTAATCTCCAGGAGACGATAAAGCGGGCCAAGACGGCGGCCCGCGAGGAGCTCCTGGAGACCCTGCAGCAGAACCCATGGGGGCGCCCGTACCTACAGGTCAGGGAGAAACTCCGACCTAGGGCGCCCCCACTGACCCAGAGTCTCCAGCCGCAGCAGCTGGAGCGGGTCATGGGCTCCCTGTTTCCGACGAGCGCGGAGGAGCACGTCCCTCCGCGCATGGCTCCGTCTCTGCCCGACGCGGATAGCACCAGCGAAGACGACGTACCCGAAGTCAGGGTGGGGGAGCTAGGTGCGGCAGTACTCCGGCTTAAACGCCGGAAAATCACTGCCCCCGGACCCGACGGCATTCCTGGCCGTGCATGGGTCCTGGCTCTCGGAGAACTCGGGCCTCGACTGATGGGGCTCTTTAGCGCATGCCTCGAAAGGGGCCAGTTTCCCAAGGTGTGGAGGACGGGGAAACTGGTCCTGATCCGTAAGGCGGGGCGGCCGGTGGACTCACCGTCCGGATACCGGCCGATCGTGTTGCTCGACGAGGTGTGTAAGCTCTTTGAGCGCATTATCGCGGAACGCCTCGTCGAGCATCTCACGAGTGTGGGGCCAGACCTGGCGGATAACCAGTTCGGTTTCCGTCGGGGACGCTCCACCGTGAGCGCGATCATGCGCGTGAAGAGCCTGACGGAGGAAGCAGTCTCGCAGGGCAAGGTGGTGGTGGCGGTGTCTCTTGACATCGCCAACGCGTTCAACACCTTGCCATGGAGCTGCGTTAGGGAGGCGCTCGTGTATCACGAAACGCCTCTCTACCTCCGTCGTATTGTCGGGGCCTATCTCTCGGAGAGGGCCATAGCTTTCCCCAGCTGGCTCGGGCCAGCTCGGCGAGATGTGTCGTGCGGTGTTCCGCAGGGGTCGGTCCTGGGGCCGCTTCTGTGGAACATCGGCTACGACTGGGTGCTGCGGGGTGCGTTGCCTAGGGGTGTCGGCGTAACGTGCTACGCCGACGATACCCTCGTCACGGCGCGGGGTGCAACGTACCAGGAGGCAGCACTCAAGGTCACGACGGGTGTTGCTCGAGTCGTGGGTCGGATACGGCAGCTGGGACTGGAGGTGGCCTTGCACAAGTCCGAGGTTCTGTGTTTTCACAGACCTCGGAACGGTCCACCAGAAGGTTCCAGCATAAATGTGGGAGGCGTTAGCATCGGCATCAAGCCCTCGATGAAGTACCTAGGGATCGTACTTGATAGCCGATGGAACTTCGGACCACATTTCCGAAGTTTGGTCCCCAAGGTGACGCAGGCATCGGTCGCGCTTTCGCGACTGATGCCCAACCTAAAGGGACCCAACGCCTCCTGCAGGAGACTGTACCTGGGGATCGTGCGGAGTATGGCCCTATACGGGGCTCCCGTATGGGCGGATAGGTTGGCGGTCAAGGGGAACGTGACTCTGTTAAACAGACCACTTAGAACCTTGGCCGTCAGAACCGTACGGGGGTACCGCACGATCTCCGGAGAGGCTGCATGTCTCCTAGCCGGGACCCCTCCATGGGACCTGGAAGCGAGAGCCCTTGCGTCATTGTTCCAATGGCGCAAGGAGGCGCTGGAGCGGGACCACAGGCCTGCGTCTCGAGAAATCGAGGACCAGCGGTCCCAACTCCGCCAGGATCTCATGGAGTCATGGAGGGTGCGACTTGAGCAACCCAAGGGGGGTGCCATCTTCATCGCGGCGGTGAGACCGATCATGGACGATTGGCTGCAGAGGCAGCATGGTGACCTCACGTACCGTGCGACGCAGATGGTTGCCGGGCATGGATGCTTCGGTAGCTATCTGTTTCGCATGCATCGTGAGGTCACACCCCGGTGTCAACACTGCGAGGTTTCCGACGACGACACCGCACTCCACACGTTGGTGGAGTGCTCAGCGTGGGCGAGTCAGCGCCGGGACCTCGTAGTGGGTCTGGGCGTGGATACCCTCTCGCTGGGGACCATGCTTCAAGCCATGGTATCCAGCGGGAGTAGGTGGAACGCGGCCGTGTCCTTCTGCGAGCAAGTCATGCTCGCGAAGGAGGCGGCCGGGAGGGAGAGGGAGCGTACCCTCCCCGCCGAGTTCCGTAGTCGGCGGCCAGGCCGCCCCAGACTACGCGACTACGCCCAAGACTATCGTCCTCCATGATCGGGGCCTGAGGACGGCGGGATCGCCACCCACCGTCCTTGCAGAAACAGGCTAGAAGGGTTGCGTGCTGCGGGGCCTTTGCCCCATAGCACGCAACCAGATTCACTCACTGACGCGGGATAAAACCCGACCCCAATGACGCGGGATTCTCGTCCCGACCAAACACCCGCAGAGACCACAGGGGTGGTCAAAGTCCGCCGGGCGCCACTGGACATACCCTCTGCTAGTAACCAGGGACGCCCGGCAACGGACGTTAGAGCGGCCGCGGCCTTGGGCCGCGGAATTAAAAAAAAAAAAAAAAAAAAAAAAAAAAGTTCTCTCCTCACTCTCAATCATCATCATCATGACTGCATTACATTCTAATTGGCTTCTAACTAATGTGTTATACAAGGTGACAATTTCTTGAATATTTGTAAAATTTCGTACAGTGCGCATCAAAAAACCAAAGTTTCGAAATGATTTCTTACAAACATTTACAATGTGATCTCAAAACGTCAGCCCTATGTCAAAGTGAACACCGAGATCTCTCACTTCCGTGACTCGAGCCAGTTGGTCACCCATGATGCTATAACCATGCAGTAGTGGAGTATGAGCTCGCGTAAAAGTGATTGTTAAACACTTTGATGTGTTAAACTGCAATGAGTTGTTCTCACTCCATGCTACCGCTCTGTTTATATCATCCTGCAACTTCCCGCAGTCATCCTGATCTTTTATTTCCATATAAAGCTTCAAATCATCATTATCACTTTAGGCAAGTCGTTTATCATTATGATGAACTCCAGCGGTCCTAAATTACTGCCCTGGCTCACACCGGACAATGTGTTATATGGCTTTGACATGAACCCCGCATATTCCACATACTGTTGCCTATCTGTCTTAAAGCTGGCAAAAAAAATTTAGTAACCGTGGAGTGAAACCCATACCTGCCAATTTAATTAATACTCGTAGTATGTCATTTTGGACCACATTAAAAGCTTTCCGAAAATCGCAATAAGCTGCATCAATCTGCACTCCACGGTCCACTGCCGGAACTATATCAGCCATGTAACTAAGTAGGTTGCTGGTGGTACTTCTAATAGGTCGAAAACCATGCTGGGCCTCAGTGAGTTGTGGGCTTACCTGTGTCAATAAGCGTCTTTGAAGTGCTTTGAAGTGTGAAGTTTTATAATAAGGACTAGAAGTGGCAAGATGCAAAGCGCCGGTGTGCCTTAGAGGATGCCAGTTTCTTTCATCCTCAGGACTATGCTGAAGCCAACTGTTAGAGGTAAGTTCAAAGGAGCTCATTTATTTTTACTGGAGAAGTTTCAACGGAGGTATATTCGAAAACTGAGTCAAAATTGAGAATCACGCAATTAGTAGATATCATCCTAAGTAATCAAATCAAAAAATGTAAGCTGTAAAGCATTATCAAAGTCTATCAAAACCCAGCATTTCCTTCTATCCTATTTAATTTACCTATCCTATAAAATCTAAGTCAAATATTAGTAGACTACGCAGTCGCCCCAATAGGACTCGGGAACGACCATGTTTGCGCGTTGGCAAATTACCAATCAAAGACAAAAAAGTGTAGATAAACCTATGGTTTCCCAGTGGAAATCTATTTTGCCGCAATCATGATAGTAGACTACGAAAACTGTAAAATTTGACCGTAGCTATGCTGACTATTGCTCAGCGATTTCAAGTCTATTTCCATGCGATTGAAATAGAAGCCTTGGTCTCAACTTTTCTTCAATGAACTAAAGATTTTGGTTCCTATGCTTTTATATGACACATGTTTACAGCTATCCATAAAAATCCTCATCGATCCGACTTGTGCTAAAAAGTTATTCAAGGTCAAAGTTAAATTTTTTTCTGTCTTTCAATTTTTCTCGTAAACGCGAATTCTATCAAAAATAATTTAGGACATAATTGTAGATTATATAATTAGTAAATAACTACTTAGTTACAATAATGGTCATACAATTTTTCTTTAGAATTACCACTTCTGAGATATTGTGGCTATTTATGTCCAACGAGTTATATTCTACACGCCATGCTGCTCCGCTCCTATTGGTCGTAATGTAATGTTATATATTTAATGTTAATCGATTACATATGTACTCGCTTTATATTTATAAGTGTCGTTGAAAAGAATGTTATTTGTACAGTAGTTTCTGAGAAATTAGATACGTTGTAATTAAAAACAACAAAATAACCTAAAGATCCAAAGTATGGATGATTTAATTAACCTATTTGACACAATGGCGTGGGGTTATTTACACATCGCGTCGTCGTTAAAAGGTTAACGCATCAGATATCTATAAAGTTCCTACAGAAAACCCACAAACAGCGATAACGTTCTTGGTAACAGGACGCGGGTTTTCCGAGCTATCGACTTATATAAGTAGGTACACTAAGTACCTATCTTCCAGGAATAGATATACTTTGTTTGTTTGAACTGCAGTTTTGAAATTAAACCTTCTTATAAGAATAGATTGCCTTTTTCTTCGAGGCAGGTTGGATAGGATCTAAGTAGCAATGAAAATGTGACAAGGCTTGCCTACCTTAAGGGTACGCTGAGAAAGATGCGCGTGGCAAACGCAACACGTCACAAAGAGACAGTGGTTTACGGTGTTTCCAGTGGCGCCCGGCGAGAGACAACAGTCTGGCTTTTTGTGGATGCTCTCTGGAAAGACGCGCATTGTAAACTGCGTGTGGATACCGTGCTTGTTCGACAGTGTAAGCATAGGTAGAAGACATACGTGAAATTATTTGTAAACGCATGTTTTAATTACACCTATTAAGTATAGGTATCCATGTCAAAAGAGTGCGCGTCAGTCGCATTGCGTTTTTGCAGCAATTATCGGAAAAAGTAACTTACAACTGCGCGCGACTAGACGCAGCGAGGCAAGGCGTCGTCGTTCGAAAAAAAATCATCGATGTATTATGAGACTAGAGCTTTATTTCATATTTTTCCCATGAATTCTGGAACGGTAGATTTTTCGTCACAAGTTATGCCGCGGCCATAGGTTAGTTTGATAACTTCTGGCATCGAGATAGAAATTTATAAATCCATGACTTCTGACCACTAAGATTTGAAAAGTAGGTACCTATGAGCCTCCTTATCTTGTTATAAAGAAAACAGTTAGTATTTATACTCGTGCATTCTTACTTTGGCACTCATTGTATTGTTTGTGTGTCTCCTTACTGTGATACTTGTGTCGATATCATGTGTGAGCGGTAGTTTGCATGCAGTATACATTTATAAGCTAAGTAATTTAATAATCGACATAATTTACCAATACAATGTATTTCAGAAATGTATTTGTGTTACTTCTTATGTTTTGTGTATCAAATTTCTCAAGTAAGTTTCTTTTCAATATGTTTCATTATTCCTTACAACATTCTGTGGATAGGTACCTACCTAATCTTTTCTTCTATTGTTTTATTATTGACTTGTCAAACAAATGCATTGCTACTCCAATTCAACGTTGCTTTTAACTCTACAGCAAGTAGTATAGTATAATATAGCTGCATTATTACTCATAGATGGTCAAAGGGACAAAAGATTCTTTCGCAAAGATTATGATTACTCAAACGGGACTAAAAGTTTTTATAAGATTCACACAATACCCAAGACTTGGGCGGCGGCTGAGCTCAAGTGTGCGCAAGAGGGCGCTAGTCTCTTCTTTCCCGAGGACGAGGCTGAAGCTAACGAAGTCGTTAAGTATTGGAAATCCAAGCAGCCGACGTTTGAATATGTATATGTTGGTGTCACGGATTTGATCGCTAAAGGATTTTATGAAACTATTGATGGTAAGAATTCTGTGCTTATGACGCAAAAATTGTTAAAGGGTAAAGTCAAATCTAAAGTAAGCAGAAGTGGAGATCTGAGTCACTGGGCCATAGAGTAAAGTAATAGGAAGCTGGGCTATATGACATGCATCTTTCGTTTGCGAAACAAAAACAAACAGTCTTGAACGATAATTTCAGGACGTCGCTTTACTGATGTATTCCACAACTGGTCACCAGGCGAGCCAGGAGATATCGGTGGTATTGAAGACTGCGCAGTCTTTAGGAAAGACACTACTTTCCACGATTATCCTTGCTTCTTCAAGTTTCCGCATATTTGTAAAAAGACCCTCGCATCACTGGCGTGGAACTATGAATGTAACATACCTGTAAAATACCCTGGTTAGTAAAGTTTTTAATTTGTTTATTAATAGCGAAATGGTCTGTCTTTAACATCTCTTGGCAAATTTTGCCTTTTCACGTACAGCGAAAAATTGGGCTAACGCTATAAGTAGCATGCAAAGCCATTGAACTGGACTCAGCGCTCAAGGATAGGCTGTTTGTAACTCTGAACAGTCCTACTCTGTTTTATTTAACCGCTATTTTTACGCACCTACGTCCATTGCCGGGCGCCCAATACCTAAACTAGCAATACTTCTAATACTCGGAAGTATTTCCTGTGTGAACACTCCTATTTAGCGATTATCAATTCACAATCGTAGCTTGACCTCATTACGTTATGAATAAATACCTCCTACCACAGATTAGTCCTCTTTTATTTTAATTCCACGGCCCTAGATATAAAGCTACAAATCCCTAGATATAAAGCTACAAATCCACGTATCCGTTACTTGGGGTGGAGTTACGCAGTATCGTACTGCTACCTACGTCCTGCTACACGCCAGATTGAAGGGTTAGTTTTTTGACTGTCTTACGTAAGTTTTTTGAAATGTAAATAAACATTTATATGGGTACCTAATTACATACATACAAAAAACCTACCTATATCGCCTAAAGGGTATGCAGAGATGCATAACACACACACTCACACAGATTCTATAGGTGCAGCATGGTCATGTGCATGTGACGGCGCATCTTGTATAGCAACAACGTACGCGGTGGCTCGGGGGTGTCTGACACTACAGCGCGCTAGAGCACGTACTTACTCACTTAGCTGCACTACGCGCTCGTGCACGGGCACTAATATAATATAAAATATTACGACAAGTAAACCAATTATAATACAGTCCACAAATCTTTCATTTCATAGAGTAACCATAACGGCCGCTCCATAGTTTGGTACTTCGAACCGGGTGCGCCAAAGTTCACCTAAATTTTCAACTCCGAAAATTGGAACTCCGAAAATGTTCTTCCTAACATTTTGCATCCTAACAATCACAATTCCTAACTACTCTGTCTCTAATGTTTTAATTCCGAATCATTCAACTTCATAATGTCGGTAGCAATAAACATCTATTATACTATTATTTCTTTTCCTATATTTTGTCAACATAACCATCTTTTACACTATTATTGAAAGTCATACCTTTTTTGTTTAGATTTATTTTTATTAATAATAATCAGTATTATTTACATTAATTTTGCGTAACTTTTACGGACTTTTACAGAAACGAATCGGTCATATTTATAGTTCTTGGTTTAGGTTAGGTTAGAATTGTGACCACACAACGCACGAGCCGAGCGAGCGAAGCGAGCGTGCCGCGGTAGCGGCCGGCGAAGTGCCAGAAACGAATCGAAAACGAAAAAGGTATAAAAACGTTAGGATAAAAAACAGTAGGAGCTTTAATATTGTATGTTAACGATTTTATTGATAACAATTTTCGGAAACATGAGTGTTATGAACATCGACGGTAGCACTACAAATAGTATGAATAAAAACTGTAGGATGAAAAATTTTAGGAGGAGTGATCATTCGGATTACAAATCGTTATGAAGAACAATTTCGGATAAAGAACTTTAGGTGAGTCAATATGGACCCCTTCGAACCGGATAATGTAGTGAACAAACGGGAACAATGTAGTGAGTTGTTAAATCCCCTGTTTAATTCAATGAATATAATACCTACTGAATCTTAATACACGTAGCGTGAACCATAATTTTGATGAATTTACTGAACTCTTGAAGAATTTAGTCCTTCCCGAAATAATAGTTATTACCGAGTGTTGGCTGAGCAAGGTATCGTTTCTTCCAACTTTGAGCGGTTACGTTGTCGGATCCGGTAGGACCTACCTCTCCTTTAATGTGTAGATTTGGGCCTTCGCTGCGTTGTGCACGGCGCGTGTGTCCGCTCCGCGTGTTTGATTCATGTAATTTCAAGTGCAGCACTGCGTGAGGCGGATAGCCGTCGCACGCGACGCGGGCAAAAAGACCTAGTAATTATTATTCCATATTATCTTAGTGGTTAATTTACCCAGCTTTTTCAAGTTTAATTTCTGATCATTACTCCAGTAGGTCAAATTAGATAAGAATCCGCTGGTCTTGTCATGCCTTTGCCTTTAATTACCTACTTAGCAGCGTTATTCTACATTTTATAATCTACGTAGGTATTTGCCATTTTGCTTGCGAATGAACTTTATAAGGTCGAGTCAATCGAGTTATCGACATGACACGTACCTACAGATATTGTAGAAGAAAACATTGTTTTAAAGATATAGGTAGCCGTGAAACATTTTAATTTTTTATTAACAAGGAAATAAAATTAAAATAATAATTAAAATAGTACCTGAATGTACCTACCTAATCCGTGAAAATATAAACTTAAGCCAAGAAATAATTAGTTAACGTTCCTGTTTTTTTTTTTTTTTTTGATCCGCGGCCCTAGGCCACGATCTTTTTCAAGCTGTACACTTTTCCTGATAACGCTCCTTCCATGAAAAGTTCCTCTTGATCATATTTCATCGCTCCTTGCTTGACGTCGATATGACAAGAGTTCTTTCTCATAAAGTCTAAGCCCAGTATGCAGTCATCCATTATGTCGGCCACGATGACATTATGCAGGTAAATTCCATTGCCCAACTTTAACTGCATCTCTTTCTCTCCTCGGACGGGTATGCGCTAACCGGTGGCCGTTACCAAGTTGATGCGGTCACGGTTTGCAGAGTCCCCGAGGAACCGATTTGCAAGTCGGGAACTGAAAACCGTGCGAGATGCTCCAGTATCTATTGTCAGCTTGCATGGTGTTCCATTTACCTCGCCCTGAATGATCAGGCTGTTCCCATCCTGGGTTTGTGAGATCGAAACCCTTGGGGCTCTTCTAACATCAGCCAGCACCCGCCCCGCAGTCCTGGCATTTATTCATTTCCCTGCTGTTGCTGGGCGGTGACGTTAGCCACCCTATCCTCTTGGGAACGACTTTCTTCTCTTTCAGCAGTCCGTTTTGGGCAACTGGATCGAAGGTGGCCTCAAACTGTTTTTTATAGGCCGACCAAGAAGATGTCCCATCGAATGGAGTTACTTTAAATCCACGTGCTGAAGGCACAGCAGGTAAGGAAGTCGCATTCCCATCTCCAGCTTTCAGATTTCCCAGCTCTTTCCTCACATATTCTGTAATCTGGTTTTTTACATTTTCTATCCGTGTTTCGGCTTCCGTGAATGCGGTTCTCAACATGATGAACTTGATCCTTCATCACATTCATCTCCTTGCCAAAAGTCGCTCGAAGATCTTTCATGAGGAGCGTCTGTTCCTCCTGGCGGCGTGCCTGCTCCTTTGGCGGCGTGCCTGCTCCTCCTTGTCACGCATCAGCTGATCTTCCAACCGGCGGGCCTGCTCCTCCTGGCGGCGTGCCTGCTCCTCCTTGTCACGCAGCAGCTGTTCTTCCAACCGGCGGGCCTGCTCCTTCTGGCGGCGGGCTTGCTCCTGTAGCATCGCCATCAGCACAGCAAAGTCTGGAGGTGCTGGCGCTGGAGATACCGTGGACGGGCCAGCTTCCACCGTTGGCTGCTGACCACTCAACCTCTCCGGCGTATTACCTCCGAAGCACCTGCTGTCTAACTCCTGCTGGCGCTGACCCCTGGTACGAACGCCCTCTGTGTCTTCTTTTGGTAACACCGGCATTGTTCAAATCCCCAATTCTGACACCAATTGTTACGAGCCGGGGTTCTACGGAATTAAAAATGCCGATCAAACTACCACAAAACACTTTATTTATTACACCACTAATTTACACTTCACTTTAAGCTTCACTGAACACGTTTATTCGCACTTGAACTCACAGGTATAACTCGTATTATCGCTCTGGAAATACTGATCATCTCCCGCCAAAGCGCTCGGCATATATAGGGCGTTCATTGGTCTAGAAGTTTCAGCCGAGAATCATCGCGAACGCTCTCTCACTGTCCCGATACTTCTAGATACGTCGAGACACGCGTTACGTAGAAGTACCGTAAGAGAATATTCCAGAAGCCCGCTACTTAGTAGTACTACGATTTGCTACTAGATGGTGCTGCATGTGGTAGTCTTACTCGCTACGAGATGGCGTTACAATATATAAAAAATGTCATTATGGTTAACACCCCGACTCTGAGTACAAACAATCTTCAGACAATAAACGTTTGGTGAAAACAAAATGGGTAGGTTACATTAGGTTAAAACTGTGACCTCCTATGCACGAGCCGAGCGAGCGAAGCGAGCGGTGCCGCGGCAGCGGCCGGCGAGTGCCAGCGACTTGGATTAATAGAAAAAAGAGATTGTTTTTAGTAGGTTACCAGGAACTGAACTATTTAGATTATGATTTTAGAAAAATGGTTATTTGACTAAATAAAAAATGTTAAAAGAACTAGTTGGTAAACAAGTTATAGTTTTCCCAAACATTAGGTTCGCGTTACAATTTTTTTGTGAATAGTTTTATGAAATTATGCGAAAAATTTTTTGGGAAGTGAATATTTGTCAAATTCCTTCTGGTCAAACAAGGGAGACCCGTTTTCATCATGTTAGACCAAATAAGTTTTATATATTTTGAGTGGTATGTCAAACGATTTTATATTCAATGTATGTTATGTCAAACGATGTTATATTTAATGTATGTTATGCTTATAAAAATTTGTTATTTTAAAATTATATCAATCGTTCATTATATTAACTAATCGTTAAATTAAATTAAATTATAGGTTCCGTTGTTATATGTTGTAAATATTAGAGATTTTGTTGTTATATCATCTATTACTTACCCCTTCTAGCCTGCTTCTGTAGGACGACGGGTGGCGATCCCGCCGTCCTCAGGCCCCGATCATGGAGGTCGATGGTCTTGGGCGTAGATGAGTCTGCGGCGCCCTCGCCGCTGACTACGGAACTCGACGCGGAGGGTAGGCTCCCTCTCTCTCTCGGCCGCCTCCTTCGCGAGCACGACTTGCTCGCAGAAGGACACGGCCGCGTTCCACCTACTCCCGCTGGAGACCATGGCTTGAAGCATGGTCTCCAGCGAGAGGGTATCCACGCCCAGATCCACTACGAGGTCCCGGCGCTGACTCGCCCACGCTGAGCACTCCACCAACGTGTGGAGTGCGGTGTCGTCGTCGGAAACCTCGCAGTGTTGACACCGGGGTCAGACCTCACGACGGATGCGAAACAGATAGCTACCGAAGCATCCATGCCCGGTAACGATCTGCGTCGCACGATACGTGAGGTCACCATGCTACCTCTGCAGCCAATCGTCCATGATCGGTCTCACCGCCGCGATGATGGTGGTATCCCACTTGGGTTGCTCAAGTTGCACCCTCCATGACGCCATGAGATCCTACGGATCCTGCGGAGGTGGGACCGCTGGTCATCGATTTCTCGAGACGCAGGCCTGTGGTCCCGCTCCAGCGCCTTTTGCGCCATTGGAACAATGACGCAAGGGCTCTCGCTTCCAGGTCCCATGGAGGGGTCCCGGTTAGGAGACATGCAGCCTCTCCAGAGATCGTGCGGTAGCCCTTTATTGTTTTGACGGCCAAGGTTCTCAACGGTCTGTTAAGGAGCGTTGAGTTGTTGGCCGTCAACTTCGCCGCCCATACGGGAGCCCCGTATAGGGCCATGCTTCGCACGATCCCCAGGTACAGTCTCCTGCAGGAAGCGTTGGGTTCCTTTAGGTTGGGCATCAGTCGCGAAAGCGCGACCGATGCCTGTGTCACCTTGGGGACCAAACTTCGGAAATGTGGTCCGAAGTTCCATCGGCTATCAAGTACGATCCCTAGATACTTCATCGAGGGCTTGATGCCGATGCTAACGCCTCCCACATTTATGCTGGAACCTTCAGGTGGCCCATTCCGAGGTCTGTGAAAACACAGAACCTCGGACTTGTGCAAGGCCACCTCCAGTCCCAGCCGCCGTATCCGACCCACGACTTGAGGAACACCCGTCGTGACCTTGAGTGCTGCCTCCTGGTACGTCGTCTTCGCTGGTGCTATCCGCGTCGAGCAGAGACGGAGCCGTGCCCGGAGGGACGTGCTCCTCCGCGCTCGTCGGAAACAGGGAGCCCATGACCCGCTCCAGCTGCTGCGGCTGGAGACTCTGGGTCAGTGGGGACGCCCTAGGTCGGAGTTTCTCCCTGACCTGTAGGTACGGGTGCCCCCATGGGTTCTGCTGCAGGGTCTCCAGGAGCTCCTCGCGGGCCGCCGTCTTGGCCCGCTTTATTGTCTCCTGGAGATTCCCTTTAGCCTCCCTGTAAGCCTGATAAAGCTCCGCCTCTCGGGTTGCCGCGTCGTCTGCGCGGCGATGCCTCCGGTGAAACCTGGTGTACTGGCGGCGGGCGGGGATGCATGCTGCGCGCAGCTGTGCAATCTCCGGCGACCACCAGTACACCTGCTTCCTTGCTGGTCTGGGTGTAACCCTAGGCATCGCCGCATCACAGATTTGCGACATGGCTCTCCTGAACCACTCCGCCTCGGCATCCACATCGAAAGGCCGGTCCGGTGCCGGAATCCAGGCCTGCACGATGGATACCTCCAGGAGAGCCTCCCGATCAAGATGGTGAAGTGCCAACGTGGATCCGGGGGATTTTCTACCGGCTGTGGGAGGTTGGGTGGGGGGACGACATCGAACCGGATGTACCGATGGTCCGAGTGCGTCTCCTCACCCTCCTCCACGTGCCAGCCAGTAATACGGGCGGCGAGGGCAGAAGTCGCGAACGATACGTCCACGACCGAGCTGGTCCCCCGCCGCCAGAAGGTGGCGACATTCCCCCAGTTGAGGACTTCCAGACCACGTGTTCTGGTCCAGTCCTCAAGACGCCTCCCCTTGTCCCTGGTTTCCCGGGAGCCCCACGCCACACTCCAGGCGTTGAAGTCTCCTAGGAGCAGGACAGGGCGAGGACGGCACGCAGCGAAGACGACGTCGCGCTCAGTGAGCCGTCCTCGTCCACCGGGCTTCCCGGGTGAACGTAGTACGGCTCGGCGACCACGGCCAAGTTTATGGACCACTGCCGGATGCTCTGGTACAGAAGATCCTGAGCAGCGCGGCAGCGGTTCAAATTCACTTGCAGGATGCGGATATGGGCATCAGACATTAATGGACGTCCATATCTGCACCCTGCCGAGAAACATCTGGCCGTGCAGTAGCGGCACCCCCACCGCTCTCAGCGGATGGACGAGGCCTTGGCCTCGAGGCGGCGCAGGTTACGGTTACGGTGCTGCCGACCCGGTGGTCCGCAGTTTTGCCCTCCGCCTCGCATCTAAAGCAGCGAGGCGGGGCATCACAGGCACTTGCCTTGTGACCGGGCCGGCTGCAGCGGAAGCACCGATCGGCCCACGGTGACTTCCGCTGTGTACTGCACTCTGACGTGCCCCACCACCATGCACCGGAAACATCTGGTTTCCCGGGCACCAAGGAGGTGCACCTGCGCCTTTAGGAAGCCCCCTACGAGGAGGCTTCGTCCGTCCGCCACTTTCAGTGCCGCCGCGACGGGGCACTGGACGACTGTCATCCCATGACCAGTGGAGCGGAAGGAGATGTCTCCAGCCTTCACCCGGTCCCATGCTGCCGCACCCTCCTCCTCCGACGGCTGGACGACGACTGTCTTGACCAACTTGACCACCTTGGTCAAGACAGTGACCTTCCGACGCAGGTCGTCCATCTGCTTCCGGGAAGCAGCGAGCTCCACCTCAAGACTCGTCACCTGCTTCCGGAGCTTCGCCTCCTCCTTGGTGACGCTCCGCGCGAGGAGCTTGTCGAGGGAGGATTGGGCTTCATCCACCAGTGAAGCCACAATCTTCTTCCTCCCCGCCACGTTCCTGTTGCCCCGCATGGCAGCGTTCATGCGGGCAAAAACGCTCATCAGCTCCCGATTCCCGGGCGGCCCACCGACGTCCCTGCGACTTCGCTGGGACAGTACAGAGGACGGAGGAGGAGTTGGCAGCCGCCTTCTATACGCGTCGAGACGCGTACGCACCGTCTTGACCGGCACCTCCTCCTCCGAATCGCTGGAGGAGCAGCTGGTGCTACGGTCGCGCGGCGGCCGCTCCTTCTCGAGGGTCCTCTTCTTCGTCGCAGAAGAACCCTTCTTCTGTTTCACACTGCTGGTCGCTGACCCATCGTCAGTTCCAGCAGCAGCAGTTCCCTGGGGCGTCGACTGACAAATTTATATTAGGAAATAGGTAATTAAGAAGTAGCTACCTACTCTTGTATTTTATACTGTACTAGCATCGCCCGCTTGACAATTTGCATAGTAAAACCTTCCTCGAAACCCACTCTATCCATAAGTAAACACCGCATCAAAATCCGTTGCGTAGTTTTAAAGATCTAAATATACATAGGGACAGACAGACAGCGCGAAGCGACTTTTTTTTATAATTATGTTATGATTTCTTTCAATAGAGCAAGGACATAATAAGAACTTTTATCACAACGACTACCATTTTATAAACGAGACGCAAAGTTTATATAAGATCCATACATTACCTATGAAGTGGCAAGATGCAAAACGCAGTTGTGCCTTAGAGGGCGCCAGTTTCTTTCATCCTCAGGACAATGCTGAAGCTCAATTGGTTTTGGAGTATTGGAAGGCAACGCACTCCTTCTCGCTCATATTCGTGGGTGCCTCAGATTTAATAGCCAAAGGAGTTTATGAAACCATTCACGGTAAGACTTTGTGTTCATGCAACATGAAATAAAAATCGCAAAATTATAATGTCGGTGAGAAGTCCCGTCCCTTTTAAGTTTATAGGTAATACCCGCAGCTCGACTCGCCTGATTTATTAGATTATTATGTTTCTCCAAGCTCAGCTTAGCCGATCTGTGAAAATCGCAACTGCAATGAGAATTTACTGCATAAGTTTGTGCAGTAACTTCGCTTTGCACTTTCGATTTCAGCGTCCTTACCTAGGCCAAAAATTTATTGAATTGAACTTAAATAAAGTATCTAATATGTAAGTATCTATATCCCTTTCCCAGGACTTCCGATTAGAGATGTATATCACAACTGGTCGCCTGGAGAGCCAGGTAATGACAATGAAGACTGCATCGTTTTACATAACGGCGGCTCTCTCCACGACTACTCATGCAACTCGGAATTTCCGTTCATTTGTAAGAAGGATAACATATCGATGGAACGGATCCAGCAAGGTAAATATCAAGAACCAGAATCTATATATTTAATACGACAATTTGTCTGTCTGTCTGTCCGTCCGTCGTTTTTCAATTTACATACATTTGCATGAAATATTAAAATATTCTTTTATTTTTCTTTTTTTTTTGAGGCGATACAAAGTTCGTCGGGATAACTAGTAAAGTTTAATATGATTGCCCACTGAAAATCTAAATATTCAACATTATATAGATTACAACTTGAATGGACAATTGGGTAAATGCTACAAGCTCCACAAGAAACCTTTGAACTGGTCAGAAGCGCATGGTCTTTGTAGTGCTGAGCAGTCTTACTTGGCGATAGTCAATTCCGAGGCGGAAGCTGACTATTTGGCAACATTAGCAACAAGTGCACCGGAAGCTCCAGTCACCGGTAATTTTTTGAATGGAAGTGTTCTACTGGGATTTAACAACATATACGATGAAGGCTGGCAAACTGTTAGAGGTAAGTTCAAAGGAGCTCATTTATACTGGAGAAGTATCAACAGAGGTATATTCGAAAACTGAGTCAAAATTAAGAATTACGCAATTAGTACTTATATATTTCTAAATACATACATAATAAACATAGAAAACACCTAAACTCCGAGACAAATATATGTGGATCCCACAAATATTTGATTCGACCCGGGAATCGAACCCGAGACTCCGGAGTCGAAAGCCGATGCACTACCGACCACGCCACCGAAGCAGTTAATTATAAATTGAACCATTAATTTTGTAAAAGTATCCATTCAAAAGTTACAATCGATTTAAGATGGTCCCTCAATCGTGCATACCAGACACCCATATAATACATGGGGGCACACTAAAAGTTCTGCACTTCTAGCTAATCGGAACTATTTGAATTTCGTATGTTATATTTTATTAAACGTTGCAACCTTCTTAAAAAAACAATTGGCGGGATATCATTTGTCAATTGTTTTTTATCACACATCAAAGTTCTACGTATGCAACGAAAATGGAATTGAGTCGAAAAGATTTTAGAGCGATGATTTTTTTATGATTTTAAAAGTTCTCTCTCTCCGCAAGACTGTGCCGCTCGTCTTTAATATGCTTTTGGGAGAGAAGCACCTTGTTTGAGCACCGTGAGGCGATGGTTTGCTGAATTTGAGAGAGGTCGAGTTTCTTTACATGACGAATTTCGTGAAGGGCGGGCCTTCAACTGCTGTCAACGAAAATAATGTGGCTACTGTTAAGCGGTTAATTGAAGAAAACCCGCGGATTACCTATGAGACAATTTGAGGACTATTGGGGATTGGTATGAGTCAAATCCAGAAAATTTTACACGAAACATTGAAAGTTCGGAAACTTTGTTGTCGTTGGATCCCTCATGAACTGACAGCGGAGCAGAAGCGGGCTCGCGTGGAATGGTGCTCACAGATGTTACTGAAGTACGACCACGAACATTCTAATGCTGTTTATGACATTGTCACAGGAGACGAAACGTGGATTTATTGTCTTGAACCCGAAAAAAAAACAACAATCTTGTGAATGGGTGTTTGAAAATGAGAACAAGCCAACAAAAGTGAGGCAGGCGAGAAACGTTGGTAAAAATATGATCGCGTTTTTTTTTCTCAGCTACGGGTCCCATCTGTACAATTCCACTTGAAGATCAAAAGAGTGTCAATGCCGAGTGGTATTCTACCATTTGTTTACCCAGGGTGTTAGAAAAAGTTCGCGAAAGACGACCCAAAAGCCGCGTTCTTCTACATCATGACAACGCTTCTTCACACACAGCCAACAAAACAAAGTCATTTTTAGCTTCCGAAAAAGTGCAACTCGTCACCCATCCTGTGCATAGCCCCGACCTAGCACCCAGTGATTTCTGTATTTTCCCCAAAATCAAAGATTTGATGAGAGGTTTCACTTTTACCAACTCCGAAGAGGCAGTGATAGCACGTAGAAAACATGCCTTCAGATCTGTGGTCCTCCTGTTTTAAAAAATGGTTCGATCGCATGAAAAAATGTTTAAAATGTAAAGGAGAGTATTTTGAAAAGCTATATAATGAATGAATAAGAATTAGCCAAATCTATCAAAAGCCAGTATTTCCTACATTGTACTTTTCAACCGACTTTCAAAAAAGGAAGAGGTTCTCAATTCAACAGTATGTTTTTTTCTTAATTCATTGTGTCGAAGCCATTTAATAAAAAAAAACAACATTTCAGGTGCCACAATCGAGGATACCGGTTATATGAAGTGGGCTGACGGTCAGCCGGACGGACTATCACGTGGAGTGGAGCAGCGGTGTGGCGCCATGTCGCACAGTGGACTTCTAAACGATATCGAGTGCAACTTACCAGGCTACTTTATCTGTGAACACGATGTGGACACTTTGGCTGCATCCTTTGATGATAGAATAGGCGGAAAATAAATTTATACTTTATCAATGTTTGTGAATCACTTAAAAATGTTGCTGTTCCAATTCTGGTCCATCTCCTATAACAGACGAAAACCTACCATTTTTACACATTGAACTAATAAAAAAAAATACAACTGTTATTATTAAAACATGGGGCACACTAAAAGTTCTGCACTTCTAGCTAATCGGAACTATTTGAATTTCGGATGTTATATTTTTTTAAACCTTCTTATTAATAAAAAAAACCATTGGCGGGAAATCATTTGTCAATTGTTTTTTATCACACATCAAAGTTCTACGTATGCAACGAAAATGGAATTAAGTCGAAAAGATTTTAGAGCGATGATTTTTTATGATTTTAAAAGTTCTCTCCGCAAGACTGTTCCGCTCGTCTTCAAAATGCTTTTGGGAGAGAAGCACCTTGTTTGAGCACCGTGAGGCGATGGTTTGCTGAATTTGAGAGAGGTCGAGTTTTTTTACATGACGAATTTCGTGAAGGGCGGCCTTCAACTGCCGTCAACGAAAATAATGTGGCTACTGTTAAGCGGTTAATTGAGGAAAACCCGCGGATTACCTATGAGACATTTCGAGGACTATTGGGGATTGGTATAAGTCAAATCCAAAAAATTTTACACGAAGAATTGAAAGTTCGGACACTTTGTTGTCATTGGATCCCTCATGAACTGACAGCGGAGCAGAAGCGGGCTCGCGTGGAATGGTGCTCACAGATGCTACTGAAGTACGACACGGACATTCTAATGCTGTTTATGACATTGTCACAGGAGACGAAACGTGGATTTATTGTTTTGAACCCGAAAAAAAACAGCAATCTTGTGAATGGGTGTTTGAAAATGAGAACAAGCCAACAAAAGTGAGGCAGGCGAGAAACGTTGGTAAAAATATGATCTCGTTTTTTTTCTCAGCTACGGGTCCCATCTGTACAATTCCACTTGAAGATCAAAAGAGTGTTAATGCCGCACTCGGCATTAACACTCGGATTAAACAAGTCTACTATGCACTTTGTCAATCAATATTAACATTTTGCATAACGTCATGGGGAGGAGTAGGTAAGACCTTGCTTTTACCCGTCGAGCGAGCTCAGAGGTCAATCCTTAAGGTATCAACGTTCCGCCCTTTCCTATTTCCCTGTGAAGTATTAAGAGTCCGTATGCAGAATCGAAACGGGCGGAATTAGGTATTTGACACAATTTGTGCGTGAGTCCGGAGTTACCGATGGTGGTCAGCCAGTAGGTACGGCGATTACATGGTTTTGATCTTTTTTTTTTCATTTTATAATAATAGTGTCTTGTGTGGGGGAGGTGAAAAGAGGGCTAGGAGGGGGGGTGTTTTTTTTCTCTCCTTAAATTCAAGAAAAGACCCTCTATACTCGTATGATCCCGTAATCAAAACTCCTCTACCTTTCCTCTGTCGTTGCACTCTCAAAGGGGGGGCGAGGGCTAATTTTTTTTCCTAATCAAAATCATTTGACCTCCTCTATACAAAGGGGCTCTACCAACATATTTAGGGCCCCAGCGAACTCATCTGCTAGTGGCGCACCTGCTGATCAACGGACGAGGCTCGTTAATTTACGGTACCTATGAAGTGGCTTCGGTCCCTACGTGGGTATCAGGTGTTGGTCCGGGGGGTGCCACCGTGCAACTGTGCTAAAGCCCCACAAGTAACCCAGCCCAGGCTGGTTGCGTAAGGGGTTCAACAGCTGCACCGCCGGGCCCGGGGCCATGTATGGTGCAGCAGGCATGGAACCAGTGGGGGCAAAGCGGAGTCTAGTGTGGGTGGTGTGGGTCGATTCGCTGGCCAGGGAGACCCTTAGCAACGGCGTTGCCGCGGCCGCCCGCAGCACAGTCATGGGGCCCGCCTGGGACCAACCACACCAGGAGGCTGCCCCACATGTTCTCGCGCATAATCCTGATGTGGGATCGCCGCTCCGGGTGGTAACCGGTGTGGGATAGCGGCGGCCTTGCACCAGGGGGGTTTGGTAGCCCTTCCGTCCGGCGGGTCGGCTCCAACCTAACCACACGGTTCCAGACGAAGTTAGCCCCTGCGCTTTGTCACTTATTACTGCTGCACCAAATGTCGCCCTGTCTTCACGCTTCTTCTTCAAATTTATAATGGCAGTGCAACAGAAATAAGTAAACGTTCCACAGCGGCCCCAGGAAACCCCACAGCTTCACTTTTCGAGGTGGAGTTCACCAACATCCGTGGACTCCATGCGAACCTCGATGCCGTCCACCATACCTTGAGACGGCTCGGCCCGCTGTGACGTTTCTCACGGAGACACAAATACGCCGCCCTGACAGCACGCCTTACCTGTGTTGCCCCGGTTATGTATATATGTATCGAGGAACAATACCGGGGCGCCGCAGGGGTCCGTGCTGTCACCAACTCTTCCTTCTGCAAATCAATGATATGCTATCCCTCGGGAACATTCATTGTTATGCAGATGACAGCACATTGCTGGCGTGTGCATTTACAGCGAAGAAATCCCCTTTCCTTCCTCTACCCACTCTTCAGAATGCATTATTATCAATGAAGGGCAACCTTGAGATCCTTGACATAGACGTTCGTCAAGAGCTCAATAATAAAAACTACATCGAAAGATGTATAGGGCTAGCTTCGTGGAAACTAGGAATACTGAATAAGGTAAAGCGATTCTTTACACTGCATCAGAGGTGTCTGCTGTACAAGACGCAGATTGGACCCTGCGTCGAATACTGCTCTCACTTCCGGGACGGCTCCGCGAAGTATTTGCTGGACGCTCTCGACGCTATGCAGCGTCGAGCTATCCGTATTCTAGATTGTCCGGAGGTAACGGAAAGCTTTGAGCCGCTAGTTCAGCGCCGAACAATAGCTTCCTTGGCCGCATTCTACCGTATTTACCACGGCGAGCATTCTGAAGAGCTCTTCAATCTGATCCCATCTTCCTTCCGATCCCGAACAACGCGTGCCGGGCAGAGATGCCACTCCCACACAGTAGGTACATGTTCGCGAGAACCGAACGTTTTAAACGTTCGTCTCTGTGCCGAACGATACTGGCCTGGAACGCCCTGCCTGTGCACGTGTTTCCTCCCACATATAATCCTGGGTTCAGTAGGTCGTCAAGTTGAGGGCCACTCTCTATAGTATAGTGTGCTGTGAGTGACCCACAATCGCTTGACTTCGTCACGACTTACTACCAGGCGGGTGGCGTCAAATTGGCGAACCCAATACAAAAAAATAAAATAAAAAACTACCTCTATAAAATTATTACTCATTTTGACTCTACTCGGGAGCCCCCCTTGGGGGACTGGAGGGCAAATCTCAAAAACTCGGAATTTTCCCTAGGTCCCCGAACCCCCTTTACATTTCTGCAAAAAAAACATAGGTACCTTCCCCTCCACCATCAAGGAGAACAATAAAATTGTGTCAGTGAGTGAGTGAGTAATCCAGCTTTATAAAATATAACAGCTTTTTTTAACAAAAACAATGATAAATACATTCTACATAATCACTTGTTGTATTTAAAAAGAAGCCATCACAAAATAATAACTAATATTACCAAAGTATCAAAATCTCACGCCACGCTATATTCGTCTGTAGACGGCGTCGAATTTTGGCGCGCAGAGCGACACGTCCTCTCCCTGTAAGCGCTTGGCGCGGACTGTTTACTTGAGGCATGCGTCGAGTATTATAAAGCGAAATTTAGGTGTTTTTAAAAGATTATTTACAGCCTATTTTTTATTATTTAGCTTTCTTTTTTTTTGGAAATGGATTGATTTTGAACCAAGGTTTATTTATGTTGTTTTAATTTTATGAACGAGAGTTTTATGTAGCCGAAATAAGAACCAATTCATTGCCCATTTTCTCTAAAATTTGACTAACTTAAATATTTGTTTACTCAATTTTTTTTTATGAAAGTGTTAAAAAGTAATCCATACATTTGATAGATGACTTTTACAAGAATACACTGTATTTTTGTAATACTTTTTAGACGTCAAAACGATTAGTAAATTTGTGATATTCTAGACCTCTTCCAGCAAAAGATACGAAAAACCACCGATTGTTTTAGGTCGATTAATCAAAATTTAATGACAAAAATAAGAAAGTAGCTCACTTATTAGATCATTATTGAAATGATATTTCATGTTGTGCATTAAAACTTATAAAAATACAGTATTTTCAGTGTAAAAACACGTCTGTAAAATCAGCGAAAACGGTAAAATTTAATAGGAGGACTCTTAACAGTCCGTCAGCTATTCATACTCAGCACAGTACTAAAACAACACGCATCACTTCCCTACAGCACTGAAGTTTCTTTCAAAAGACGGAAAGATATTGTTTGCACTGAAACAACTGCGATAAAACGCGAATACACAGGCACATTTTATTTGTTCTTAGGATCGCTTCTGTACAATAGGATAAACGCTACAGCAAATATTTATCCTCTTAATTATGTTCGTTATAAGCAAGTACTAAAGAATGCCCTCCAAGGGATGTCCTACGATGACACAGAGGAGTTAATATATGTTTTAAAATAAATTGTGATAAGTTGAATAATTAAGACATCTGTTCGCATTTCGTCTTGTATTTATTTTAATTTATTATTAATATTTTCGATAATTAGGGCTAAAATTCATCACAAAACACAATCTTACCATTATCAAAGTGTATCTAGGTAAAACCCAGTGTAAAATAAATAAGAAATTAGTGATATTTGCGTATTTTGTTTTACCGGCTAAAAGTCAATGACTGTTTGAAAATTTTAAAAGTGAAACTTTATCAACTCGGATTTAATGTGATTTGAGTGATTTTTATACAGGTAATCGTACTAATAAATAACTACTTATTATCGTACCTGTTAGTTTTTGAAGTTGTAGTATATTCAATCAGATTCTTTTTGACATTACTTACGTATTTATTTGTGTATTTAGTGTATTATCAGGTAGCTTTTTACTATCTAAGTCAGTATAAATTTATAATATCGTAATGCCAGTCACACGTAGCATGTATTCTGCTCGCCGTGATGAGGCTAAACAAGAAGATATCTTGAGAAAACTTGACCTGACATTGAAGGAATTAGAGGTATCCAAAACGTTGATTAAACAGTTGCATAGGGAAAGAGATGAAAATGAAAAGGAACTATTAGATATCCTAAATAAATACGACTTCATAAAAAAGCAGATGGCTGAGATGCACACAGAGAATAGGTTAGTGTTAGATGAGCGGGACAGATTACAAAATATTGTGACTGGGTTCAGAGAGTGTAGTGACGAGTATGAACAGGGTCTCAAGCGCATGTCAGTCTTGGAACAGGAACTGCACGAAGCCCACCACCTCATTTCCCACCTTGAGGCTGAGAAACGTGACACCATAGTATCCCATACCCATAACTTGTTTGAGGAGTTAGTTGGTAGTGTGCCCAGCCTTGTTGCTACTGAACCCAGCTTAGAACCCACTATTACTATAGATTTAACAAAGGATGATACCTTAACAGCTCATTGTTCCAATCACAAGATGGGCATAGTTGAGTGCAGTAGAAACAAAATTAAGAAATATGTGAAAATTAATAAATACATAATTTAAAAACATTATTTTATTCACACTTCCTTATAGCCGTGGCTTGTCACAGGCCGAAAACAATCTTAGATATAAGCTAAATCAAACAATACATACATTGACATTTCATAATCCAAATAAATTCCATCTGATTGACATTAACATGTATTTAGAAAATAAATTGTTATTGACGGAAGATAAATTCTATTTGAATAGATATTTTAGGAGACAGATAGCATCTTCGCTATCATATTTTATTAGTTATTCAGCCAAAAACTTGGCTAAACAATCTGCTTTTATTGAGCAGAAAAGTGACAATGTTTGTCTTGTGACCTTGGAATCTGTTCCTGAAAAGGGTGACAATAATTTAAACTTAGTTGTAGGACAATAGAGGAAATCCCTAGCAAATTAAATTTAAGGACAAAGGAAAAGTCTATGTTCATGAATATAATTCATCAAAATATTGAAGGCTTTTCTGGCAAAGAGTTAGAACTAGAATTATTTTTAAATGAAAAACGTATCCATGTACTTTGTTTAACTGAACACTGGTTAAAAAAACATGAACTCTTAGTTAATATTGATAATTATAAAATCATTAGTGCGTTTACTAGAGATTCCGCTATAAGAGGTGGGTCTCTCATTTTAATTAATGACAAATTAAAATCAAAAGACCGAAAAGACGTAGTAGCACTCACAAGTGAGCGAAATATTGAACTATCATGTGCAGAGCTAGAACAATATATTATTATTAGCGTCTATAGACCTCCTTCTGGAGATTACTACCTGTTTGAGTCCATTATGGAGGAAGCCTTAAAAAAGGTATGTAAATGTAAGAAGACTATAGTTGTATGTGGCGATTTTAATATTAATATTTTAGAAAACTCTCAGAACGCGCTAAGGTTCCTCAACCTTTTTAAATCTTTTAACTTACAAAATCTTTTTTGTGAACCAACACGCACCACAGCCACATCAGCTACCTGCTTAGATAATATTTTTTCTAACAGCGATGTAGATGAGAAATCTATAATACATTTTGTAAATTCAGATCATGCAGGTCAGTTAGCTAGATTTAAGTTCCAACATGTTCCATTATCAAAAAATATTGTTTGTAGACCAATCACAACTTATAGATTAGAAAAATTTAAAGAAAACATTAAGAATAAAGTACCTCTTTTGGAGTTGAATAATGATAAACACCCGAATGATCATTACGGAGATTTGTTCGGAGTAATCAAATACGAATGTGATAACATTTTCACTAAAAAAACAATAAATGTAAATCAATTTAAAATAAAATTTAGTGATTGGGCTACGCCTGGAATCTATAAAAGTAGAAGGAAATTATATGAATTATACGAGACAAAGGCATCTACTAATGAGCCACAAGTAATTGAACAGATTAAAAAGTACTCCAAACTATTCAAAAAAGTATGTTCAACAGCTAAATCTAATTATATACGGGCTAAAATTGAAAAATCTGATAATAAAACGAAGGCAATATGGAATGTTATTAACAAAGAAACTTGTAAAGCAAAGTCACGTGATCGATCCTTCGAGTTAAAAATAGATGATAAACATATTAAAACTGATTCTGAAGTGGCCAATGCATTTGAATCTTTCTTCACAAATGTTCCAATCACCACTACAAATAAGTTAAATTCGTCAAAAAACGTAGCCAATTCTCTTCTTAAATCTAGTGTTGATAAATGTAGAATTAACTTTGATTTTCAGTATATTGACTCTGTCACTATACTTAAAACTTTTAAACAACTAAATATAAAAAATACCGAGGATCTTTGGGGCATTTCAACTAATATAATAAAATCAATAGTGCCCGCTATAGCACCTCACCTTGCATTCATATTCAATAAATGTATAGATGAAAATCAGTTTCCTCATCTTATGAAGTACAGTAAAATCAATCCTTTATTTAAAGCAGGAGACAAAAGTGATCCTTCAAATTTTCGACCTATTTCCATACTCCCATCCCTCAGTAAAATTTTTGAAAAAATAATATTTAATCAATTGCTTTCACATTTTACAGACAATAAGTTACTTCATAACAAACAGTTTGGTTTCACTAAAGGCAGGAACACAACGGATGCAGGAGTTGCACTTGTGAAACATATATTTGATGCTTGGGAGGAAAAGCAGGATGCTATTGGTATATTTTGTGATCTATCAAAAGCTTTTGATTGTGTTGATCATGGGACTTTGCTACTAAAATTAGGTTATTATGGTGTTTCGAACAGCTCACTTGGCTTACTCGAGTCTTACCTCACTGGTAGAGTACAAAAAGTAAACATTAATGGCACCGACTCTTCTGGCGCCTCATTAGTCATGGGAGTACCCCAGGGCTCTATATTAGGACCCCTTTTATTCTTAATATACGTAAACGATCTTCCTTATTTCACTAAAAATCTTTGTGAGATAGTATTATTTGCTGATGACACATCATTAATTTTTAAAAGTGATAGACAAAAAGTAGCACTTGACGATGTAAATAATACCCTTTCGGAAATATTGCATTGGTTCACAAGTAACAACTTGCTGCTCAATGCGAAGAAAACAAAATGTGTAAAATTTACTATGCCCAATGTTAGACAGGTGGATACTCATATTACTATGAATAATGAATTAGTTCAAATAGTCAATACCACAGTTTTTCTTGGGATAACTCTAGATAGTAAACTACAATGGGGTCTTCATATCACAGCCTTGGCAGGAAGACTTAGCTCAGCTGCCTATGCGGTTAGAAAGATAAGGTCTCTGACTGACGAAAAAACAGCACGATTAGTTTATTTTAGCTACTTTCATAGCGTTATGTCATATGGTCTGCTGCTGTGGGGCTCAGCTGCCGATATTGAGACAATATTCATATTACAGAAACGAGCTATACGAGCAATCTATAGACTCGGACCCCGTGACTCGCTGAAAGAATTATTTAAAGAAATTAATATTTTAACAGTTGCTTCTCAATATGTTTACGACAACATCTTATATGTACGGAAGAACATAGATCTATTCAAAAAAAATTCCGATAACCATAATTTTAATACAAGAAATAAAAATAAATTGGCAATGACAAAAATTAGACTTCATAAAGTTGGTAATTCGTTTGTTGGCAAATGTATAAAAATTTATAATAAAATTCCTCAGGATTTGGTTGACATGCCTCTTAATAAGTTTAAAATAGTAGTTAAAAAATGTTTGATGATGAAAGGCTACTATAATGTAGACGAATATCTTAATGATAAAAATGCATGGTCACCCTAATCTTCTGTTGTTGGCCACTCGTATAATACAATAGAAACTAATTGTAACAATGTAAACAAAACAATATTAAAAAAGAAAATGGATAATCTACCTGAGTTTCTTGCTGGTCTCTTCTCAGGAGAACCAAATTACCGAACCAGCGAAAGAATCATTTTCTAATGGTTATTTATGTACTTACTTAATTTAGTATTTTTATAATATTACTTGACAAAATTGTAAAATTTTGACATTCATATGTGCTCTTTATGTGCCTAAACTGAATAAATGAAATTGATTCTGATTCTTGATTCTTGACATAGGTACCTAATATAGTTATCAATATTGAGCCACTTTGGCATTGTACTAGCTCGTATTATATAATATGAATAACCTACCCATGTAATATAATGCTGATTATTGTTAAATTTTGACTTAAATGCAATTGGCGCCTGAAGCACAGGACTACCTAGTTCAGGCGCAAATTACGTTTATAAGACTACCTACCTATTTATAAGACATTTAGATATATGTAAATAGGTATTATTATACCTACATACTTTAGTTACTGATGCACTAACTATAATTTAATAGCGCACAATTAAAATTAAGACTGTAAAATTTAATTGTACAATTATTATTACGAATATAAATGTGCTATTATTAGTATTATAATAATAATTATTAGTATTATTATTATAGATTTTGGGGAAAATACAGAAATCACAGGGTGCTAGGCCCAGTGATTTCTGTATTTTCCCCAAAATCAATGATTTGATGAGAGGTTTCACTTTTACCAACTCCGAAGAGGCAGTCAGATAGAGTTCAATCAGCACGTAGAAAACATGCCTTCAGATCTGTGGTCCTCCAGTTTTGAAAAATGGTTCGATCGCATGAAAAAATGTTTAAAGTGTAAAGGAGAGTATTTTGAAAAGCAATAAACATAATACTCGTATTTTGGTTTAAACATGTTGTTTTTTTTAAGTTACGCAAAACTTATAGTGTGACTGATACCTATATTGTTTTACGAGTACTTACGATGATTTTGCTTTTCATTATACTTGTGGCGAAATGCGAATCTATCCAAATGATTATTGTTTCGGTAATTGTTTAGTTCATTATGTAGATACAGTGAGCTCAGTGTAGCGAGCTTGAGTTTGGGAAAAGTTCCAGCCCAAATCCGGTTTCATGAGTGATAAACTGGATAACACTTAGGAGACGTTGCTAGCGCTATGGTGGAAATAAATTTGAGCAACTTCCTTAATTTCATGACGGTTCCATGATAAAATCTGACTGCGTCCACAACGAAGTTACAGAGGGCTTAAAATGGCTAATAATGCTTCACTAAAAGGATGTTTCGGTGCAGTACTTAAGACACTCGAGAGTCGACCTGTACGAATTCGACTCTCCGAGTAAATGATACAACGGTAAATGTAGTAAAAAATATATTTGGTATGTATGGATGTATAAACTAAGGCTACATAATTGGGATATGTACATCAATATCTTCACAAAATTATATACTATTTATTGGTACACTTTTATTTAATGTAAATTTTAATATCTCACACAATACTAATGAATAAACAATACTAATGAGAGTGAAACAATACTAATAATAATGAGTACAACAGTTTTCAATCTGTGAATGCAGTTTTTATTTTTACTAAAATCGATGATATGGTTCCTAAGAACAGATCGTCGTAGTTACGTCTTATTCTCATAGTCTCAAACTTTCCCACACTGACCCATTTCAATGTTACAGCCTGTATATCATATCTATACATAGTATTAATATCTCTTTATGTAAAAATTAAGATAGGTACCAAGATCTTAGAAGATGAACAAAACCTCATCTGGAAGTGATGCACCTGCCACTCTACAAACAATGGGTAATACTCTGATGGCAAAGACTTCCCCGTTAGCAACTATAAGCTCCTGTGGTCGTTAGTGTAATTATTTTAATATGTATATTAGTAGTTTATGAATTTGTTGTATTAGAACACGAGTTAGGTTTTAAAGAAACGAGGCTTGGCGAATTTCTTAATAGTATCATACGAGTGTTATAATAATTCTAGTTATGTGCAGTTTCATACACTACGTTACCTAAACCATGCATTTAGACTATTTTGAGTAATAAAATTGGAAACAAACTCACTTGTACACAATATTTAACTTCCACTGAATTTATTCTTAATACTTTATATTATCTTAACTACATGTTAAGTGTATGCACTAAAGAATGTGAACAAGGATCATTATTTTATCGTAAAGTTAATCTAAGAATACTTGACAGGTTTTGCCTTACAGTATTAACAAAGGTGTTCTACACTTTTCCCTTAGAGATAATTATTATGTATTACTTAAACTAATACCATTACTAGAAGTTCCACCTAGTATAAACAGTAAACACAAATAAACAATGGCGGGCCAATGACATAAAATTGGAAAAAAAAAATCCGGCGTCACTCACGACGACTAATCACCGCAAGACAAAATAAACTTGCAAGCGCTCTTCGCAGAATAGGTGCTTTATGATTTGAATTAAAAAAACTCTTCAAATATATTGTACTTACCAAAAAGTTTATTGCAACTATGTTCTAATGATTTAAAAATTTATAATACGATAGGTACAGATTTGCAGAAAATCTCATACAAAATCTGTATCATAAAATAACTTTTTATTTTTTAAAGTAACGGTGTGATAATCATACGCTTTATATGGTTTTATTTTCATAAGCTTTTGAAATCATAATTTGAATTTTATGACTTGAGAATAGGTCGGTACCTACATATGGTTTGACGTCATAATATTATTGTTTGTGATATAATTGTTAATGTATTTTTATTGGATAATTAAGTTGGCCGTGAAGTCATTTCGGGAACTCGCCAAAAGCTGTCGGCGTATGTATATGTATATGATTATTACCGAGCAAGCGTGTTTTTTATACAGAGTGCCGAATCTGCTATGTTACTATATACATACTATACATTACCTACTATTACTACTTAAACATTACTTTAGTCTACTACGATTATATTGTGATATTATCGGTAGACTACGCCCGAACAGAACTCGCGAAGAATGGTCACTAGCGCGTTACCAGATTACCAATCAAAGACAATAACCGTGTAGATGACCCAATGGTTTTCTTGTGGAAGCCATTGTTAATCTATTTTACCGTTATCATGTTAGTAAATTACCAAAACTGTCAAATTTGACCGCAGCCTGGTTATTGCACAATAATTTCAATACCATTGAAATAGGAGACTCGGCTCTCAGTGTTCTCCAATGAAAAATAAGTATACATTTATTAATGCTTTCAGGCATTAATATTAATACGTAAACCAAAGTGAATTGAGTAAGTGTATCAATCTATAGATCGGGTTTGTGCTTCAAATATTTAAAACTGAAAACGAACTTTAAATTTATTCATCTTTAAACACAGCCTTGCCAACAAGCGGTACATAGCGGACGACCGGTCCTCCTAATGACAGTAGTTCCCTGGCAGGTTCAAAGTAGCTCACAATCCAGTATACCAGTATTAGGTAGAAGAAACCCGACACTAACCGGTCCACGATGTACAAGCTGAAATACCAAATTAAAGAAAAATAAGTACCGATCCAAAATGTCTTACCATGATCAACAATATTAAACCTTATCAACATTAGAGTAAAAGACCTGTTTAAATATTTTAAAAGCTACATTTTATTCTCTGTCGTTTTAGACTTAATCAATGAAGTATGATAACTTTTCTTAAAAGATTCACAAAACCAGTCTTGAGCTGGGCTTGAACCAACGTCTGTTCCCTTTCCGAAGGAAGGTTCTGGCAACTGACAAAGACACCATTAATCCAAGATGGTGTCTTTGTCACACTTACGGCGACTTACGGCGTCACTTCAGAGAGCCATCTACGCATTAAGCTTAGCCCAAGACTATAGTTTTTGCCATTCATAACGTAAAATTATTTGAGTACAAGCTGATGCCCGCCGCTCGTCTTAGGGAATAGTTTTCTGATCCTTGTGTCCATGTTAATGCATTACTAGGATAAAAGTGTCTAAGAAAAATGTAAGGTAAAAAACCTCCAATGCCTAGAAACTGCAATAAATAAACTAGTGGAGAAACATTAGACCTGGTGAACATTAAAAACAATATTTTTGTTTTTACCCCCATTTCATCAAGCAAAGACAAGAAATCCCCAACCAAAAAAAACACACGATGAAAAAAAAGTTTTAAATCAAGGAACACTTGTGCCATGTATTGTGGTGATCAGATTAAAAATGTGGCTACTAGCCCCGAAAATACATACAGACAGACGACGTTCGCTCGGTCAATAAATAGGATGGCTCACTATTACATGGTGGCCCCATGTAATAGTGAGCCATCCTATTTATTGACCTGACTGCCGAAGACTGACGAAGTGTAAGCCTCAAGTGTTTGTATGAGCTGTTTGTTTTAGATTTTGGCAATAAAACTATCTGACACTAAGTGGAGAACGCTACCTTCTAGTTGTTAAGAATGCGTACAGTCAATCTGGGTAACTTTGGTTCATTTGGGTAATATTGACAGTGGGACCATGAACTGGTTTCGATATTTTTTTCGTATGATACCATAATTTGCAAATACTTATGGCAGCTTTGCATTTTTAAACTAGCTCCGTAAACGAACCTTTAAAAAAAGTAAGCTGTTAAACAGATTTAATGTCAATACTTTTAAATGAATTTTGTGCGCGACTTTGTGATTTTTTTGAAGAAAATCAAATAACGAGTATCAATGTTACCTAGATAAACTAGCTCCGTAAACGCACCTTTAAAGGAAAAAATACGCTGTCAAACAGAGATACTTAATGTCAAAACATTTAAATAAATTTTGCGCGCGTGTTTATGCTTTTTAGAAGGAAACCATTAACCAATGTTATATATATATTTTTGTATTTCAAAGCAATGAGTTTGCTTAAACTATTCTTAAAATATTAAGAAAGAAATTATAAATAGATCACAAAAACTGATGTCATCGGCGGGACTCGAACTCACGGCCTTTCCCTAACAGGGGAGTGCTCTGACCAACTGAGCTACGATGACCACTACCGACGACATCGAATTTTTGCTTCATATCATATTCATAATTTGTACATCGCGCTATTAAGGTTAGCGTTGGATCCACCTACCGCAGTTCTACCGAACTGACGGTACCAGTGTATCGTGTTACAACGATATTTAAACACTGAATTTTTAGATGAATCTTTACAGAATCCATATGTTTTTGTATTTCAAAGCAATGAGTTTGCTTAAACTATTTTTTATATATTAAGAAAGAAATTATAAATAGATCACAAAAAACTGATGTCATCGGCGGGACTCGAACCCACGGCCTTTCCGTAACAGGGGGACTGCTCTGACCAACTGAGCTACGATGACCATTACCGACGACATCGAATTTTTGCTTCATATCATATTCATAATTTGTACATCGCGCTAAAGGCCGTGGGTTCGAGTCCCGCCAATGACATTAGTTTTTGTGATTTATTTATAACTAGCTGTTGCCCGCAGCTCCGCCTGCGTGTTACTTTAGATGTACATTACTCTTTTATTTATAAAGCGATTAAAAACCAAACCGCAAGTTCAAATCAAAAAATCAAATAATTTCTGAGATTAGCGTGTTCAAACATTCAGACAAACAGACAAAAGTTCTAAAAACCATTAATAGTGAACTCCACTGCGGGTGACCTGTTCTGAAGAGCTCTTCAATCTGATCCCACCCTCTTCCTTCCGATCCCGAACAACGCGTGCCGGGCAGAGATGCCACTCCCACACAGCGGATAGCATGTTCGCGAGAACCGAATGATTATTTATTTATTTTATTTATTTATTAATTTATGTACACACATAACGGTATAAGAGCGAGAAGAATACAATACAGAAATATCATTAGTACAAGGGCACCATTTATTTCAAATGAAATCTCTTCCAGTGGGCCAGGGGATGGAAATGCTAGGTAGAATAAAGTTAATGTGTGCGTAGATCGGTTGAAATACATAGATACATACAATATACATATACATACATATTATACTTAACGTTTTAACCGTTCGTTTCTCTGCCGAACTATAGTGGCCTGGAACGCCCTGCCTGTGCACGTGTTTCCTCCCACATATAACCCTGGGTTCTTTAAGCGGAGCGTGAATAGGCACATCAAGTTGAGGGCCACTCTCTATCGTATTGTGTGCTGTGAGAGTGGCCCACCAATAGTTAGACATCGTCACGACTTACCACCAAGCGGGCGGTGTCAATTTGACGAACCCAATATAAAAAAAAAGAAAACCTACGACAAACTTATTATTTGCGGTTGGTACAGTACTCGGGTCGTATGAGTATAAGTATAGATTTCTTTCTTAATATTTTAAGAATAGTTGAAGCAAACTCATTGCTTTGAAATACAAAAATATATGGATTTGGTAAGGATTCATCTAAAAATTCAGTGTTTAAATATCGTTGTAACACGATACACTGGTACCGTCAGTTCGGTAGAACTGCGGTAGGTGGATCCAACGCTAACCTTAATAGCGCGATGTACAAATTTTGAATATGATATGAAGCTAAAATTCGATGTCGTCGGTAGTGGTCATCGTAGCTCAGTTGGTCAGAGCACTCCCCCTGTTAGGGAAAGGCCGTGGGTTCGAGTCCCGCCGATGACATCAGTTTTTGTGATCTATTCAATGTTATGTACTCAGATTAATACAAAATATAATTATTCGTATTACCACTTTTCTAAGAATGGATCTATGTGTGTCAAAGTGACCTATGTAATGACGGTAAGTTTGGCAGACTACAAAATCTGGTTTTCTTATGAACTGATGAGTTTTTAGAGAATTTCATTAATTTATATACGAGTAAAAAGGGTTATGAGAGCAACTTACATTTTGTTTTGCAATCGTGCTTTGGGTAGATTTTCCATTTTCTCCTTGAGACAATATAGTTTCCCTCCGATCATACAGCTTTCTATATAAGGCTGGTCCTCTATAATGGTGGTGTCCATGGGATATACTTCCCGGTCTACCGGATTCAGTATTTCCACTAAGGATTTAAAGTTAGATGTGTCGAACCACCACTCGCGAGTTGTGAAGTATTGAAGAACTTCTAAACCTATGGTTATCCTGTTTTGGATGCGCACCATGCTGGAAATTAATAAAATAATACCTATATTTGAATATGTATGTTAACGTTAGTCTCAACTAAGCAGATATTTACATTGTGTCCCAAAACCATGCTACATGGTAAGAAAGCACCTTAAATATTGTAGACACAATTTTACTGAAAATATACTTTATTTTATTTGTAAAAATAATTTTAACTGCATTTATAGATTTTTTTTAAATTACCCCTTTGAATCGGGAGTATAACTGACCACAGAACAGTAGAAGAGGTTAGAAGGGCCCTAAGCACAGATTAATAAATAGTTACTACGTAACAGATACATCACTCCCATACAAAAGCGAAAATACCTACTCTATATTAACCTACAAAATTTTAATAATAATACCTGCTGCACAGACGGAAAGTAATTGTACCATAAAACCCGTGTTCATAGAGTCGAGACTGTGTTGCTCGCCGTGCGAGTGACGCCATCGTAAGAATGCGCTAGGATTGTTCCGAATCAACCATTTTTTTTTATTAGTCAATCAAATATGTTTTACTTTTATACAATGATTTATATTTTTTTATTGATTAATAAATAAAAACGAAATATTTATTTTATTCTGGTTTTTAGTATTTGTTGTTATAGCGGCAACATAAATACATTATTTACTATGTCACGGTTCAAGGTATACTAATTATCACGGTTCATGAAATACAGCCTGGTGACAGACGGACGGACGGACGGACGGACGGATGGACAGACAGACAGACAGACAGACAGACAGACAGACAGACAGACGGACAGTGAAGTCTTAGTAATAGGGTTCTGTATTTCCCCTTTGGGTACGGAGCCCTAAAAAGAAAATAAATAATATCTATGGATAGGTCATTAAAAATGATATTGAGGTTTCTTATATCATTTTTTTTCTAAACTGAATATTTTCCGCGAGAGACCCTTCCAAAGTGGTAAAATCTATCCGCCACCCCCACCTCTAACTTCTATAATAAGAGAATGATAAAACAAAAAATATATATATGTTTTATATATATATGTTTTATTATCATGCAAACTTCTACCGAAAATTGGTTTGAACGAGATCTAGTAAGTAGTTTTTTTTAATACGCCATAAATCGTAAAAATTAAAATATTATGTTACTTGCTGCTACTGAACCTTGAACTTGTTATTATTAAAATAGTGCATACCTACCACTCCCTACATGTAAAGTGATGATGTTCTTTTTTCTGGCGTCGACCCCGTGACCAAACATAAACGTCATAAACGTGTTTACATAAATAAAAAAATTGTCTCGAAAGGTTGCTAGGACAATTTTTTTATTTAAGAATCCGTTTGCGAAATCGTCTACTTTAAACAACATTTTACTTTAAATAACAACTCTAACTTGGCTGATTAATCCGCACAATAATTACGAGGTTTCTGCATTTCGAAGCGTAAGCGCGGGAAACGTGCAGTGCGCTGCGATGCGAGCGCTCAGGCGGGCGTTCGGCAGCCCTCTGCCAGTTTGTATCGTCGACGATCGCCGAGCGGTAGTTATATAGCGCGCGGCCTTGAGCGAGTGACGGAGGCCTGCCCTAAGGCCAAGGCAGGCGCGCCGCTCATATTGTGAACGCTCATATGTCAACCATATGTTTCTTTTCACCGGTCAGTACTAAAACCTTAAAATACCGTGATATTTGTAATTATTACAATTGTATTATGTAGTTTGTAGACAAACACGACGACGACATCGCAAGAAGGTGTAAAATTATATTTTTTTTTGCTTATAGCGGAGTTTATGAGTGGGGGAAAATCGACGACACGCGTTGTAGTACAAATCAGGAACTATTTCCTCTAACCTCTTCTACTGTTCTGTGGAACTGACCAAATGCTAAAAAAACAAAACATGTTATTTTACGACACTAATCAAAAAGTTTCATAACAACGACTATTTGTTTCTAATAAATAAACTTAGCATCTTAAATAAAAGGAGGCCATGAAATATAAAATTTATAAATGTCTTGGGAAACCCTGTATATCATCACCATACACAGAATCGTATTTTTTTGCATTTATCCGGGATTAAAAGCAAATCATATCTCCTTTCAGTCAGTTTCAGGACACTAGATACTTAGAAAGGTACTTGTTAAAATTTGAGTCAAATCTGTTATTTCTTTAAAATGTTAAGTCGCAGTAAATAAACATTAATAATATAAATAGAACACTTACAATCGTTTTTGTCTGAATATATACAGAAGAAAATCAATAAAATAAGCCGGTACGATGTGGTAAAAGAATACACATAGGTTGTGTATAAACTTATTGTGTCGAATATTCCCGCCCGGATACCATAGAGGACCTTCGAACGGGAATTTGCGGACTGTCGCCTTTCCTATGTCTAGTACTTGCTTCCAAGTTGTATTGTGGTCGTCGCCACTCGTCAAGTTGTAAACGGGTATTTCTGGTTGTCTGGAATTGTAACTCATAATCACCAAGTAGTAGAGACCGAATGATCGAAAATTGGGTCATTAGAAAAGAGTAGAATAAAAATAAGAATAAATTTATTGTTTGAATAAAGTTTTCAATTTTTGATTCTAGAAGCTCCGTTTAAGCAAAATATGCTTGTGTTAGGAGGCTCCTTAGATTACATTTGTACTTACAAATTTTACTTTATTAAATTAGTATTAGGCTATAGGTGAAAGTGCGTGCGCGTTTGATAACAGGCGTGTGTAAATGAGTATGTGTGTGAGTGTGTGTGTGTGTTTTTTCGTGAGAGTGTGTAATGTACGTGTGTTTGTCTGGATGTGTGTTAGATGTTGTAGTTCCAAGAAATGCTTCCGTATCTCCGTAGGAGAGTGGTTTTATCCATTTAATTATGATGGTTTTACATTCAAAGTAATCTTGGTAAGAAAACTTATAATCGACCAATCGAATGATAGGTGTAGCCATATGAAGCAGTCACTTTAAGTTCTTCTGCATCACCTGTACGAGTATAGTATCCTTATATCTGTACCTACGAATGTTAACTTTAAAATCATATTGAAACGCTTTTCTGTTATCCACTACTTTTGGTATGTCGTCGCTTTGAGAGGCCGTTGATATTACTTGATATGCTCGTGTATTTAGTGAGAATTACACCGACTGCTGCTATTGAGGCCATGCTGGGTATACCCCCGCTGCACCTTTACATAAAACAAGAAGCCTCCGCAGCAGCACTGAGACTGAAATCCCTAAACTTATGGAGAAATATCAGCACCCATCACACAAAACTTCTAAATACCATCCAACGACTTTCCTATTCTCATGGCGGGGTCGGATAGAATATCAAAAACATACAACATACCAACAAAAAATACAAGATCCAGTTATTCGAGGATAACAACGTTGAAGGCCTAAACCCCAGAGAGCTCAGTCTTCATAGATGGATCAAAAACCAGATCTGGCACAGGCAGTGGAGTTTTCTCCGAGGACCTATAGATCAAACTAGCAACGCCACTAGGATCACATATTACGGTATTTTAAGCTGAGACCTATGCGATCTTAGAAGCAGCAACGGTCGTAGCTGCCAGGGAGGTAAGGTACACTAGTATGTAGGTCACACTATAAGTTTTGCGTAACTTAAAAAACAACATGTTAAAACCAAAATATTGTGTTTATTGCTTTTCAAAATACTGTTCTTTACATTTTAAACATTTTTTCATGCGATCGAACCATTTTTTTAAATTGGAGGACCACAGATCTGAAGGCATGTTTTCTACGTGCTGATTGAACGCTATCACTGCCTCTTCGGAGTTGGTAAAAGTGAAACCTCTCATCAAATCTTTGATTTTGGGGAAAATACAGAAATCCCTACCCACTCTTCAGAATGCAATATTACCAATGAAGGACAATCTAGACATCCTTGGCATAGACGTTCGTCGAGAGCTCAATAACACAAAATACATTGAGAGATGTATTGGGCTAGCTTCGCGGAAACTAGGAATACTGAACAAGGTAAAGCGATTCTTTACACCGCACCAGAGGTGTCTGCTGTACAAAACGCAGATTAGACCCTGCGTTGAATACTGCTCTCACCTCTGGGACGGCTCCGCGAAGTATTTGCTGGACGCACTCGACGCTATGCAGCGACGCGCTGTTCGCATTATAGACTGTCCGGAGGTAACGGGAAGCCTTGAGCCGCTAGCCCAGCGCCGAACAATTGCTTCCTTGGCCGCGTTCTACCGTATTTACCACGGTGAGTGTTCTGAAGAGCTTCAGAAAATTATTTAGATTCGTCAGAAGTTGGTGTGACTCTACCGAGGGTTCCAAAATGCAACGAGACTGAGAAGAGCCCTCAAGAAACTCAGCTCGGCTTTTTTCAAAATATTTCATCTTAAATCTAATACAGAGTTATTTAGAAAGGAGCAATTCGTTACGTTGTTACAACCAGGCCGCCTTGTCATCTAAGAAATCATTAATACTATAATAAGCTTTATGGCACAATTTACTTTTTATTAGTTTTTTAAATTTATTGACAGATAAATTTGCTATTTCGGTTGGCAATGTATTGTACATTCGAATAAAGTTCCCCGCAAAAGAATTACTCACTTTATGAAGCCTAAATTTAGGAACAGCCAGTTTATCCTTATTTCTTAAGTTTAGATTATGATTATCACTATTTTTCACAAATTTACTTTTGTTCTTGTGGGTATACAATAAAATTTCATAAATATACTGTGCATACACTGTAAGGATGTTAATATGCTTAAACTTATCTCTTAATGACTCCCGAGACCCCATTCCATAGATAGTCCGGATAGCCCTCTTCTGCAACACAAAGATGCATTCAATATCGGCAGCGTTACCCCACAGTAGTATGCCATATGTCATGATACTGTGGAAGTAGCTGAAGTAGACAAGACGCGCCGTTTTAATGTCTGTAAGTTGTCGGATCTTTTTGACAGCATAGGCTGCTGAACTAAGCCTGGCCGAAATTTTCCCGATATGAGGCCCCCATTGCAATTTGGAGTCTAACGTTATGCCCAGAAAGACAGTGTCATCGACCAATTCTATTATATCATCCCTAACCTTAACACTGGTTTTAACAAGTCTTACATTAGGTAAGGTGAATCTTACACATTTAGTTTTATTTATATGCTCTTCAACCTGATCCCACCCTCTCCCTTCCGATCCCGAACAACGCGTGCCGGGCAGAGATGTCACCCTCATACCGTGGAAACCGTCTTCGCAAGAACCGAGCGTTTTAAACGATCGTTTCTCTGCCGAACGATGGTGGCTTGAAACGCCCTGCCTGCGCACGTGTTTCCTCCAACATATAACCCTGGGCTCTTTAAGCGAAGCGTGAAGAGGCACATTACAGGGTCGTCAAGTTGAGGGCCACTCTCTATAGTATTCCTGTGTACTGTGAGAGTCGCCCTCAATTGCCAGACGTCGCCTCAGCTTACCATCAGGCGAGTGGCGTCAATTTGTCGACCTAAATATAAAAAAAAAAAAAAAAAAAATCACAGGGTGCTATAGGTCGGAGCTATGCGCAGGATGGGTGACGAGTTGTACTTTTTCGGAAGCTAAAAATTACTTTGTTTTGTTGGCCGTGTGTGAAGAAGCGTTGTCATAGAACGCGGCTTTTGGGTCGTCTTTCGCGAACTTTTTCTAACACCCTGGGTAAACAAATGGTAGAATACCACTCGGCGTTAACACTCTTTTGATTTTCAAGTGGAATTGTACAGATGGGACCCGGAGCTGAGAAAAAAAACGCGATCATTTTTTTACCAACGTTTCTCGCCTGCCTCACTGTTGTTGGCTTGTTCTCATTTTCAAACACCCATTCATTGCTGAGTGCTGTTTTTTTTCGGGTTCAAAACAATAAATCCACGTTTCGTCTCCTGTGACAATGTCATAAACAGCATTAGAATGTCCGTGGTCGTACTTCAGTAGCATCTGTGAGCACCATTCCACGCGAGCCCGCTTCTGCTCCGCTGTCAGTTCATGAGGGATCCAACGACAACAAAGTTTCCGCACTTTCAATTCTTCGTGTAAAATTTTCTGGATTTGATTCATACCAATTCCCAATAGTCCTCGAATTGTCTCATAGGTAATCCGCGGGTTTGCATCAATTAACCGCTTAACAGTAGCCACATTATTTTCGTTGACGGCAGTTCTCACGTGCTCAAACAAGGTGCTTCTCTCCCAAAAGCATTTTGAAGACGAGCACAGTCTTGCGGAGAGAGAACTTTTAAAATCATAAAAAATCATCGCTCTAAAATCTTTTCGACTTAATTCCATTTTCGTTTCATATGTAGAACTTTGATGTGTGATAAAAAATAATTGACAAATGATTTCCCGCCAATTGTTTTTTTTTTTATTACTAAGAAGGTTGCAACGTTTAAAAAATATAACAATCGAAATTCAAATAGTTCCGATTAGCTAGAAGTGCAAAACTTTTAGTGTGCCCCATGTATTAGAATACTCTCTGATAGCAAGTCGGTACTACAGGCCTTAAACAGCCACAGCATCAGCTCAGGCCTCGTCTATGACTGTCATCAGCGCTCACAACTGTCACAACCATGTCTCTCTACAGTGGATTAAAGGACACAGCGGCTCTAACCAGAAGTCAATTGGCCCTGAGCCGATACTACAACTTCCGGTAGGTACTATAAGGACAATACTGTCCCACAGAACACACACTCTACACAACACACTCTGGAGGACAAGTCTAACGGACTGTCGGCAGGCGAAGGAGGCACTGCCCGACCTCAACTGCCGACTGGCCAGGAGGCTTGTGACGTTGAAGAAATCCCATCTTCGTCTTTTCACAGGTGTACTAACGGGGCATTGCCTCCTAAACAAACATCTACATACGATTGGTATTACTGACAGTCCCCTTTGCAGGGCACGTATGGCTGAGGAAGAGACGGTCAGCCATCTGCTAGTGCGATGCGAGAAAGTCAGAAACTACAGGGCGAAACATCTCGGCAACCCAGGTACCGTCCCTGAAGTTCTGCACAACCTGCGGGGCCTGCTGGCTTTCCTGGAGGAGATCGGCTGGTTCGTGTAAACGAGTAGAAGAGTCCTACCCGTACGCAAAACCTGCGCAATCGACGTGTATTTAGTCAATTTTAGTTGTAAACTGTGTAGGTTGTTTAAAAAACTGGGTACACAATATGTAATTTATTTACTTACCTGTGAGTTTCTTTCCCAGTCTTATAAGCGATGACAATTATGCTATTGATAGCTATGTCCACAGGAATTACTTCTGCGTGGTAATGGCCGTAACAATGCATGGAGCGGATGACTCCTTTGCCAGCACCAACCATAAGACCGATGGGTCCGTTTAGATTATCCACCCAACCAGCAGTTGGCTCCTTGAATGATGGAGTTACTGTAAATTAAACAATGTATTCAACATTGTAATAGCACATTACTGCAGCAATCAGCAAAAGTGGCATTGTTGGACGAACGTGTAAATGTGGGCTGAAGTAGAAGCACACATACGTAAGTCCTTCAGTGCCTGGTTGTTGCCAAGGATTGTATTGTACTTTTCTGAAATATTCCGCGGAGAGTAACTAGGCAGAAGAAATCAATGGCGAAAAATAATCGCGCCAAAGTGTTCATTACCTTTTTTTTTTCAATAAATAGCTTTCTATATGAAAGCAAGTGGATACTTCCTTGGTTTCCAGGTTTCTGAGGAAAAGTTGGTTCCATAATATTTTTTAAACTTTCGCGTTCTAGATTCATTATACTAAATTAACGATTTCGGGACTCAAACGCGTATATCAGGGGTATAACAGACAAAATCACTGACACATTGAAAAAACTGTCGATAAAAACAGTTCTCAAGCCTGTTAACAAAATAACAACGTGTTTGCGGTCCCCAAAAGATAAAGTACCTTTTCAATCGCCAGGGGTTTATAAAATTGATTGCAGCTGTGGTAGTTCTTACATCGGCCAGACTAAGCGACCTATCGTAGAACGAGTCAAGGAACACATAGCTGCAGTCAAAAACCTACAGACTCAAAAGTCAGCGGTTGCCGAGCATCTATTACAGGGAGACCCTAACCACTGGATTGAGTTCCATCGCCTGAAAGTCCTATCAACCGAACGTCATTACTACGCAAGGTTGGTACGTGAAGCTGTTGAAATTAAAAAACACAAAAATTTCAACCGGGAAGAAATAAATAAAATAAAATAAAATAACGTTTATTATCTTTAAAATTTTTAAAAATTATTTAGATTCGTCAAAAGTTGGTGTGACTCTACCGAGGGTTCCAAAATGCAACGAGACTGAGAAGAGTCCTCAAGAAACTCAGTTCGGCTTTTTTCAAAATATTTCATCTTAAATCTAATACAGAGTTATTTAGAAAGGAGCAATTCGTGTTACAGCCAGGCAGCCTTGTCATCTAAGAAATCATTAATACTATAATAAGCTTTATGGCACAATTTACTCTTTATTAGTTTTTTAAATTTATTGACAGATAAATTTGCTATTTCGGTCAGCAATGTATTGTACATTCGAATAAAGTTCCCCGCAAAAGAATTACTCACTTTTGAAGATGGATTCACATTGAAGATGGATACCGACTGCCTTCATCGTGGGACCCTGTAATTGATCCTGGCGGACGTCGTGAGTCTAGTGTGCAGGGACTTTAACAACGCACCGCAGAAATATCAAGACCCGGTGAGGGTAGATGGAGAATCTGCCCGCGCCTCACGCTATCGACGCCGCCAGCTCAGTAAGCCTGTGACCACGGCCCGATGTAACTCGGTCGAAACGTCAGGCCAAACAAACAAGGTAGATTACGCGTTTAAGTCCCGAAATCGTTAATTTAGTTCGTTCCATTTTTTTAAAACTCAGCAGAAATGAGTTTGCCATATTAATTTATTTGGCCGATTAATACGACAGTTTTACTTTTGCCGGCCGCTGATTGCATGTAATTGATCAGGGCCTTTGCCTATATACCTAACAATTTCATCTTATTTCGAAGAAGGTTGTCAAAACAATGAATTTCCAAGCATTTTTGAGAAAATAAACATTAATTATCGGAAACTAACCAATACTAGGAAAACTCACCAATACTAGGACGGACTACAACAGTGGGTAATTCCGGGTAGTTATCTTTAACTAGTGCTTCGGCTAGTCTCTTGGAGTACGTGTAACAATTGGGGTGTTTCTGGTAAAGTGAAGGTGCCAGTAGGTTCAGTTGATGGTCGGTGAGCCAGCTCGCAGCACGCAATACCTCGTGAGGATTCGCAGGGGGGTCGAATACCTGTATAGAAGATTACCTTGTAATTTACCTTATCTGTCATGTATATTTTCGGTTAATCACTACTAAACTATTCTAATTACTTTTAGACAGACAGAAATCTACGTAATAAAAATAAACTACTCCCTCCGTGTTATCGGCTTAGCAAGGTTAGTCATTCTTTCAAGGGGGAAGGTATACGCTTTTATAATAAATTGCCTGAAACGGTCCTTTGTATGCCCGACAATAAATTTAAAAACTTTATAAAGACCACTTTATGTCAAAAAGCATATTATAAGACAGTTGATTACCTTAATGATAAAAGTGTCTGGCTTGAGCATGGTGCAGGCGCCTCCTAAAATGCCGTAATTGTAGCATATTTTGTACTTAGGCGACTATAATAATTTTTTTGTTGTATTATACACTCTTTTTGATTTTGACACGAGACCAATGTACATTCGTCCACATTTAGTCTTAAGAAAATGTGTAAATGAGTCAATTATTTGAAAAGAGTGACCGAGAGTTTTATTGCCAGGTTCTTTCTCTCGGTTCTACTTATTGCTTTGCGAATCTGGCAGTACATGTAAATATAGAAGCAATGACATTTTTTATTTTAAGTACTTACTGACGTTTGTAAGAGCCATTTAGTGACCTATACAAATAAATAAATCATTTCATTTCATTTCATTTCGTTTCATTTTTTTTTAGGCTGAATCCGACCAAACTTGAAGATAGATAGACTAGTGTAAAACTATCACGGTTATAATGTTATTACGACTAACATTTGAAGGATTTATTTAATTTCTTCTTCTTCTTCATTTTTTAAATTTAAAAAACGTGGCTCCATCGGTGTGCATCGATGATTTCGCCAATGTCAAGGTAATGCTTGATATTTCCCGCACAAAAGAACTAATTACTGAACTAGCTCACGGTACGGGACAAAGAAACGTTGTTCGGCATTGCAATTGAGCGTCTTGGAACTCGATTTTTGCGGAGCGCCAGAGGTAATTGTACGTGGGCCGTAGAACATTGAAAAATATTGATTAACAGCAAGCTCATTTTTCGTAAGTAGCTTTATTTTACCGAGTCCTACCCCAATAATTCAAAAAGAAATCTCAAATCAGGTAGCTAACAGAGTTATCCAGTTAAAATATTCGGAACAAAATTGTATAGAGCTGCAAAGTGGTGCAGGTATTAAGTACATCATTATAAATCAAATATCAAAAGTTCCCATCGATCCGACTTGTGCTAAAAAGTTATTCGAGGTTAAAGTTGCAAATTATCGCTTTTTTGGATTTTTCTCGTAAACAGTGAATTATATCAAAAATAGTTTTGTACAAAATTGTAGATAATAAAATAACCTACACAAATGACCTCACAACTTTTTTCCTAGGAATTACCATTTCTGAGAGATTGCGGTTATTAACGTCCAACAAGCTATAGTCGTGATGTTATATAGCCTATGTTACTCGCTAAAAATGTAGCTATATATTACCGAAAGAAATATCAAAAAAATCGGTGGTGGTTTCTGAGGTGTCACGTTGTCCCGTACAAACTTTGTCCCCCCTATTTCACCCCTTTAGGAGTAGATTTTTGGAAAATCCTTTCTTATAAATAAAATTAAATTATTGTGACAGTTCAAGTAGAGTTAATACAAATAATATCACACAGATTTTAGTCGGTGTGTAATTATTGCCGTGATAGTTCAACACCAGTGTAACTTCGAGTTTGGTAGAATCCAACCTTAAAAAACTACCTATACTATACCTTAAAAATATAAATATATATTATTATAGAAAAACCTTACCTTTTCAGCAAGTCTTCCATAATCGGGGTAGCAAAAGGCTGTCGACAAGTGTATGAAACATACAAGATTTTTCATTCTCTTGGCCGCTTCTAGTACTCTCATTGTACCCTTTGTGTTCATGTCCAATCCTTCTCTAAGAGGCGCTTCTAGCCGCAAACTGGCCGCAAAGTGGAAAACTACAGAGACCTTGAATAAAAATTAAAAATAACTCAAAATCTTGCGAAGAATATTAGGTACGTTGAAACATACGTTGGACCTGATGGTAGGCAATCACCACAGCCGATATAGGTACTAGTGGTCGCCCATATTGTCGAACAGTAGACCTATTTTAATAGCGAACATTAGGCTTATGCCTCATTTCCCCAATCAAAAAAAGCTCATGATGGAAAAATTTTGTTTTAAATCATGGAATACGTGTGCTAAGTTTCGTGGAGATACGAAAAAAGTGGCCAGAAAACACATACAAACAGACGAAAGCAAAAATCCAGTATGGTCTCGAAATTTAAAAGCTCCACTCACTCGGTCGGTTAAGCTGGACTAATATAACGCCTTTGTCTATCTCTATGCCGTGGATAAACTTGTGACTTGTGGATAGGTTTAAAAATTTCTGTTTCAGGGTCATATTTGTCAAAGACTCGTCTGTCTGTCAGCAGATACACAGGACGGCTGGAGGATAGACGACTTGGGCTTTGGTGAAACTATACCTTGAGCCCTCAGCAACCTTGTAATAAATTATGCAATATGTAGGTTGCTGCTGAGAAGTGCATAACTTCTCTGAATTCCATCAAAGATGGAAAGTATCCTGGATTGAGACAGGATACTTTATATCCCGGGAACGTGTTCCCGTGGGAAATGGGAACATAAAAACTCTGATATCAGTTAGTGTACCTAGAAATGTTTCCTCATAAGTAACTACAGCTCGTCCAGATGCCATAAGTTGCATGTTTTTCTCATTGCACAACTTCCTTCCTGTTAATGGTTCATGCAAACGGGTTGAACACTTTCTACTTAACAAGTCGTGGTCAGGTAAGTTACGCTATATAGGTACTACAGATATAAGAATACTATATTGGTACTGAATGGAGTCAGGCGTTACCTGACCAAAGTCCATAATAAAATAATGGAAAATATGATGTTGAATTTTAGATAATTGTGTATGTCGACGTTTATAATGGCTTCTATTTAGCGAAATCATTGCAATTATCTAATATTCAACATCATATTTTCCATTGTTTTACTATTTTAGTTTGTAGTTCTATTAACCCTCAATATTGCATCAGATAATTCTTATACCTACCAAATGGTCATAAGTGACATGCAATTTAGAGGAATATGCGTTATTTTCAACAGACTTCCAAAAAAGGAGGTTCTCAATTCGACTGTATGTTTTGTTTTTTTTTTATGTTTGTTACCATATCTGGACTGGGTTTAATTATTATTAATTATATATTAATTCAATATGTTACAAAATAATATGTGTAAATTAAATATGGGCATCGGTTATGTACCCGAAATAGAGATTGATTTATTATTATTTATTTAACACTAGCAGTCCCGGCGAACTGCGTACCGCATACATTTTTCTTGTGCCACAATTTTTTTTTTTCACCATAAAAACCTTCTCCTGATACTAACGAGCATAACAAAAAAAGAATTAGCGAAATCGGGTCAGCTGCTCTCGAGATTTGCGCTTAGCAACGCATTCAGCGATTCATTTTTATGTTATAGAAGATGGGATCCAGGAAAAAAAATAGGCTACTCGAAGTATCTACTAATTTGCGCAGATGTATTTGCGGGCAGAAACTAGTGGCGTGCAATGTAACCATTATGAGGTAGGGCGAGCGCATCGCATACTAACCCTACTTGCACTTTCTTTGGCATAGCTACAACTTTCACCGAACGTTTACAATATATCTGGATTTGTTTATGTAGTGGGTTCTTAGAATTTGCATAGAATGTGTAGGTATAGGGCGCATAAAACCCTTTAAATATTTATTCTGTAGTAGTAAGCCAACCTTTAGAGTAAATGAAGTGTAGGTATTTACCGATCAACGGATGAAGTCCTGGCACATTTAAAAGTTCCCAGCAAGCGGCAATAGAGGGCGAGATTATTGCCGCTAAGGGACCTAAGAACAACTTGTGGATGCGACTGTAACATAGTAAAAATGGCGAAAAGGGTTTATCATTGGGCATAAACAACGCCGATTTTAGTCTATAGATATTCTATAGTCTGAGACGCCCAGGACTTTAATATAGTCCAAGACACCCAGGACTTTAATTGGCTGTGCCACAGCAGCTGGCACGTAAGATTTTGTTGCCTTTTATCAACATTTCAAGCATTTTTTTTTTAATTACAATATAGCTGCTACTTTTTATTAAATTCATTCGCCAGTTATGTCATTGTCCAACATAACCCATTATAAATGTGCCCGGTGACGGCAATAGGCTTGCCCCCTATTACGTGAGACTGCAAATACTGGCAAATTGTGGGTGTGTAATGCACCTCTGTGTTGTGGTACTCTGTACGGTGTTGAGCGCGCGGATGCCATCTCGCTCGCACAACTTGTACGTAGACGCAATGCATGCCCGTATAATCGGGCTTGCATTTTCTCTTTCACACCTATGGATATTTTCGCTATGCATACAATATACTTAATAGGTTGGTATAGCAAATATCTTCTCGCTTATAATCCAGGCATTCACTATGAACATCGTCGCAGTCGCACTCGCACATCATCGGTCGCATGGCCAGCTATGTTCGCGTTTGTTTATTTCAGTTTCAGCGTTGTTTTTTATTGTTTAAAAGTTGTGAATTAGTTTATTTTAGTGTTAAATATGGAAGAAATTGTGCATTGTGATGATTTGAGGTGCTGTAACGTTTTATTAAAAGACAAAAAATAAAAATAAAAAATCATTAAGTTTTGATCAGAGAAAGTCGTTAGTTGTTTCTCCTAAACCAACGCCAGATTTGTGTATTTCTAAAGTAAAACTCACATGTCACGCCAATTTGCTGAAGAAATTTCAAAACACAATCAGCAAGTTGACCAAAACCGTAATATTTTTTTCAAAGACTTGTAGATGTAGTTTGTCATTTAGCGCAACAGGAATTGCCTTTTAGACGACATGACGAGTCCAAAGATTCATTAAATAGAGGTAACTTTTTAGAATTAGTTTCATTATTATCAAAATCTGATAGCGTTTTGGAAAAGCATATGCAACATCAACAGAGCGACAAACCCGGGCCGAGTTATTTATCATCTACAATTCAAAACGATATTATTCACTCTGTAGCCGAAATAATAAAAAACTCCGGACGTTAGCCACCGCGAACAATTATGCCTGTAGTGATAACTGATAATAGCGCATGAAATAAAATAGAAAAAATCTGTTGTAATTTAACTTTGATTTTTAACCGACCTCAAAAATGGAGGTTCTCAATTCGACTGCTTTTAACTTTCATTTTTAACCGACCTCAAAAATGGAGGAGGTTCTCATTTCGACTGCTTTTAACTTTGATTTTTAACCGACCTCACAAATGGAGAAGGTTCCCAATTCGACTGCTTTATTTTTTTATGTTTGTTACCTCATATATCGGGCATGCAGTCCTCAGCTTATGAAGCTCCGCCCCTGCCTCTGCCTACCACTTTGGGGATATAGACGTGATATGTGTGTATGTGTGTGATATTCTCACACAACTTCATCTAGCCCAAGTTTTTATATTTCTTAATACATACCTACATAATATACATAGAAAACACGTAAACTCCGAAACAAACATTTGTGCATCACACAAATATTTGATTCGAATAGAATCTGAGACTCCCGGAGTCGAAAACCGATGCACTACCGACAACTCCACTGAAGCAGTCAAACTTATTGAAGCGGTTATATTGCAGAAGCTGTAGTGTGTATTTAGCAGGCAGTGTGGTGTAAAATCATAGGTTGTAGTTACTACATGGACGAAAGTTAAAACTGCTATGATAGGCCGGCAGCAAACTAATAAAAAAAACATGATGTACGAGGGATTATGTACTTAGATTTTAATTCCATTAAAAAAAGGTCGACCCTGCCGAGTTTCGTGCCCTTCTCCTCGGGTGTGTGGACATCCGAGGAGAAGACATCCGGCACAAGGGAATTAAAATCGAATGGGACGATTTCTTAACCTTAAAAATTTCATAAAAATATTTAGATTTATTGACTGTAGGTACTAATACTGGTGTTCATGTAAAAAGAACGCTGCGTGAGAGTAAGATGGGTGTGTTTGCGCATCGGTACTCTCGCTCTTACTCGCTGTTACCGCCATATAGATCGATAAATCGTCTACTGTGCATCTTGAAGGTTAGCGTTCTTGTGTGACGCGAGTATACCTAGGATATCTTAAAACAAATAGTGAATAGTGCATGTAATTTTCTTACCTCGTCATACAGTTCATCTAAATTAGCTTTTTGTATGCCAAGGTCTTCACAGGCTATGTCTCCTGTGACGGGGATTAACTTCTTCATGACTTCTGGCTTCTCTTCCCTAATTCTTGCAAATAGCTGGAATATCAACACAATATTGGGGTTTAAGAATACAAAAGTAAAAACATGACTATCGGCCCCGGCGTACTTAATTCGTATCGCCTCAAATTAAAGAAAAAACTATTAAAATCTTCCCTGAACTTCTTCGAATATTTTAACCCTCGGCATGCCGGTACACACGCACAGAAGTAATACATATTATACTTAAATACTGAATGGAGTCAGACGTTACCCGGCGAAAGTCCGTGATAAAACAATAGAGAATATGATGTTTAATTTATATACAATTGCAATAATTTCGCTTAATAGAAGACATTACAACGTCGATATATATTTCTCCTACTCACGAGGCATTATCAAGACTGTCTCAAAGGGAACAGCCAAAAAAGCTGTTCTCTTTATTGTAAATTGCATGCAATTATATATAAATTAAACATCATATTCTCCATTGTTATATATTTTACTTATTAAGATACATATATAATCACGCTAGTTTCCCAGAAAGCCAGAAAGGGTAGGCTAACTTGGGAGACATCATAACTTCTGCTATAAGAATTAGGTAACCGATGTAGGTATACTCGTAGAATAGACTGAGTAATTATTCCAATAATAGGCTCCCAGGCTGCCAAATGTATAAAAGAACGCAAAAAAACGGGCTTGTGGTAGTTATAAATAAATACAATTTGGTCTAGGTACTTACAGGAAGTTTCCACATATCTTCGATACGAGCACCCGGATCCTTACCACGTTTTGGTCGTACTAGTGCATAGATACAACCAATATCTGGTACACTATAGAGCAGTTTTTCTATGAGCACCTTGCCCATGAGTCCAAGGGCGCCAGTGATAAAAACCTTCCGACCCTTGTACCATTCGTTGACTTCTGAACTCATTGTAGCCGCTGCAAAAAAGAATATAATTTATTAAACTCAACAAAAGTGGTGTCTACAATCTGGTAATAATAAAACCAGAACAAAAATAAAAACAAAAATTATATAATAAAGTTCTTGAGTAATAAATACACTACGTTAATGCAAACGTTTATATAACATAGCTCATATTTGTGTAACATAAATAACACAATTATTGCGGTGAACTCGTTTAAAGTATACTTGAAAGAGTTAAATTTTATTACAAAAATATTAAGTAGGTATGTACTTTAAGTTACTATTGTACGTGTAACTGGTGTTTTTTGCCCATAAAATGGTCCTTGGTTAATACTCGGAAACGCAATAGTTTCGGAATTCCACGATTTGACACAAATACATCCAGCACTGGCACAAGACAAGCTTTAGCACGTCCGCGTTGTGCTCTACAGTATAGAGCCTCTGTCCCGCGGTAGTAACCGAATCACATATATAGGCCGCGATCGCGTATTCTCTTCGTACCGTTAGTTGGTCGGTACCCATCATATCTGGGTATGGTAGGGTACGACGGAGTAACAACATTGCGTATCAATATCACTATCACTACTTATTATAAAACAAAGTCGCTTCCGTTCGTATGTTTGCTTAGATCTTTAAAACTACGCAACGGATATTGATGCGGTATTCACTAATGGATAGAGTGGTTCTCGAGGAAGGTTTTTGTGTATATAATTTGTTAAGTTGTGTATATAGTTTGTATATGATATAATGGTTTTTAAAAATTGTAACCTACCTTACCTATTCCTAAAAACCAAGGTTTAGATGTGGTTTATATTTCGACATCTACACACAGTGCCATCCTAGTCTCTTAGGCACAGCTCTATGATAATAATTAGGCAACTGAGGTTAGAGGTATAGTGGGTACCAACACCGCAAACAGGTGGCTTAGCGGTTAATGAATAATTTCAACATAATGTTGAGAAACTATTATGAAATCTTTAGCTGAGTAATCTTATGTTGTATAAGTAAGGCCATTATCATACGTTAAAAGAAAAACTGATTGAAACTTGATTTCTTAAATTGACACACAGAAAATCACACTTTTGTTGACGGACTTTGTTAAACTCACATTTTACTTGTCATTTGGTGGCCCTACGTAATAGGGGCGGTTCTCTGATTGTTACTGGGAACTTAATGTAACTATATTTGCCAGAGTTTCAACCGTCAATCAGCAGATATCAAGTTTAGGAGTGGATGACTTGGGCCCCTTGGAAACGTCTGGATAGTGCGTGTCAGCACAACTTGTCAATTCGTGAGCTGAATTACTAAACAGTACTAATACTAAACAGCTCGATCGAAGAGAATTTTATCTATCAACTGATCTACAGGCAAAATTTAAACGCCTTCTTAACTTTGACCACTAAAATAGAATAAGGTTTGAAAAAGGAACTGATGTTTAATAATTACTACTCTGTCTACATCATCGAGAACAGGCATTCAAAGATGAGAAATTATTTATTAAAACAGTTTACGTAATACAAATGTCACGATGACAAAAATAGCTCACAAAGGGCTCTCTAGTGAATTTTGAAATAGCAGCACTCACATCAAATGCGATGAGTAAATTATTATATAATGTAGAACTCATTTTTTGTATACATGTCACCGTATAAAGCTTGCTGGCAGCGAATGAAAGGTATTACACAAGAGTTCTGGCATGTTCTGAATCTAAGTAGTAAGTGTTATATGCTTCAATTCTACGTGAATTTTTGGTTCGACTTAACACGTCCTTGTATGATGAAACCATTTTAAGTCGTCGTTTATAACGTGTTAAGATTAGACCAGAAGTTTAATCATATATTTGGGGTACCTATTGCAATGTATGGACGTGAAACACGGACTGCGACACAAAGCGACCGAAACAGGCTGGAGGCATTTGAAATGTGCTGTTGGCGAAAGATGGAGAATATAAGCTGGACGGATCTGATTACAAACGAGAGGTTGGAGAAGATTGAGGAGAGAGGAGAAATAATGGGAATTATAGAGAAACGGAGAGAGGGGATGGTCGGGCGACCTGATACGAGATGACTCATTTATACGAAACATAATCGAAGGAAAAGTGGAGGGGAAGCGTGGAAGTGGTTGACCAAGGAAAAACGTACATAGACCAAGTGAAGAAAAAAGATACGAATTAGGTCGTATCAGGAGGGGAAGAGTTTGGCGGAAGAAAGAGAGCAGTGGCGGTTACTCCACTGACAAGAGCAAGGCTCTTACATTAGAGAAAGAGAACTTTTGCATACTAGGTAGTATCATTTGAATTTTCTCATGTATAGGGGCAGTTTCCATGTCCAAAAATGTCAAAAGTGAAAATATAAATACACACAGTATTTATATTTTCGCTTTTAGTAAGTTATCTTGTAACTCCGCGGACTCCGCGGTGGTTTTTCAAAATAATGATATGGGTTGGGAAGATTATATTACTGGCCCATATAATCTCCGTTTCAACTTGCAGACTGGGGATAATTTCTTTCGTCTGTACCTCTACATCTATGAATCTACGGGTTCTGTCAGATCATGTTTGAGGCCGTATTTATCAACCGATTTGCATGAAACTTTACACACACACTCCTTGCTTACAATGAATAACATTTGAATGATATTTTTTGGATTAGATGACAAATAAAAGAGTAATAGAGAAAATTGAAGAAAAAATTTTCTACACAAAACCGCTTCCGAAGTCTACGGTTCACAGAACCACTAGTAAAATAATTATAACTTATCACACTGCTGCTCTAGGAACATAGAGCAGCAGTGTGATAAGTTATGGCAGAGTTTGTCTATAACCACCAATATCGTAGAAAATGTCAATCACGTGACCCAATTACTTAACACATTTTTTTAAATTCCCTGCGATATCATCGGTTGTCGACACACTCTTCCGAGTGCTATGGTAAGGCTGCTGGAGTCCGAGTGGCTGCTATTAAACAAAAATACATTTACTCAAATGAAACAGTCTGTGGGAACCCTATTGTCATTAACTTTTCACAATACGATTATTATGACATTCTACTGGGTTAAGGTCACTACATTGGCTATTGGAAATGATAATTATTGGTAGGCCTTCGATATAAAATGATCATAATAGGTAAGTCAACATTAGAGTTGCAGACTTAAGATCTAGGTTCTGTATTTCTTCATTACAAAAAAAATCGCAGTTGCATCTCCTCTTTACTCTACCCATTTAGTTGTACCTCTAAGTGTAATTATGTACCTATGAACTGGCGTGCTTGTGTGGTACCTATAAGTATTGAACAAACACATATTACAGACTTGGACCTCAAAGGTCAGAGGAGACAAACTGTTTAGGTGTACCTAATACAAAATCTAACAACCGGCCAATACCCTACCGTAAAGTGCAGTTTGAAACTGTTCATAATATCAACTCACGGAATGTTGAAATGATTAAACTCAACTACTTGTCCCTACTACTATATTATACGTAGGTCACACTATAAGTTATGGGTAACTTAAAAAAAACAACATGTTAAAACCAAAATATTATGTTTATTGCTTTTCAAAATACTCTCTTTTACATTTTAAACATTTTTTCATGCCATCGAACCATTTTTTAAAACAGGAGGACTACAGTTCTGAACTCATGTTTTCTCCGTGCTGATTGAACGCTATCACTGCCTCTTCGGAGTTGGTAAAAGTGAAACCTCTCATCAAATCTTTGATTTTGGGGAAAATACAGAAATCACAGGGTGTCTAGGTCGGGGCTATGCGCAGGATGGGTGACGAGTTGTACTTTTTCGGAAGCTAAAAATGACTTTTGTTTTGTTGGCCGTGTGTGAACTAGCGTTGTCATGATGTAGGAGAACGCGGCTTTTGGGTCGTCTTTCGCGAACTTTTTCTAATACCCTGGGTAAACAAATGGTAGAATATTACTCGGCATTAACACTCTTTTGATCTTCAAGTGGAATTGTACAGATGGGATCCGTAGCTGAGAAAAAAAAACGCGATCATTTTTTTACCAACGTTTCTCGCCTGCCTCACTTTTGATGGCTTGTTCTCATTTTGCTTTTTTTCGGGTTTAAAACAATAAATCCACGTTTCGTCTCCTGTGACAATGTATTAAACAGCATTAGAATGTCCGTGGTCGTACTTCAGTAGTATCTGTGAGCACCATTCCACGCGAGCCCGCTTCTGCTCCGCTGTCAGTTCATGAGGGATCCAACGACAACAAAGTTCCCAAACTTTCAATTCTTCGTGTAAAATTTTCTGGATTTGAGTCATACCAATCCCCACTAGTCCTCGAATTGTCTCATAGGTAATCCGCGGGTTTTCTTCAATTAACCGCTTAACAGTAGCCACATTATTTTCGTTGACGGCAGTTGAAGGCCGTCCTTCACGGAATTCGTCATGTAAAGAAACTCGACCTCTCTCAAATTCAGCAAACCATCGCCTCACGGTGTTGAGCACCGCGAGGCGATGGTTTTCTCTCTGACGTGCTTCTCTCAAAAAGCATTTTGAAGACGAGCGGCACAGTCTTGCGGAGAGAGAGAACTTTTAAAATCATAAAAAATTATCGCACTAAAATCTTTTCGACTTAATTCCATTTTCGTTGCATACGTAGAACTTTGATGTATGATAAAAAACAATTCACAAATGATTTCCCGCCAATTTTGTTTTATTACGGAATAAGCTGAGCTTTGCATTTGTGTGAGTGAACACGAAAAGTAGAATCAAAACTTATTATGTAGCTGTGTATACAAGCGCAGGCCACACCGACAGCTGGCGGGCGAGTGAGCTAGGCGAGAGGGCGAAGCAAAATAGCAAACTACGCAAAATTTTGGCGAATTAAACTATGTGGTTCACACCGAAAACTATGGACGGACGGGCGTAACTGGCGTAGCGGGCGGAGCGGGCGGACTGTGTCCCTTCGTCCAGCATACTCACCATGGAATCCTGATAGCGTCAAACGGGGTGAATATAAAAGATTTTTATCTTTAAAGGATGAAAATAACCACTTCGTCGATATAAATGATAGGTTAAATATTACTAAAACTTTAGTCAAGTTGAATAGATTTTGAATTAAAAAAAAATTGAAATTATGCTGCCGATTTTCCATAAATCGATAAAATATAGCCAGGTAACCGTACACGAACCATGGGACCAAGCGCATAGGGTTGTCACCATGTCCAATTATTTTGTTATCGTCCCTATACAACTGTTGCACGTCCCTATTTAATAATAAGGTCGTTCCGATTAACCCCCCTACTCGTAGTTACCCACAATTTACAGTAGTCTACAATTTTCGCTTTTATATTATAATAATGCTGATATTTTCTTAAACATTGTTTATTTAAGGTAGAATAATAAGTGGTACTTAGTTTAAAACAAGTTTTATCCTGACAAATTCACTTCTATATAGTTAAATGGGAGGGTTTAATAACACAATTTGAGAACTGTTTGAGAGCCCCCACTTTAACGACTTCAAATGAAAATTTCTGACAGATTTGACGTTTCTTAGATGTTGCCAGCTTGTTAAATATATAATCTACTATCAAAACACACAGAAAATTTCAGAAAAGGTCATACTATGGTCGATACCCTGACGTTAGAATCTCATGGCTCATTTACACCAGGTTGACAGTCGACTTCGCTTGCCAGTCGAAGGCGACAACCAACCCGGTGTAAACACATTGAGGCGACGATAGCTAAGCTAACTAGAGCTAAGCTAGCGAAGTGGGCGCGCCTAACGAGGTGAACGAGAAGCTTCGCTGGAATAGTCGGATAATTTCGTTAGGTTCGCTCGCATTGCTAGTAGGTTTAGTCGGTAGCTCGCAGTGTGAACCCAAGTATGTAAAGAGGTGAAACGATGTTCGCCCGCCTAGCTCGCTCGCCCGCCCGCTGGCGGTGTGGCCTGCGCTTTAAGCGCAGGCCACACCGCCAGCGGGCGGGCGAGCGAACAACAGTTGGCGGGCGAGCGAGCTAGGCGAGAGGGCAAAGCGAAATAGCAAACTACGCAAAATTTTGGCGAAGCAAACTATGTGGTTCACACCGAAAACTATGGATGGACGGGCGTAGCGGGCGGAGCGGGTGGACCGGGGTGTGCGGATGGGAGAGCGAGAGGTTAGCGTTCTGTCTACTGTCTATTGTCATGTCAGTTGTCACTCGCGTGCAGTTGCATACTCCATACATAGTTCCATACATAGTTTCAACTCCCGAAACAAAGTATGAAATTCTCCAGATAGTTGTCTGAATTGAATATGTCTACGCAACCAAAATCTACGCTTTCTCTTCTTTATTCTAAGAGAATTTAAGAGTAATATTTTTTTTTTAACATGTGTCGTTAAATCATCATCAGAACTTTCGTCAATATATAACATATTCGCAAAGTAAGTGTCTATCGTTGCCGCAGCGCCACGGTATCTGATTCGCATATAAATTATAATATAGACACACAACGACACTACTCTGCTGTTCGAAAGACGAGGGTCGACTACTTCGAGTAGGTACCCGAAACGGGGAGGACGGGCGAGTGGGCTGGCGGGTGAGCTAAGCTAGCGAAGTAGGCGCGCCTAACGAGGTGAACGAGAAGCTTCGCTGGAATAGTCGGATAATTTCGTTAGGTTCGCTCGCATCGCTAGTAGGTTTAGTCGGTAGCTCGCAGTGTAAACCGAAGTATGTAAAGAGGTGAAACGATGTTAGCCCGCCTAGCTCGCTCGCCCGCCCGCTGGCGGTGTGGCCTGCGCTTTAAAGAGGTCACATATACATTTACGTACACTGACTGCACTCATACAAATGCATAGCTCAGCTTATCCCTCGCGAACTGTATATAACATGTGATCGGTTTGGCTGTTGGAGTTTTGCTTTGAGTTAACAAGTGATTATGGATTTTCTATTGTACTTGGTAACGACAGTAAGCAACTTGCCTCCTGATTTTCATGATGAGTATATTATGCAGTAGTATAGTTCTAACTTACTTCATAGCTCCCGTAGTAGTACTAAGATCTATACTTCTGGAAACCAAGCGGATCTACGTAGTACAAACGTAATTAAATAAAATGTAATGAGGCATACTTAATACCTTATTAAAACATTTAAATATCACACAATCCGCTATAATAGTTTACGTCAATGACTCAATTTGAACGAAGTGTTAAAATGATGTGTGAATTGTATGATTATGCAGACAATGTTTACAAAATCTGCGCGTGCCATAAAACAAGTTCTTGCATATTCATATCACGGTGTAGTAGCATCTCGGCATCTCGGTAGTTATAAATTAACTGTATTCACAATGCGGCGTCGGCTCGTAAGTTGTTTATTTGTTTGCGAACAACTAAAGAGGCTGTGAAATGTATAACGATATGGACGATAATGTATTGTTTAGTCTTGGTAACGGTACCTCCCTGACTATACTTGCTATAGGGCTGAAGTCGAACCAGCGACTGTTTCCTTTCCAGGAGGAGCGTTTTACCAACTGACAGATTAAATAAACATTGGGCACATCTTGGCGATGTGTTGTTTAACTTACTTAAACTTAAAACCTAATCTAACCTAGTAATATACGTCTATCTAACCTAGCTAACTAAGCTAGTAATATACGTAGGTAAGTGATTTATTGGACATTATAGGTCAGGGCAACTATCTCTATACTACGTATTATATAGAGCGCTGATAACCAGTCTGAATCACTAACAACCAAAAGTGGTTGTTATCCTCGACTGTTTGACTGTTCTGACGTGAAGAGGTACGTCAGAACAGTCAAACAGTCGAGGATGACGTAGTCACTACAGCTTCCCAGTTTAAGGTTTGCGTATGGCAAAAAATGAACCTAATTATTGTTTGTAGTTATTGTTCTGAGATCTTGATTTGGACGTGTTTTAATGTAACGTGGCGCCTCTAGTGCAACGCAAACATATATTGGGCAACCTATATAAGAGCCGCTAAGTATTCGCCATGAAGAAAACGAGTGACACTCGCCCTCTATATAATATAGAAACTTAATGGTACCTATATTTAAAGAAAATGGTTGCAATATAATAAATCGTAAAAACAAAAGATGTTGATGGCTAGATTTTGTTTCTGCAATCCTAAGATCTTTAATTTAGCGATTTATATTGTAAACGTAATAAGAAAGCTTAAAACCAATGACTTCTAACACAATACAAGTAATATAATACTCACAACAAAATATGCTAGATCTCTTCAAATAAACTCACTCAATGTTGTTTAAGCACACGAGTTACGGGTAACAGGTTATTTACGTCAACAGGTCTGGTAACCGAAGGAAAAGTGAAAATTTGCTCAACTGGCGTGAACACCGGTAATATCAAGTGGTCCAACAGAGCGCGACGCGGCACAACATGCGCGGGCGCATGCGCTAACTAAAGTTGTATAACTTACAACTTGCGGGTTGTAGAATGCCGTGGAGAAGGGTTACAAATTATGACGATTATAGTACTAGTATTACTGCATGTCAAACTGGCTACGGCGTTGAACCACCCATTTTCGAAAGTCTAAACTCACATAAATGAACTTCGTGTTGCGCAAACTTTAAACTCGTTTAGATGATATTGATCATTAACGCAAGCCAGGGATTTATCTGACCTATAGACCAGAACAATTACTCGCGCGTCATAGGGGTAGGATTGCGATTAGGAGGGAAAATGGATAGAAGGTGGAAAGTAGCCTCTTCACTTACCTATATTCATAAGAGTAAGTATAGCGATCGTGAAACTTCGATTTAAGATTTCGATTCTCTCAATAATCCATGCGGTCCCCTAAGTCTAAAAAAGTGACGTCTGCGAAATGTAATGTATGGAGAGCTAACAGCCTGCGCTCAATTGAGCACGAATGTTTATTTTTTGCTCTCTTCATTGATTGTCATCATTTCCATCATAGTTAAAAATCATCGAGCATGAGCATAGCATAATAAAATTAAACATTTTGAGGTATGAATGTTTGAAATATTTACAAATGTATTGTATGGTATGTCTATATGGAATGTTTTCAGTATAGTGAAAGAACAACCGTTCCATGACGGTAATTTTTTTTGTTATTGGGGCAACAGAAATTTTAATAGTAGGTACAAATATCAAGGTAAAAATGTCAACTATGTAACTTTTTAAATGGTTTACGGCATACTTATATGGTCTGATGACAGACAGATAGACTGTGGAACAGTTTTAAAGAAAATCTCATAGAAAATCTGTATCGCAGTAACTTTTTAATTTTAACTTTTCGATATGAGAGTAGATAAACTATGAACATACTATTATTACATATATTTATCTAAAAGTAAGAAGACCACTAATTCGTTATATGACAGATGTAAATATAGCGCCATCTAGGTACTGTGTCAGTAACTAAAAATGTATGGCCTCAAACCCATCTAGCGAAATTCTCTGGTACTAGTTACTCCAAGTACTGCGTTAGTACTGCGGTAGTTACTGTGTTTGAAAATCATTTAGTTTCAGCTATATTGTATAGATGGCATTATTTAAAACTTTCAGAGTACCGTTCTATAACTCACGCCTTTGTGAGAAACAATAGAGAGGAGGAAGGAAGGAATTATCCTTCCTTCCTCCTCTGAGATAATAATAGTACAGTTAATACTGGGTGCGACCGTACTTTATGTAGGACAGGGTTTGGAAAGGTGAGATTAACTTCTATCGCAGTTAATTAATATGTTTAACTATGAAGGTGGCGGTATCTGTACCTAATTGACCACACTGTTAATACAATTGTCTAAAAGTCTCACATATTATAACTAGGGTATAGAAGCGGTGGGATTTTATTTAATAATTAATAATAAATACTAATAGACTAGAATAATGTTAACCTATTAACTGGCCAGATTTAATTAAGCTGTCCCTATTTTGATTTACCTATTAAAAAAAATCAAACAGAATTAATAGCACGTAAGCTATCAATTCTTATTTTCAACTGCGTTCTGTAAAATGTATTTCATGTTAATAAATAACTTAAAGTGAATGTGCAATTACGTAGATTTAAAACAAGGAATCGCAATCAGTGAAGAACGTCAAAGGCGTTCGGCTCGCTTTACGGTAAGCAGTAGGTACCTACTTTCTTTTTGTTAATGTAGAGCTTTAATTATTTTGGCATGACCTGTAGTTTCTTTTCAATAACATTATACCTCCATTACATTATTATATCCTATCAGAATGGATATAGTTCCGAACTGGTTGTTCAATAACATATGCTACATACCTATTTATATGCAATTATGCTAGTTTCCTGAAAGGAAGAGAGGCTATGCTCACATCAGGTCAATATTTATATTGGTGCAACCTAACGAGAGCCTGTTGCCATTAACCAGACATTATTTATGTTTCTGTTGCTCGTCAGTAGGTTGCAGGTGAGATTGGCTTGGGTTTAGTGGTGAAATGCTCATTATAATATAGGTGCATTAATCGGAGACTACTAATAATCACATTATAAACTTAAGACTAACGGGTCTTTTACGCGATTATTAAGATATATACATACCTCTTTATTACCCGACGTTTCGGCCCTGTTACAAGACGGTCACGGGTGGACTGTTAGACCCGTTAGTCTTAAGTTTATAATGTGTACAAAACGCGAAAGTTTAAAGAAGTATAATAATCACAGTTGTTCCATCACCAATCGATATTTAAAAATGTAGACAAAAGAGTTGCAAACTTTTATATCAATTGCATTAGAGCTATTAAAAAATCTACTTCTTATGATGAAGTTAAATCAATAATAAAAAATATATTTGGCGCAGCTAATCACAAATATACGGGTAGTAACCTCAACGGACAGGAAACACATGAGATTTATACAAGTTATGTACGTATTTGCAAGCTTTCGATTGTAATAAATAAGGATACAAATTATAAATGTTTCACAATAATATCATATGAAGTTATCAATTTTGTACACGACTGTACTCCATACAAATGTAGGGCAAACGAATACTTTTTTTTTTTTTCAATTAAAGCAGCTTAAATTTATAGTCGTTCATACGACTATTTCACGACTATTTTTTGGTATAAACTTTAAACAGAAAATCGCAGGCGTTCCAGAGAAAGTTGAAGTTTTCAAATGTTCAAGCCATAATCCTCATTAGGTTACCTTTATATCTCTGGAACCTTTGAAGGACTATTTCTGAGATTTGGCATGTCGTTACGACTATTTCATGACTATTTTTTGGAACCTAAACCAATTCGATAGGCTTTACCGTTTGCTTGCACCAGAGATGAGGATTACAGCTTGACGGTCAAGCCATAATCCTCATTAACTTATAGCTGTAACGCCGAAACTATAATACGACTATATTTTTACATGTACGACTATTTATGACTATTTCATGACTATTTTTAGCGTTGTCAAAATTCGTTTTCATTGATATTTCAAATATGAGGATTACAGCTTGAAGCACACTTTATCGCGATCAGTAAATAACGTACGAATAACTTTACATGCAATCGTGGCAGTTTGGGAACCAAGAGTTGAAAGAGAAAGCCGTCCGCCCACGAAACTTAAAAGCATGGCCGTACTTATATCTCCTTTGTGAAGCTGACTAGACTTGTGTTCAATCAACCTTATAATAATAAAATATATTACTTATAGTGTAAAATCTAAGATGTGTCAATTAAACTGTGTGTTATTGTGAACTGGAGAGTGTATGTGTTAAGGGATTTAAATTTCAAAGTGAAGGCCATAACCAAAGGAGTGGATAAGAACTTCAGGACAAGGGATCTCATTGGATATTTTACTACAAATAGGTATGCTGATACCGTACATTTATTAAAAAGGCCAACGAAACTCGAGACTGACTTGGACATTATCGGTACTTACTACCGACTTGTATAATAATATACACACGAATTTGAATAGGATCAATACTTCTTATCAACAAACTACTATAAGTACATGAGTAATGTGTAGAGATAAAGATATGAAAGTTATCGAAGATCAGGGCGTGGGTGCGCCAGCGTCCCGCTAATCATATTAAAATGTCATGTCTGTGCTGAACTATTTTGTAGTCAGTCGTGTTCACTGTAGCTTAGCATATGATATATCATCTACATGCAATCAGCCTTGTTACACGATATAGTAATACAATCTGGTGCAATTCAATATTCATAGATCACGATGTACAAAAATTACATGCAACCGCTCTGCAAACCAATATCTCAGTTCTCCGGCAGACCCTTGTAGCATCACACGTGCGAAGAATTAAACTAGGGGTGTAAGTAAGGCGGTACAAGATGCGGCGTAAAGATCCGCCGTTGTCATCTCTCAGTCCAGGACGAGGAAAAAGCTTAATATCTACTAGAGCACTACAACAGCAACAGCGCAAAGTACAAAGCACTAAAAGTTTACTACCGAGAAGCTATTCCTCACCAGCTCCACAAAATGATCCAGGTTGCTCTACATCAACACCCCAACCGACACCAAGAGGATACGTGAATCGAAGTATGTCTTCACCAGATTCCAAACACTTGGATTACAGAAGAAATTCAGATTCATTTTATAGACCACAATCTCATGGTTCTCGTAGTGAACTAGACTCAGATCTAGAAAATTTTGAACAATTCGAAGAGTGTTTTATAGATTATGCTGATGAAGACGAGGGTTTGTTAGGTCGGTATGGAACTAGTCCTGAAAGAGATGAGCCTAAAAAAGTAATGACGTCGCTTTTACCGGGTAGTGGTCTACAACGAGTGACATTAAGACCAATTTCATCAACAGCGACTCAGACTATGCACAGCGCAAGAGATGCTATGAGGAAGCTGGAGAAAGATGACTCGAAATGTAAGTAGCTTTAATATTTCTAATGCATACTTTTCACCACACACTAATCGTTGCAATGAAAGACTGTTAGTAACAACATAATTTACGTACCTATTTATTTTTATTAATTACCTACTAGTTGTCCAAAAGGTCGCCCTTTTAAACCTATTTCCCTGAGTTTGTACGAATATATGACCAAAATTTGCCAAAACAGTCCAGCCCTACGCGAGTTTTAGCGAGACAAATGTTCGGCGGTTTGTTAATTTATATTTAGATCAGTAGATTTTCTGTACTCACATCTACATGTACAGAAAATCTAACTATACCTACGTATAGTTATACAAATATGATAGGATATTTTATAAACATAATACAAAAGCGTATCTCTAAATAGATCTCTTGCACTGGGCGTAGGAAAATAGAAACAAATGCACTATGTTGCTAATGGGGTTGCAATAAACTTACATAAGAAATAAATACACAAAAAACATACATTTATGAAGTTAAAATATATAAGGTGAAGAAGCTGGAAGTGTTCCTTCACTGTTTTGCTTAAAGAAAGATACAGTTTTACAGTTTCTTATGGACCGAATGAACAACAGCAGTAAAGCAGTAAGAAATGAAGGCAGTTTTGTGATATGGACAAATTCGATTCTATCACTAAATTCGTTTGTAATTGAAATATTCAGTATCGTAAAAACTTTAAGTGAGCAATTCTACGATAATATCGTCCAGGCAGGTATTTATACTGATAAGATACCAAAAGAACGGTTATTTTACTTATAATTTTAACCAAAATAACACAAGGCTTGTAACGAACCTTTACATCCATTGTAGGTTAACTTTAAAGTGCAATAAGTTGTAAACTTTATTTGATCTTAGAATATAATCTCGTAAATAGTTAAGTGATCTGACCGATGTCGTAACACGATAATAGAATAAACTGGTTAATATGAATCCTAGGTAAATGTATTTAAATTACTTAGGTAAAGTATTTGACTTCTTACGTAGGTCAACTATTTAATATACTTGCCTATAGTTGACGAAGGCAAAACCATTATAAATATAATTTACAAAGTAATTTATATGGTAGCTGCAAATTCTGTCAAAATAATTCAATTTGATATTACAGATGCACCGCGGCTCAACTTCAGACCATTAGTACTAAAGATGCCAGGACGCCACATGATGCAATCAAATAGCGAGCTCTCCTCACCAGGAATCGAAGAGTTACAGTCATCCCCTCAACTTGAGTTAGAAGGCATCGAATTGGACAGAGAGTTAAATAATGCTGAACAACATTTAGATAAAGGAGTTGCTCTTGCCACAGAAGAAAGTGACGCGGAGACGGTAAGTTTGAATAAGTATCTAGTTGACCTAATTGATGCAATAATACGCGCCCTCACAATCAAAGGGTTCAGTATTTCCTTAATTTCTGCAAATATAAATAAATTTACAACTAAATAAGTTCATTCAAATGCAAACCACTTAAACATTTTATAGCTATCGTTATGTAAATTGCAGTAATCATCATCAAGATTTTAATGTGATATAAATTCACCTTGTTAGATTTCCTCTAATTGAATATGCAATTTAATCATGCGTATGACAAACGTCTGTTTCAAAAATATAATCTTACTAGTGGTCGCCCGCGACTTCGTCCGCGTGATTATTGTTCCCGTCGTCGTATCTTTATAAATTGTAGCCTATGTGTTATTCTGATGTACGAGTATAAGCTATATTATTGTAAAGTTTCATCAAAATCCGTTCAGTAGTTTCTACGTGAAAGAGTAACAAACATCCATACACCCTTACAAACTTTCGCATTTATAATACGAGTATTAATAGGATATCTCAAAATGAATTGCAATTCTGTTAGTCTCGCTAAAACTCGAGAACGGCTGAATCGATTTGGCTAATTTTAGTCTTGAAATATTTGTGGATGTCCAGGGAAGGTTTAAACGGTGAGAAAAAATGGGAAATTGTGAAAACAACTTTTTTTTGTTGATTCTGAGGCGGTACGAAGTTTGCCGGGTCAGTTAGTGCCTTATAAAGGTCAGAGATTTTTACCGACCTTTATAAATGTTAATCTACACCGCAGCGTTACAAAACTATCCTTTACAATATACTGGAGATATGAAAAACAAAATAATTTTCAATCAACACATTGGCAGCTGAGACCTTTTCGTGTAAGAACATGAGATAATTTTTGGAAAAAATGTTATTAACCCTTCATACAATGTTCCATGTCGTATATAATCATAAATATTTCACGATTCTACAGAAGTAGACGGTGTCGCCTCTAGTTAATGAAACCGATGCAGAAACTGGAACGTCCAAATAAGCTGTGCCCGACTATTTTATTTCTTTTGAAACCGGTTGAAAAGTTGAAAGTATGTTACCATGCGAAAATTATGGGGAGAACCCAATAAAGCACATTTTTTTATATAATTACATCCTAGATTCAAACTTGTACCTACAGCACGAAAGTACGTTTTGTTACTCGTTCGGTTTAATATAAATACAATACATATTTATTTACATAAGTAAGCTCCTAGGTTGACCATATATGCTGTATGTATACGACGCTACAAAAGAAAGTAAGGAGCATCTCACAGTCGAGGGAATATAATATAGATAGAGCTGCTTAAACAGGTATAATTACATAAAGGTTAGAAAATATTACTTTGCACCCTGGAAAAACTGCAGAAACTAGGTACTCAAACTTATGAATATAATGTTAATAATAATAATTTATTATTGGCTCTACCCAATGATATTCCTCTTTTTTTATATGTAATATCATTGGCTCTACCCAAATAAGTTGTGGTCAACCAAAATCATAGCATAAACATTTTCCATAGGTAGTATTAAAATTATGTTCAATACAACTGTACCTAAAATTACAGAGTTAAAATTATGGGTGCAATAAGGGTACAATCATGTTGACGAATGGAACATAATTTACTATTTCGAGTTATCCTCAACGACGACGCATCTCGTTTACGAGCTGCTCCGGTTTATTTACTACGGTTGCGAGGCGACGGATTGACACGTGCGCTCTCGTGCTATCAGCCACCCGCGCGCAGCGATAACAAGTACAATAGTGCAGACCGCGTTTAACAATACAAATGCATAGTCGTGCGCGCTACATTTACAGTCGAAACAAAACTCTCTTTTACCGCAAGCTTCAGTGTTAATGATACGCAAGTCTGGGCTTTGCGAATGGCGTGAGGACATTATTGAACTGGTGTAACACCGTTCCCGTGGTAGCCAAACATAAACATCGCGTGATCGATAGTTGTTACTCCATACTTCGTGCAGTGTTTGTGGTATTGTTGATGGTGTGGCGCCTTGTATAGTTGTTAGGCATCTGTATAGAACGATACGCGTCTAGCCAGTAGAGTAACCATCAGCGGGAACAATAAGCGTGCCTTGACCTTGCGGCGCGCGGGAGGCAGGGGCATACGATGACGCCAGCGCGGCCGGCCCGCGGTTTGGCTTTCGGGTGCGATCCTTCGCGGACGGCATCCGCGTAATCGGTGGTTAGTGCGATTTAGAAGTACGTCAAAAATCCGGGGCGGGTGGGCGGTGCCGCGACGCCAGGGACTCTCACACCGTATTCATTCTGCGAGTCGGCGCCGACGCCGACGCGCTTCGAACGACCGACCGACCGAGCCGACTCCCGCCGACCAAGTAAGCCGCGACATGCGCTCGCACCGACATGGGTAACGTGCAGTGCTGCGCTAATGGACGCTTCCCACAAGGCAAGCCTCCTAAGAAGCCGAAGAATAAGAAGAAAGGAGTCAAAGATACAGCCAAGAAAAGTAACGGTGTGGGTAGTGGTAAAGGGAACGGAACTGTGCAGAAAGTGGTGACTATGGCAGAAGACGGTTCCGAAAGAGCAGCCCCTGCAGAGACTCTAGTGCAATCGACACCGCCATATAGTGACGTCCCAGACGGTAGGAATACGCGGCACGAGGAGAATTCGATGGAAGATCCTAATGATACGGTTACTAATGCAAATACTCCCCGTGCAGAGAATATGGCTACGGCGAGGGAACGCTTTTTCAATCAGGTACCTACTTACTAACAGGAAACTGCTTACCTTAACACTTAAAATTCTTCGGTAGGCATAGTAATTATCATCTATATCTAATATGCAGGCAACTGGAATATTACAAGTGGCATGCGCGTGACGAACTAATCCCTTTATCGTACCGTAACGAATCTGCTCGACTCCGGAGGTCGTTCTGCTTTACATCAACTAATATTATACTCGTGATAACTCTTGAATATTTGTTTACATTTATTAGTTTAAGAGGAATCGACTAGAGTTAATAAAACAGATGTTTTTAATTGAAGACACCGTTGTCCAAATCTAATAACTCTACGAAAGAGTGCAATATGGAGTTATTAAGCTCTATGTTATGGTCAATTATGTTAATGTACTTACCTATAGTACAGATAAAGCACAAGGTTTCTACTAGTTTAAATGACACGACAACCTTACCATTCAATACAAACCTATCGAGATGTTTTGTTTTCTACAAACGTAATCTCGGAATTAATCGTGTCAAATGCCTTTGTTGGATATTATTCTACACATAATATATGCTATAGTAAAATCAAAGTACATACGTTTATTACCTACTCGTACGTATTCTTTGGATGTGTTCTCGAGAACATATTTATATGCATCGTATTTGATATATTGACCATAACATAGAGCTTAATAGATTTTATTCATAATTATCTACTATAAACTTTAAGATATATTTTACATGTACGTACATAGAATTCAAAAATACTGCATATTTTTAATTAAATGTTTATGATATTCAGCCTTAGATTGTGGTTTTAATGTTACCGAACTGGTTAGCCGATGATCTAATGTGCATATATTACCTGAGTAGCTATCAAAGATTATTGAATGCGTAAACAAAGGAGGAACAAAATGTCTATAATAGGCAATACAACATAATATAATAGGCCCAACATAGTCCACCAAATTTAAATTTAAAATGCACATTAATTAAAAAAATATACTTAAATTATTTAATTGTAGTTAAAACTTTATTTTGGAAACTAGTTTATTTTAAAATCGGCTACATCATATTCAATGACCGCACCGAAGTTTGTTTATAGTTTGTAATAGCGTTTTATAAATTGCGTAAACAACGCGTTAATAAGGATATAACAGTAAAAAAATTAAGTACCTACAATAAAAAACGCAAACGGTTAGACATTTGAGATGTTATGATATATGTATCTCCGATTTCTGAGGGCTTAACATATTTTGTGTTGGTTCACTTTTTGGGTTCCGTAGTAAAAGTCTCGGAACCCTTATAGTTTCTCATGTCCGTCCTACATGTCCTAGAAACATGAAACGTTGCATGGATATGTATATTTAGCACGCAGACAAAGTGCTAAAATAAGGTTTAGAAAAATTCTTTTTTGGGGTACTTCCCCTACATGTAAATTTTTTTTTCACGTCTATACCATCATGTGGGGTACCATAAGAAAAATCTAAAAAAATTGAGAGGTTGCTAAGATGATTTTTTTATTTAAGTACCCGTTTGCGATATATTTAGCTTTGAAGAGAATGTTTTTTTGAAAACAGAGCGTCCCCTCCCTCTAAAATCTAAATGGCTAGCGTGAACAACCTGGAAAAATGCATGATGGTAGTCCATGTCCATCCATGAACTTTGAAGAAAAACTATATGGGTGACTACGGAACACTATTCTGTGCTGGGCCCGACACGCATTTTAATGACAGTGAATCTAAACTATGGAGTGGGTTTATACAACTGCAAATAATTAGTATTTACTTACTCATTTAAATATGTACAGGTAGGTAGTACCTCATGTAGGTATAACTCATCCAAAACGTTTTACTGCTTTTTGCTCACCGCATCTGTATTGCATTGCAATTTGCTTATAGGTAATTACGATTTTCCTAACTTTTACCTTCAAATTGAGTAATGCCATAATTTAGACGTAGGTGTTCCTTGAATTTTAGTTATACAGAATTTGCACATTCTGGATGATCCCACTTACTCGCACGTGTCATTGACTCAATGAGGAACATGACCGAGAGATTTCGATTCTCAACTCCCTCAGAATTTTGGAGTGAGTCCAGACGACTTCCCGAAATAACTTCGGCTGTTCGGAGTTAATGCAAGATTTCATTGGTGGCTGCAATACACGCCGTTCCGCTTCTTACTACGCTACACCACGCAACTTTGTGTGTTCGCCCCAGTTTCATGTCGTCTCGTAGAAAACAATTTCACAATCACATTCAGCATTGAAAATATCCTGGAATTTGTCGCGTATTTTAAGTCGCACCCTTAACTTCCTTCGTACTTCTGATCTTTCGTGTTTGGTATTTAAAATTGATTATAAAATATTTTGTAAATTTAAATTGCCCAGCGGCAGCGCAATAAATAGCCTGGGGTACCCACTTTGTACCATCGTTATCCTCCGAGACTATTCCCAACCCAGTTACGGTCGGCTTTCCAGTCTAATTGCGATGCGGCTGAACTTAGATATTTTCCGTGAAGCGAGTGCCATCTGACCTCCACAACCCATGGCCGATATCTAAGTTTTGTAGCCCGGCCTCGGTCGTAACGACTGCCCAATGTTCGTATGGCAACTGAGACCGACGACGGCTTAGCGTGCTCCCCGACGCACGGAACTACCCGTTGAAATCGTTTCTTTTTTTTCATACCGGTCAAATGACACTTCTTATATACGTAAAAATATTTAATCTTTTTTCTATTCATCATAACCTGCAAATTCAAACCATCAATAACGCCGATGAAATCATCTCCGTTTATAAAAGAATATTAGCAGCCGATTATGTATGTTTAACATACATAATGCTTGTTAGTGAAGTGTGGTACCTCTTCGTAAACAATATTGTGTAGGTACTTTGGAGTTTGCACAAATAGTTCGAACTTAGATTTGATAATCAGTGGCACTCAGAAAATTATTTTTTACAGAATGCTATTATACTTTGGTCTCCGCAACATGGTATTATGGAATGATTATTGATGACACTCGCTTCATTTACACAATGAAAACGAGTTTGAGCGAATTTTCGAGTTTCGAATAACTTTGAGAAAATTAATATTCTATCTATTATGCTACGGGACAGGTGAGGAAGGTACCTATCTACCTACATTACTCCAAGTGCATGATGGCATTCCAACACGATTGACCTGTCGTAAAATATTTATTTCATTAATTCTGTGTGGGCCATTTATATTACTGTAGAAGTAATAAGAAGTTTATATTCACATTGAAATGTGTAAGGTCACATTGTCACAGTAAGTAAAGGATCTACGACACAATACTCGTAATATTAATTTAACACGGTGCTCTTGTCACATTTAACAACCCCTTAAACTTTATGTAGTAAGAAATGTTATGTAATCTTCTGTACCTATGTATAGTTAATATAGCAAGTTTAAATCTTTTTTGTTTGTCTGTCTAGATATCACTACGTACGTAACCTACCCGTTATTCGGCAAAGCTACAGAAATACTTCTTTTGACGTTTTCACCTACATTAAATTTAAGGCAGAAAAATATTTCCATTAAAATGGAATCGTAGGAAAAAAATATAATTTAAAGTTATTGTCAGTAAAACGTACAGTACAAATATTTCCACTTTAAAGCTCGGGATGGGAGTTCGATTTTTGCTGAGCGCGTGGCTGGTGGCTCTTTAGTTTACCTCTGGCGCTCCGCAAAAATCGGGCTCCGAGACACTCACATACCGAACCGTTTCTTGTCCTGCACCTGGAGCTAGTTAGGAATAACTAGTTCTTCTGTGCGGGACTACCAACTAATCAAGCATTTACCTTGACATTGGCGAGATCATCGATGAACATCGATGAAGTCACGTTTTTAAAAAAGAAGGAGAAGAAGAAGCTCGGGATGTCTCGGTAAAAATCATTGTACCAATGTACGATGATCCGTTATAGACGAAAGCGCAGTCGGAGACGCTAGCTAGTCTCAATTGTACCTACGACATTGATTGTAACGATGGTTAACCAAAATACTACTTTGGGTTAAATACGTGAACAAAAACAACTTCATGGCACTCATCGGCATTTGCTTGCTTTATCATTTAACACAATGAAGGTAGCCTTGAGTCATTAAGTAATAACTTAGTTCGAGTAGCTAGTTTGAATTAAATGTTGCTATAATTCGAATAAATATAAGAATAGCATTTAACTACTCTCGAAAATTTTATAATGCGTTATGGTTGTCGTGTTGAAGATGCATTTGTTCGTAATATTAGGCCGAAAAAGAAATACACGAACTTCGAATGAATTAATGCTCGATACAAAAAAAAAACTTTAACTACATAAACCTTTATTGATTGTCACGTGCAGTTAATTACTGTCTTAATAATTATTGACTGCTTCGGTGGCGTGATCGGTAGTGCATCCGCTTTCAACACCGGAGTCTCGGGTTCGATTCCCGGTCGGAACAAACTTTGTGTGTGATGATGCATACATTTATACCGAAGTCTGGGTGTTTCCTATGTATAATATATCTGTATTTACAAAAAAAAATGTATATAAGTATTTATATCAGTTTATCTAGTACTCATATTGTCCTAACATTTATTTATTTATTTATTAACTACATATAGGTATAGGCATTTTTAATTTATGTTTATGAACTCAGAAGCGACTGTGGGAACAAACAAGTAGGAAGTAGGTATTCACGGCGTTTAATTTCAACTTTGATTAATTTTATACGATACGGACTATGACCGTGATGTGACCATTCTCATTAGAATTAATTAAAATGACAATACAATATAATGACCAATACAATATAATGATAAAGGTAACCCTTCAGGCAGTGTCTGACTGGGGCGATGCTAACCTTGTCACATGCAACACCACGAAAACCCAGGCGTGTCTTTTCTCTGCCAAAAAGAGCCCGTTCACCAAGGCTCCCACTTTCCGGGATGTCCCTGTACCTGTGACTCAGCATCTCCAGCTCCTTGGTGTGGACTTATCATCCAACCTGAACTTTGGAAGCTACATTGAATCCAGGGCTAAAACAGCTTCGAAAAAACTAGGCATCCTCTCTAAGGTGCGTAAATATTTTACCTCGAATCAACTGCTGACTCTTTACTCAGCACAGGTTCGCTCCTGCATGGAGTACTGCTCGCACCTTTGGGATGGATCCGCCCGCTACCAGCTTGAGGCCCTGGAAGCTATTGACAGACGCGCCAGAATACTTATAAGCGATGAGGCGCTCACAAGTAACCGACTTCAGAGCCTCGACCATCGCCGTCTGGTTGCGAGTCTGTGTGTCTGCTACAGGCACCATTCCATCATCGGACATCAAGGCGTGGTCTGAGATTCCATCCGTATGTGGTCGATATACCACTTCTTCGTACCTCTCGATTCGCTTCTTCTTTCATCATGCGAACCGCAAAGGAATGGAATTCCCTTCCAGCGTCATTGTTCCCCGATACATATAATCTTGGGATTTTCAAGGCAAGAGTAAATAGGCATTATTTGAGTTTGCGTGCTTCATTCGAGTTTGACCGCATCGTTACTTAACATCAGGTAAGATTGCGGTCAAACGCACTCAAATTTATTCATAAAAAAAAAGGTAAGATTTCTTTAAGGTCGACACGGGCCACGTGGTTTGACTGCAAAGACACCTATCGGTCTATTTGCACGATGTTTAATAACTGCAAAAATACAAATCCGTAAATAGTCTAGTGAATAGAACGTCGAGGTCAAATAACATAGTCACAGAGAATAAAGGAAGCATCAATGTCTAAACCGTAAGATGGCCTCTTAAAGCATTAAGAGGCCATCTTACGGTTTAGACATTGATAAAAGCTTAACCGATGCTTCGCAGGACCAGAAGGCTGGTTATTTTTTGGGCCAAAGAATTAGTATCGCCATCCAACGTGGTAACACAGCCAGCATTCTGGAAAACTTCCCAGTCAGCAATGACGCGGAGGATTTTTACAACGCTTTTATTAGCTTCACTTGTATATATGTTTGTAACCGACTCTTTTGGGTTCGATTTTGCCCTACTATGAACGATCAGATTTAATTCAAACTTTGCACACCTGTCAAAGACCGATGACAATGCAATAATTCGATTGAAAAAAAATGAAAATAAAAAATTAAAAATAAATAATAGTCTAAAAAACATGCTTTTATAGAGAATCCAACTAAAAAGTAGAAAATAAATTTTAATAAGTTTGGAATTAAGAATAGTGTAAATAAGAAACAAATGTATATTATTGTAAAAAAAGCGTGAGGTGTTTAAAAAAAAGTTTAGTCGCATTATGTCCAATTCGCAAAATATCCAACTGTCCAATTCTCAATAGGTCCAGTTCGCAATTGGTCCAGTTCGCAATTGATCCAGTTCGCAGTTGGTCCAGTTCGGAATTGGTCTAGTTCGCAATTGGTCCAATTCGAAATTGGTCCAGTTCGTAATTAGGGATCCTCCTTGATTACGAGAAGCGTTTTTGACAACCTTCTGAGAGGCTAGATTCAGCTCGAAGTAAAACTGCATGTAAATTATGATCAAAACTTTTATTTTAAAAATATTTAATTCTAAATAAAGTAACAAATTAAACAAAAGATTTGCTTTGATTTGAATAATTTGCAACAGTTGGCAATAACTAAACGCGGACATGTATTTGTCTTATTGAGGGCATTTATAAAACGTATAGGTGCTAATATCAATTAGGGAGGTACTACTTAATGAATAATATAATCTTATTGTCATGGTTGTAGAATATGTAATTCTTTACCTGTAATTAAACAAGGAAATATATATAATTGTTGTGTATTTTAAAGTACTTGGCTATCTAGAGTGTTTAGTGTGGATTTATTTTAATTTAAAACAAGTAGGTATATTAACAATGAACCGCGAGTTTGATTTTATTGAAAATCAGAGAGAGAAGATGAGTTTGATTCGAAATGATGGACATCGGTATAATCTAAATTGGACAAATGCATTGTGGCGATGCATTAATCGTAATATTATGTTCTGCCTCAATCACGCTGGACAAAGATAAAAAAGTTATATTACGCGAATCGTGCCATGTTTGTGTAGCAAGCATTTAATGGGAAAAGCAGATCTTAAAAAGACAATATGTGACAATTTAGGCACATTACGGCAACTAGTTGAACAAAATGAATCATTCAAGAACGTTAGAACACAGCAAACAGAAGACCATGATATGGTACATCAATTTCAATCAATAAAAGATCACTATCCCAGATACTTTGGCCAATGACTTCCTAATTTGTGAAGATGGAGAACAAGCGAAGATTTTAATTTTTTCAACAAAAACTGCCCTAAAATTTGTGAAGAACACGAGATCATTATACGCTGATGGTACGTTTAGTGTGTCCTAAGCCTTTTTTAACCCCCGACGGAAACCCGAACGTTATAAGTTTGACGTGTGTGTGGGTGTGTGTGTTTGTAAGTCTGTATGTGGCATCGCAGCTCCCAAACGGATGAACCAATTTTGATTCTGTTTCTTTTATTTGAAAGATGGGTTAGGGGAGAGTGTTCTTAGCTATGTTTTATAAAAATCGGTTAAGCCATTTCAAAGATATGAGGGGTGAAAGTGGTGATGAAAAACTGAATGTGTTCAAATATACCCGTGTTGGGTATCAAATGAAAGGTCATAACTATACATCACGATACCGCAAGTTTTATGAAAATCGGTTTAGCCATTCGAAAGATATGAGGAGTGGAATGTATTTCTAATTCTGTAACCACACTCCGCGCAATTCGCATTAGCTCTGAATAATTGTTGATAGACTATACGTATGTTGATATTAAAAAAATGAATTATGTGAGTCGGGGGTTATTTAAATTTTAAATTTAATTCTCTTGTATCAAATGTACGTTTTACATATTGATTGTAATTCAGATAGTAGATCTACAAACGTAGTTCCTGTGATATTTGCACTACTACCTAATAAAACAGAGATGACTTATAGGCGATTATTTACCCTCATAAAACAAAAATTTAACATCAAAATAAAAAAAATCAAATGCGATTATGAAGTCGCTCAAATAAATGCGATTTCTTCTGTTTTTCCATCAGTTTCAATCAGTGGATGCTATCATCATTATAATGAGGTAATTTGGAGATTAAAAAAAAAGAAATTGAACACTACTAGAGATGGACGAAATATTTCAAGAATGATTGCGATGATCCCTTTATTCCCTGAGAATGTAATTCCTGCTGCCTGGCGATTTATTTTAGATAAATATTTGACTTGCACAGAAATGATGCAGTTCCGTCAATAGTTTGAGAAACAATGGTATCCGCAATTACCACCAGCCGTCCTCAGCTGTGCAAATCAGAGGCACAACTAATGGAAAATCACCACATCTCACCAAAAACTCTGGAAGGGTGGCATCGGCGCATCAACGTATTTTGAAAAAACCAAACTTGTACCATTTTCTTCATAAACTCCCGACAGAAGCGAAATATTGTGATAGACGACTTCGGGATTCTTTATTCAAAACAGCGAGAAATAGAAGAAGATTAAGAGACATCAAAAGTATAAAAAATATTTGATCAAACTACAAAATGATAGACTTAGTGTTAAAAGCTTTTTCACAAAATATATTATATTTTTCGTCTTACATTGTTTAAGCAATGATTTTGAAATACTTTCTTATATATTCCATTTTATAAAAAAATAATATATAAATATGACTACATACCTACTATGATTAATATACCTATGTTGATTCCATTTTATAAAAATATTTATTATTATGTTTTGATCATAATTATTACCAAATTATGACAGATATTATGATACATATTTTGTATTATTTGTTAAATAAAAGTGTTGATCATAAATTATAAATGCATTTTTACTTGAGCTGAATCTCGCCTCGCAGAAGGTTGTCAGAAACGCCTCCCGTAATCAAGCACGACTCCTATTTTACGAACTGGACCAATTGCGAATTGGACATTGTGAGAATTAGACGTTGTGAGATTTGGACAATTTGAGCCCGCTGGACATTTTGCGAATTGGATATAATGCGACTAAAGGAAAACAGCCAAGCGACACATTTCCTCCAGTTGTAGAATTTGTTGAGAACGTGTAAAGTTAGGAACTTGGCTCTATATTAGAACTGACGACACTTTTACAGTAGGTGAAATCAATATGTACCTACTCGCTTGGCATTACTTAACATAAAATGTTTTTGGTGGGATTTCTAATTCCTGAAACTCTCAAGTAGAAAACATGTAGGTATACCTAACATATAAACTACATTTTAAACATCGCTTGGTCCCATCTCTTGAAAAACGCCGGCTTTTGTTATAGGTAGTCCGAGACGCCTAGGACTTTAATTGGCTGTGCCATAGCGGCTGGCACGTAAGATTTTTTTGCCTTTAATCAACATTTCATCAGATTTTTTTTTCAAAATTACAATATAGCTGCTACTTTTTATTAAATTCATTCGGCCATTTTGTACATAATCTATTATATGTGTGCCCGGTGACGGCAATAGGCTTGCCCCCTAATACGTGGGACTGAAAATACTGGCAAATTGTGGGTGTGTTATGCTGCACTTCTGCCTACCCTTTCAGGGATATAGGTTTGATATGTGTCTATATGTGTACAATAACAATAAGAAGAGGAGAAAGGTAGATAACGTATAGTATAACGAACGAGAAAATCAACAAAACGTAAAATATTTAAGATCTTTAAAAATCTTTGTTTTTGAACGATTGCCAAGCGATACCGAACAACGCTAGTTCTTTCATGAATTTAGATGTTTCATGTTTCTAATAATTGAGTCAAACAGCTATTGTTAGTTGTAAGATAGGTACTGCTGTAGCATTTATTCCTGTTGTACGTTTTACCTTCAGACACTTTTCTCTTCATTGTGAAGTCTGTATAAAATTAAGATATCTATTTCCTTTACTACTTGGTAAATTACTAAAGTGTAGGTACTCGTACCAAATTTAATCTTCGCAACGTGCGCTTTACAAGGTAAAATATGTAATACATGATGAACTTGTAAACTATTCCACAACTTTATTTGATTTATTTTCACCAATCGGTTTCACTTTTCAGCACTTACTTACTTGAAGATATGTTAGACAGTGAAATAAAACCTTTGATAACAAAGGTTTTATTTCACTGTCTAACATACTCGTATCTTCAAGTCATTTACAAATAATAAAATATCTTTACATAATGATATTTAAGATATTTTAAATGGAGATATGTTAGATAGTGGAGTAAAACACCTCTGATAATACTGAAAAGCGAAACCGGTCGGTGAAAATAAATCAAATAAAGTTGTGGAATAGTGTACAAGTGTATTTGTTTATTATGTATTAATATAGGTTCCACCAAGTGCCAACAATCAAGAGTATAAACTACGTAAAATATGTACTTAGTACTTGCTATGTACTTACCTACTCTTAAATTTATGGCATACGTTAATAAGTATGTATTAACCAATAAATATGAATTCCAATTAATATTGTAATCTGCAAGACACAATACTAAAACCTACTAAATGCAAAAGTTATTTGGAATAGGTAGGTACATATTTTTTAAATAATATAGGTAAGAAGCTTTTCAAAATACTCTCCTTTACATTTTAAACATTTCTTCATGCGATTGAACCATTTTTTAAAACAGGAGGACCACAGATCTGAAGGCATGTTTTCTACGTGCTGATTGAACTCTATCACTGCCTCTTCGGAGTTGGTAAAAGTGAAACCTCTCATCAAATCTTTGATTTTGAGGAAAATACAGAAATCACAGGGTGCTAGGTCGGGCCTATGCGCAGGATGGGTGACGAGTTGTACTTTTTCGGAAGCTAAAAATGACTCTGTTTTGTTGGCCGTGTGTAAAGAAGCGTTGTCATGATGTAGGAGAACGCGGCTTTTGGGTCTTCTTTCGTGAACTTTTTCTAACGGAAACTTTTTGTTTGGCGGTCGACACATATCGAAAGGCGTTCTGGGCAACCAGCTGATGGGGGTGTCTTCAGGTTGATATAACCCTTATGTAACACCCTGTATCGGTAGGTCTGTAGCACATTTATCTAAAATCCTCCATAACTCGCGAAGTGAGAAAACATAGAAACAGGCGCAGACCTATAACGTGCCATAACTTAGACCGCGTTCAATGAAGTGTGACATCATAGATACGTTAAATAAATCAATGCTCATATTTATGCTCATACTCAAATGAGTATGACATGATGTCGGTACCTATAAAAGCCACACCTTAGTTGTAGGACCTCGAGGAATTTCTTAAAGTATAATTTAAACGTGATGTTAAGATTAAATGCTTGTCTTAATGCTCATAGTTAGATGAGTATAACATGATGTATAATAGGTACCTATAGAAACCCACACCCAAATTGGAAGACATGGAGGAACTTCCTAAAGAGCAATTTAAACGTGATGTTCAAATAAAAATATTCGTACCTATATGATTACGATATTTTTTTCTGGACGAGCTACGGGTGACTCATGCTATATGAATAAGATGAGCATACGAGTACAAAATTCGTCATATATTAAGGTTATTTTCGATTATATGCCCTTAATTCCACCTACTTGCACTTACCTAACTCTCATACAAAAACTCACTTTTCTTACAGCTCTTACAGCTCTCATACAAAAACTAAGTTAAGCTTACAAGGAACGACAATTCACTACGAAATTAAAATTACACTTCATTCGTTGCTTCATGCGCATGTGCCTTTCCCAGCCACTTGAAAATACAGACATGAAAATATACTTATATTGAACATTCTTAAAAGCTTTAACATAAATATTAGTAAAATAAGCTAAGGTCGCAGAACGGCTTTCTGCCGTTCACGCTCCTGTCTCCGAAGGGTAGTTCCGGTCCGGTACACTTTCGGTCACGAAAAGTTGGTTGCCGTTTTCGATATATGTAATAGTGCGGATGGACAGACAGCAAGAAAAATTATAGTCTATCCTTCGGAAACAATAAGACAAAATAAACAAATATTTTTTTGGACATTCTCACACAACGTCATCTAGCCCAAATTGAGCTAATATAGGCTTGTTCTATGGGATCTAGTCGACTGATAAATATACTTTTATATTTCAAAATACATACATATTATATCTACGTAGAAAACTCCGAAACAACCATTTGTGAATCACACAAATAATTTGATTCGACCGGGAATCGAACCTGGGAGCTCAGGGACGGCAGTCACATACGTTTACCACTGCGCCACCGAGGCAAGACAAGTTTCTTCAGTAGGTATCAAAAATAATAGTAGGTCATTAGAATCATGTCAGTTTCCACACAAATTATGATATGCAAAATAGTTGATTGAATTTGACGGGATTTATTCGTACAATAACGCCGACAGAACTAACTACTTAGGTAGGTACACAAGATTTGTTGTCTGAAAATATAATCCACGTCGTTGCCTGAAAACATTTTGTAACTGTTACAATGACTAAACTATATATTTAGAAATTATTCATTTAAAATATCTGTTTAGTAAGCAAGTAATGGTTACGAATGGACTTCATATCTGATGACATCATATATATTCAAATAAATGTTGTGAACTTCGAATGAGGAACTTTTAGAAAAAACCTGGTCAAGTGTGAGTCGGGGTCACGCAAAATTTAGTGATTTTATTGTCATAACTGGATGTAATCTGCCGGAAGTGTTGAGTAATTGTGGTAACAGTGTTCCCTACATCTTATATCATAATATAATAAATAATAATAACATGAAATCATCATCTGAGTGCTTAATATAAGTACAAATAATCGTGGGAAATAGGAAAAGCTCGGATTAACTCACCGCCTATTCCGTTTTCCGGAACGAATTAAATTCCGAAACATATTCATTCCTGAACCCCGTATTACGTATACGTAAAACAATGTATGTACATTATGAAAAGATGCGAGTGTGACATGGACTTGAACTTGAAAGTGGACTCCTCACCTCGAAAAATAAAGAATCAATTTCGTTTATTCAGTTCAGGCACATAAAGAGCACATATGAATGTCAAAATTTTACATTTTTATGTCAAGCACTATTATAAAAATACTAAATTAATTACATAAATAACCATTTGAAAATGATTCTTTCGCTGGTTCGGTAAGTTGGTTCTCCTGAGAAGATACCAGCAAGAAACTCAGGTAGATTATCCATTTTCTTTTTAAAAATGTTTTGTTTACATTGTGTTACAATTTGTATTGTACGAGTGGCTAACAACAGCAGATTAGGGTGACCATGCATTTTTATCATTAAGATATTCGTCTACATTATAATAGCCTTTCTTCATCAAACGTTTTTTCACTACTATTTTAAACTTATTAGTAGGCATGTCAACCAGATCCTGCGGAATTTTATTAAATATTTTTATACATTTGCCTACAAACGAATTACCAACTTTATGAAGTCTAATTTTTGTCAGTTTATTTTTATTTCTTGTATTATAAATATGGTTGTCGGATCTAAGTTCTATGTTCTTCCGTACATACACGATGTTGTCGTAAACATATTGAGAAGCAACGGTTAAAATATTAATTTCTTTAAATAGTTCCTTCAGCGAGTCACGGAGTCCGAGTCTATAGATTGCTCGTATAGCTCGTTTCTGTAACATGAATATTGTCTCAATATCGGCAGCTGAGCCCCATAGCAGCAGACCATATGACATAACTCTATGAAAGTAGCCAAAATAAACTAATCGTGCCGTTTCTTCATCAGTCAGTGACCTTATCTTTCTAACCGCATAGGCAGCCGAACTAAGTCTTCCTGCCAAGGCTGTGATATGAGAACCCCATTGCAGTTTACTATCTAAAGTTATTCCAAGAAAAACTGTGGTATTGACTATTTGAACTAATTCATTATTCATAGTAATATGAGTATCCACCTGTCTAACATTGGGCATAGTAAATTTTACACATTTTGTTTTCTTCGCATTGAGCAGCAAGTTGTTACTTGTGAACCAATGCAGTATTTCCGAAAGGGTATTATTTACATCGTCAAGTACTACTTTTCGTCTATCACTTTTAAAAGACCTTACACCTAATCTACGAACTACGTAATATTACGAACGAGTTGCATCTACCCACTTAGTTGCTTACATTGAAATCATAACAATGTCACTCCTCCGACAACTTTCTAGCTGGACTGTTATTTAATTCCATTGTTCTTTGTTCAGCATTTACTATAAGCATTGCAATACAAACAGCCACACTTAAAGATACTATTTAAAAACAGTGATCGCTACAACAATAATTAATAGCTGACTTAGATAGCATTTGCGTGGGAATGGGGATGATGACTGTAGTTAAAGACCACTAAAATAATGTTTATTTTATTTATTAAATAGGATTAATAGATTTGGAAAAATGTATTTTCTTTCATATTGAGGGCGAGATCGATATTTTATTTAATAAAATAATACTATAAAATACTGCATTCCGCCATCATTAGTTGAACACCAATCAGAGTGAATGACGTCACGACCTCTTGACCGTACGGGTTGCGAAGTATAAGTTGGCGTTCCAATGTCAAAAACAAGACGAGTGTCACTTGTTTTCTTCGTTTTTCTTCATTCTATTTACTTCTTTTTTTGACGTCGTTTAAAAAGTGTTTATTTCGCGTAAACAAAAGACAGAAGAAACAATATTACCTAAAGAATACTATACTACCTAAGAATACTATACTAGTACCTATATATTAATAGGTATTTGCTACAAGGTAAAAGTTGAATATACTCAGACGCTACATATTTTATGGAAAAAATTGTGGATATCTATGTACAGACAATGCCGTTCTTAATTCAAACAAATAATGGTCCAATTGCCAATTACCGAGTTGACATTTCACCGCTCTACGTGAGGTCTATGGTCGAGTGTGTCACATTAATTATTGGGTTGCCACTGACACATAACAATGACTCGAGGTCGTTTCATTGATGATCTTAATAAGCTGTGTCAATCTTATTTAAACATCTTTGAGACAGAATTAAGCCAGTCTGTTGGCTATTCATGGCTCGCTTAATTATTATCTCACAGTTGTGTTCCATTAGATAAATTACAACAGATGTGATTGACATAAATTAATACTTGGTGTTTAACGATTGGATATTGGACAAATTGTTTAGGTGGAACGCCACATAGACTCAGCCGTTGCTCTTTTTAGTTGCACTTAGTAGTACCGTTTCTGTGCAGTCAGAAGCCGAGATAATCATGTATCGACCAATCTTTTCCAGAGCTTGCCGCCATACCTAAATCAATACTTAGGTATTCATTGTTGTTATATGACATTCCCATCTTCAACCTACAATGTGAGATAATAATATGTATTTAAGTATCAAATAAAAGTACTTCATGTCTTACCGACGCATTGCAAAACCTCAACGGGTCATCTAAAGATCATTACCCTAACTAAAACCTCAACAACAGACATGACACATTGTAAAGCTAGGTACAAACCTAAGTATACAAATAAGTGGCCAGTGTCATGTTTCCTTTTTATTCAATTTCCTTGCGTCCGTGCAAGACTGACATGTCCGGTTTACAGTACCGCGTGGGCAATCACCGACTTAAGAATTTTGTTAACTGTGAGCACGTGCTTGCCTATCTTCAAATTTAACTTTGTGATTGATGGATAACGTACGTACCTATATGATTTAATTCAGTTGGGTAGTTAAATTCTGTCTTTAAAGTTTTCACGATTAAAATCTTACTAGCTTAATCGCCCGCGATTTAGTCCGCGTGATAATTTGAAACATACATTATACGGACTTGGACCTTAGTTTGATTCCCGTCGCTCGTAGGTAAATGTTTTTCCCGTTCCCGTCGCCCATAATAACATCTAGTGTCGCAAATAATTATTTAAAATAAATTTGATTCGCTATTTTATGTTATAGAAACTTGGCACAAGTAATCCTTTACCTGAAACCATTTTTCGTAATGAAAAGTCAAGAACAACGTTCTTTACGCAACCGCAACGCAACCCAACCTGGGTTTGGGGGTTACTTTTCGTTTTACTAACGACTACGACGTCAAATTAAAAAAAAAGCGGACCATATTTTGGCTTCTGTGGACGACCGGTTGGTAACCACTGTTAAGCGAACGTGACGATTTCTACTAAACCGCACTACCCGTAAGCCGCGTTAGGGAACTTCGTTCCAAAAATGTTTTTAAAGTTGACCTCGCTATGTTCATAGGGCGACCACTAGTAATAAGTATTTTAATGTTCACTTGCCTCTTTTAGATCATGGTGGATCCGATTTAGCTTAAGTGAGCAAATTGAGCGGGATCCCAAGTCCATGGTTTTTACAGAATCGGAATCAACTACATTAGCATCGCAAGGGTATTTATTGTAAACATAGCATTGTATTTGTCTGTCAGTTGATGTAGTCTCTTTTGATTAATTCCGGTGGGTTGTGAAGTGTACAAACAAGCGCCGCATGGCTGACGTCAACAACACACAAGTAAACAATTTGCTTTATTTTATTTGTTAGGCGCTATATCCGTAGAATACACTCCAAAACGTGCACTCAAAGTATAAAACGGGACCTTTTTACTAAGACTCCGCTGTTTGTCCATCTGTCACCAAGCTGTATCTTATGAACCGTGATGTTAGGCAGTTTAAATTTCCACATGTACCTACTCGTACATGGGTATTTCTGCTGCCACTATAAAAACTAATACCTACTAAAAAAACGAATAATACTAGTGATTCTGTGAACCGTAGACTTCGCGAGCTTTGTTTAGAAATTTTTTTTTTCAATTTTCTTTACTTTACTCTTTCATTTTTCATCCAATCCAAAAAATATCATTCACATGTTATTCATTGTAAGCAAGGAGTGTGTGTGTAAAGTTTCATGAAAATCGGTTGATAAATACTGCCGCAAACATGATCTGACAGAACCCGTAGATGTAGAGATGTAGAGGTACAGACGAAAGAAATTCTCCCCAGTCTGCAAGTTGAAACGGAGACTTCGGTCGCTTCGCTCCCTCAGTCAATAAATATCTAAGGGGGCTCCCATCGACCAAACGGGTTAAATTTCATACGTCAAAATCACTGTTCGTCTAGTCATTGCACTGTCAAGTTCTCTTATGGTCAAATTACACTTTATGACAAGTTCTCTAATGGTCAAAGTACATTTTATGACAAATTCTCTTTTCGTCAAGTCTTTCGTTCGTCCAATTTCATTTACGTCAACGCCTAGTAGAGTTGTCAAAATAATTTCATATTATTATTTTTATACAAAATAAACATAATTATAGACTAAAAATATTTACATTACAAAATATCGTTTAAAAAATCCTCCGCGTCATTGCCGACTGGGAAGGTTCCCAGAATGCTGGCTGTGTTGCCACGTTGGATGGCGATACTTATTCTTTGGGCCAGAAAATAGCCAGCCTTCTGGTCCTGAGAAGCATCGATTAGGCGTTTAGCAATGTCTCTATAAAGGCGGCGAGCACTTGGACCCCATGACCCCAGTGTCTCAACCCCAAACGGCTCAAATATGTAATCACCTGCTAGGTTAGCATATTTACGCAGTTTAAGGCCTTCAGCCGATGCAGCAGCAGCGCCAGCACATCCGGATGCTTGGAAGGTGTAAAGGTGCTAAGGTGTCAACGCATGTAGCGTCCCACACCAAAGGCCTTCCCATCTTCCACGGTAGCAACGACATACCGTCCGGTCTCTTTCCATCGCTTCGTGCTAAACCATTTGGTTCACGTACGGCCGGAAGACCTGCGGTGGAAAGAGCCCTACGAATTATGTCGTTTAGAATAGCGTGCCGAGGTATACGACCTGCGCTTCTGCTACAAGAAAGGCCATGGTGTCCCAGATTATCGACGGCTACTCCACAGGTGCAATGATGCGGGGATACACAAGGTGTACCCAGCTGAAGGCAAGTGGCAATGCGGAAGGTTGTGTCGTCCAACATTGTACCGATGTTGGGCGATGGGAGCGCCTGGATCCATAACCCTGACTCCCATTCTTCAACAGCTAGTAGGCGTGCACGCTCTGAAATATTGACAGATGTGCCAATTAGTGCATTAATTCTCAATTTACAGAGCGGTGAATCCCACAGTCGCTGTGAGCCTAGGCGTGAGGGCAGGTCAGTGTCGGGGCAAGACATCCTCCAAGCATTTATGGCATCGGTCTTGCATCGCACCTCGGAATCAATCAGTGTATTTGACAAAATTTTCCTGACTAATTCTTCGGTGCTATGGACCGACGACAGAAATGCTGGCAGACTGACATCTGTGACTCTACGAATACCAAGCCCGCCCAAGCGAACTGGAAGAGACGCTTGGACCCAGGCCCGGTCATTAATATTTACATTTAAAATTTTACACAAAGAATTTTGTATTAAGTTGTCTGCCCAAAATTTCTACATTTTTCTCCAAAATTGTCCTGAACGGAGGGCATGTGTAAATTTGGGTACGAAAAGACAAAAACGAAGAATAGTGAAAGCTGAATGAATACTAATATTACATAGACTATCAACTATTTTTATTACATATATTTAATTTTCATTATAATTAGTTATACGACTAACCCAGTATGTATTGTCAAGAAAAAAAAAATTCTATAAAATTCTTTATAACCAAGATAAGTTAGCCAAACACTTAGCGACGGCAGTTTTTCTAACATTAGATTATTTATTTCTTCTTCGATTGTATGATCTTTAATCATAACTTCCTTTGAGCGTTTCTTATTTTGTTTAGTCTTAACTTTTTGTTCGTAAAACTTTGAAATTATTTTGAAAAATCTACTAAGCGTGGACGTAAATGAAATTGGACGAACGAAAGACTTGACGAAAAGAGAATTTGCCATAAAATGTAATTTGACCATAAGAGAACTTGTCATAAAGTGTAATTTGACCATAAGAGAACTTGACAGTGCAATGACTAGACGAACAGTGATTTTGACGTATGAAATTTAACCCGACCAAACCCCCGAAGAGGCCACACAGGTCCGAAGACCGCCAGGCGCCACTCGGAAATAGCTTCTACGTGCGTACCAGAAAAAAAGGGGGCTCCCATACATCAGACATGATTATTTGCCTTTTTAGGGTTCCGTAGTTCAAGTTTCGGAAACTTAGAAACCCTTTTAGTTACGTCATGTCTGTCCGTCCGTCTGTCCTCAGCTTTCCTCTTAAACGGTGAGTGCTAGCAACATGAAACTTTGCATGGATGTGTATTTACTACATTGACAAAGTGCTAAAAGAAAATCATGAAAAATATTTTCATCACGTATGTAACCAGAACTTGCTTTTTTTTTCATGCGTCTACCCTGGAGTGTGGAATATTATTAAATAGGTCTTTTAAAAACATTGAGAGTTTGCTAAGACGATTAGATTTTTTGATGTAAATATTCTTTTGCGAGAACTCTTTTTCAACTTTATAGCTCACTTTTTGGTAAATTAGAGCGTTCCCCTCCTCTAAAATCTAAACGGCTGGCTCGAAAGATCTGAAAATATTTGTAATGGTAGTCCATGTAATGAAATTTCAAGGAAAACTATAACGGATCCGATAACTATGGTAGTTCAGGAGTTATAGAGGTTATTATGTGACTACGAAACCCTGTTCTACGCGTGGCCCGATACGCACTTTGGCCGGTTTTTGACCCTAAGGTAGGTACAGTAGCGTTGAGCTCAGATATAACCACCAAGTCGCGTGGTGCACTGATAGCACGTACGCGGGATCGTATCTACTTTGAATAAAAGTCGTTTTCTTCCCCTTGACTAATTTTATTTAACAATTCTTAATTTATTTTATACTTCTTCTTCAGGAGCTGAGGTGCCCGCCACCGCGGCCCTCCTCCGAATGACATCTCCTTTCTTCATTTGTCTTCAATTCGTTTCATTGAGTTTATATTTTATAATATTCAAATTTCTCAGATTTATAACCTGCCAATACAACTGAACGAGGTCGTATGTGAAGCGTGCAAGCACCTTCACAGTACCTACCTCCTCCGAGGGCCTACAAAGTTATCATAGATATCTAATGATTCCGTGCGTGTCTTCGTGCGCGAGCCCTACTTGCACTTGGCCGGTTTCTGAATAGTATTTTTTTAAATATTTCTGAATAATCGGCAGCCACGTTTCTTTAAAACTAAAAATGAGACAGAAAACAGGGCCTATGATTTACTAGGTATTGGCCGGAACGCGGGCGAAAAGCGGTTACGTCGAAATAAATAAGACGGAGAACGTAATTAATAAGTAAGAAAGAAAGAAAGATTTATTATTCCACAAACAAAAAAACAAAAGACTTACACAGGTTACAAAGAAAGAAAATACAAAACCTAAAAAATAAATAAAATAAAAAATTTACCTATGTACTACTTATAAATATCGTGGAATAAACGGCCGTCCGTCAGCGTAATGCTGTCTGCGTGGTTGTGCAAGTGAGACTGGTTTTCAGGGACGGCCGGATAGTTGTTTACATAAATATAATAATATATCGAAATGAACGTCACGTGAACACAAGTAAACAAAGAGAAAAACAAAAGAGAAGAAAAAAAAACTACAATCACAATAAGAACATTCAAAACTTATAAACAATTATGGTAACTCAAAAACTCAAAAATTATAAAAGCCACATGTACCAAAAACTATACAGCAAAGCACGTTAATGTGTTCTATCTGCAGCCAAATTTCAAGTCGATAGGTTTAAAATTGCGACCGGTATCATTTTACATACATTTTCGTTTGGGACCATCTTAGAGAAGACTCCGCTACGCTCCGTCTTAATGAGCTGGCGCGCCGCTTTGTCGAAGGTAAATAACTAATAAACCTAGTTATTACCGCATTAGGACCGAATAGTATAAACGCCATATAAATATCTTCCTTGATTTCTATTAGACTTACATAATTATACATCTGTACTAGTCATTTTGCTTATCAAATACGTAATTTATAATTACCGTCGTATGTAGCAGTGTCTCCGTAAATGGCAGCAATGGCTAAACAATAATTCATTACTTAGGTAGAAACTTATATTTTTAGCAAACCTTTTAACGCACTATTTGGGAGTTCGATTTTTGCAGAGCGCGTGGCTTTTTAGGTTACCTCGACGCTCCGCAAAAATCGGGTTCTTTTTTTTTTTTTTTTTTTTATATTTGGTTCGCCAAATTGACGCCGCCCGCCTGGTGGTAAGTCGTGACGACGTCTAGCGATTGTGGGCCACTCTCACAGCACACATTACTATTGAGAGTGGCCCTCAACTTGACGACCTACTGATGTGCCTCTTCACGCTCCGGTGGTAAATACGGTAGAATGCGGCCAAGGAAGCTATTGTTCGGCGCTGAACTAGCGGCTCAAGGCTTCCCGTTACCTCCGGACAATTTATAATACGGATAGCCCGTCGCTGCATAGCGTCGAGAGCGTCCAGCAGATACTTCGCGGAGCCGTCCCAAAGGTGAGAGCAGTATTCGACGCAGGGTCTAATCTGCGTCTTGTACAGCAGACACCTCTGGTCCGGTGTAAAGAATCTCTTTACCTTATTCAGTATTCCTAGTTTCCGCGAAGCTAGCCCTATACATCTTTCGATGTAGTTTTTATTATTGAGCTCTCGACGAACGTCTATGCCAAGGATATCAAGGTTGTCCTTCATTGGTAATAATGCATTCTGAAGAGAGGGTAGGGGAAGGAAAGGGGATTTCTTCGCAGTAAATGCACACGCCTGTGTTTTGCGGGCATTGAACTCGACCAGGTTCTCGGTATCCCATTGAGAGATACTGTCGAGGTTACGGTCGAGATCAGCCACGAGTCGTTGTCTCTCCTCCTCAATCTCAGATCGCCCCGCCGTCGGACGAACCGAGTAACTCCCGTGCAGTGTGCTGTCATCTGCATAGCAATGAATGTTCCCGAGGGATAGCATATCATTGATATGCAGAAGAAAGAGAGTTGGTGATAGTACGGACCCCTGCGGTACCCCGGCATTGACTTGTAAGAAGCGAGAAGCCTGGCCATCGCAGAGGACCCGCACTCGGCGCTCGTTTAAAAAGCTGGCAATCCAGCTGCACAGTTGAGGAGGTAGACCATATGCCGGAAGCTTGGAAAGGAGCGAAGCATGCCAGACCCTATCGAAGGCTTTGGCGATGTCCAGGCTAATAGCCAAGGACTCGCCGTGCCTTTCCATAGCCCCACCCCAGACATGCGTTACGAATGCCAGAAGATCACCCGTTGATCGCTTTGGCCTGAAGCCGTATTGTCGATCATTGATTAGCGAGTGATCCTCTAGGAATTGCATGAGCTGCTTATTTATAAGGAGCTCAAGCACCTTGCAAATGACTGAGGTGACAGCTATGGGTCGATAGTTGCCTGGATCGGACCGATCCCCTTTCTTGGGGATCGGTTGTACGTTCGCCTCCTTCCAGACCTCCGGCACGAGCCCTGAAGAGTATGACAGGCGGTACAGACGCGTTAATACTGGAGACAACTCAGCTGCACATTTTCGTAGCACCACCGCCGGAATGCCGTCAGGGCCACTGGCTTTCCGCGTGTCGAGTGACCGCAGCACTGCCCGTACATCACATTGCCTGATAACAATATCAGGCATTGTGTGGCCACAGTTGGCGATGGCGGGGGGCTGCAGGCCACGGTCGTCGACCCGGGAATTAGCCGCAAAGAGGTATGCGAGCATATCCGCTTTCTCTTGGGCTTTGTGAGCCAGTGTTCCATCTGGGTAACGCAGCGGTGGCAGCGAGGGCTGACAAAAATTAGATTGCACGGCTTTGGCTAGTTGCCAGAATCCACGGCTGCCCGTGGGATGGGAAGTGAGCTCCTGACCAAGCCGCGCGACGCGCTGGGCATCCGCTCTCTTAAAGGCCCTCTTACTCGACTTTGTGGCCCGGTTGTACGCTGCTTTGAGGTGGCCCACGTTTGGGTCGCGCACAGCCCGGGCCCTGATCCAGGCGCGATATGCCGACTGTTTTTGTCGAACAGCTTTGGCACAATCTCGCCCGAACCAGGGACGGGCTCTGCGGATACTGGCGACATCAGTGAAAGGGATGTAATAATCCATCCCTAAACTGATCTCGCCAGCAATAGCAGAAGCACTATCCGAAGGAGCCTTTCCTACAAAGCAGCGCTGGCTCCAGGGGACGGACGCATAATAATCGCGTAGACCGTCCCAATCCGCTGACGAGTAGTGCCATAGTCGTCGTGACGTTTGTACAGGACGTGCAGGAGGTGACACCTTCATGCCAGCGTGAACAACACAGTGGTCGGAACTACCCAGTGGGGCTCCTACCGAAACACTGTACTGGGCTGGGCGACTCGTCAGCAGTAGATCCAGCAGAGCGGGCGCGTGATCTGACCTGTCTGGTATCCGGGTGATCCCGCATACCATCTGGGTCAGACCGTGGGAGAGGGCGAACGCATGGGCGGCTCTACCCGCATGATCAGTCTTGAGGGACCCAAGCCATTCAATGTGATGGCCATTGAAGTCCCCCAGAAATACTGGGTCAGCGTTCGGGAACCGCACCTGCGCTTCATCAGCCGTCTCGCTGAGGTACTGGAAGAGCTTTGTTGTCTCAGAATCCCCTGTGTGGGATCGGTAGACGCACACATAGATCTGGCTCATAGAGCCATGGTCTACGTGCAGCCAAAGGACGGAATTGGAGGGGTTCTCTAGGCAGCGCAACCGGCGGCAGCAAACATCCGCCCTAACGAACACGCACACCCCGGCTTTGTCTCGAAATTGTTCCTCGATGACATAGCCGGGGTAACACAGGTAAGACGTGTCGTCAGGGCGGCGTATTTGTGTCTCCGTGAGGAACATCACAGCGGGCCGTGCCGTCTCAAGGTGGTGGTGGACGGTATCGAGGTTCGCATGGAGTCCACGGACGTTAGTGAACTCCACCTCGAAATCTGAAGTTGTGGGGTTTCCTAGGGCCGCTTTGTAACGTTTATTTCTTTTTTGTTGCACTGCCATTGTAGATTTTGAAGAAGAAGCGTGAAGACAGGGCGACATTTGGTGCAGCAGTAAGTGACAAAGCGCAGGGGCTAGCTTTGTCTAGAACCGTGTGGTTAGGTCGGAGCCGACTCGCCGGACGGAAGGGCTCCCAAACCCCCCTGATGCAAGGCCGCCGCTACCCCACACCGGTTACCACCCGGAGCGGCGATCCCACATCAGGATTATGCGCAACATGTGGGGCAGCCTCCTGGGGTGGTTGGCCCCAGGCGGGCCCCATGACTGTGTTGCGGGCGGCCGCGGCAACGCCGTTGGTAAGGGTCTCCCTGGCCGGCGAATCGACCCACACCACCCACATTAGACTCCGTTTCGCCCCCACTGGTCCCATGCCTGCTGCACCATACATCGCCCCGGGCCCGGCGGTGCAGCTGCTGAACCCCTAACGCAACCCAGCCTGGGCTGGGTTACTTGGGGGGCTTTAGCACAGCTGCACGGTGGTACCCCCCCGGACCAACACTGTTGTACCACCTGGTACCCACGTAGGGGCCGAAGCCACTCCATAGGTACCGTAAATTAACGAGCCTCGTCCGTTTATCAGCAGGTGCGCCACTAGCAGGTGAGGTCGCTGGGGCCCTAAAGATGTTGGTAGAGCCCCTTTGCACCCAGATGCTCAATTGCAATACCGAACAACGTTTCTTTGTCCTGTACCGTGAACTAGTTGAGTAATTAGTTCTTCTGTGCGGGAAATATCAAGCATTACCTTGACTTGACGAAATCATCGATGAACATCAATGGAGCCATTTTTAAAATAGAAGAAGAAGAACGCACTATTCAGTAGGTAGGTACACCTACTTTACCTGCTTTATCACGCCGGGCGCCACTGGAAATACGTTCTGCTTGTAACCAGAGACGCCCGGCAACGGACGTTAGAGCGGCCGCGGCCTTGGTCGCGGAACTAAAAAAAAAAAAAAAAAACCTGCTTTATCAGTTTATCGACAATATGACTTCAATATCGATATTACTATATCCCTTATTGACAATTCATAACGATACAGTTTTATTTTAAAGACATTTCAACCGAAAATTACATCCTATGTGAGTTCCCTTGAGAAGACAATTTGCTTATTTATAATGCCCTAAATACCAATGTTGAAATAGTTTTTATTCCTGTCTAAAATATTTTTATAACCGGCAGCGACCATTAAGTGTTACCAAACGATATCATTCCACAAGACGAATATTATATTTCCGGGCATAACCTTACTCCAAATTTCATAATAAAAAGTTTAATATTTGCCCGGGGTCTTAATCTATCTCCGCACCAAATTTAAGTAAGATCGGTCCAGTCGTTTTACTTAGGTAGGTATATAATGCCCGAACAAACTTTATAATAGTATAAGTAACATGATTTAATGAAATCGGTCAATATTATCACTCAATTACTAAGAAAATACAGTCACTCGCCAACAGGTAAATGGTACATTATGTGAGTAAATAGGTTGTATGTTATTTCCATATTAAATCATGCAAATGAGTGTGCATAACCGAACACAATAATAACATTATAGGTACCTCCCTGTATTAAAGTAACCTTTCCCACGACAATCGGTGCCAATTGAAGAATAGGATACCAAGATAGAAATAGATCCAAGAAGTGGGTAGTTCATAATCATAACGAGCGTGAAAATAATAGAGAAAAGCATACAGAATGATCTGACAACAGATATGAGAAGAAAATAGGTACTTTTCCACAACTTTATACATACATATGGATACCTAATTACCCATTGAAGAAATAATAGGTACCGAAAACGAAACGAAAAAAAAGTCCGAAACGCCCAGGACTTTAATTGGCTGTGCCACAGCGGCTGGCACATAAGATTTTGTTGCCTTTCATCAACATTTCATCGCAAGGCAACGGGTTTCAATTTTTTTTCAAAATTACAATATACGAGTAGCACTTTTTATTAAATTCATTCGGCCATTTTGGACATAGTGTGCCCGGTTACGGCAATAGGCTTGCCCCCTATTTTACGTGGGACTAAAAATACTGGCAAATTATGGGTGTGTAATGCACCTCTGCCTTATGGGATATAGGCGTGATATGTGTGTGTGTGTGTGTGTATTCTTACTCATATTGGCTGTCGTTGGTTGTAAATTTGTTGCTGCGATAACATGACATATACATAATGAATTCCGGGAACAGGCTACAGGAATGGGAAACATAAACCACGTATAAGAAGCTGTAGGCATCCATTAGGTAGTTTGAGGCCCTTCTTTTTTTTTTTTTTTTTTTTAGTTCCGCGACCAAGGCCGAGGCCGCTCTAACTTCCGTTGCCGGGCGTCTCTGGTTACAGGCAGAACGTATTTCCAGTGGCGCCCGGCGGACTTTGACCACCTCTGTGGTCTCTGCGGGGGTTGGGTCGGGATGAGAATCCCGCGTCGTTGGGGGTAGGGTTTTATCCCGCGTCAGTGAGTGAATCTGGTTGCGTGCTATGGGGCAAAGGCCCCGCAGCACGCAACCCTTCTAGCCTGCTTCTGTAAGGACGACGGGTGGCGATCCCGCCGTCCTCAGGCCCCGATCATGGAGGTCGATGGTCTTGGGCGTAGATGAGTCTGCGGCGGCCTCGCCGCTGACTACGGAACTCGGCAGGGAGGGCACGCTCCCTCTCCCTCTCGGCCGCCTCCTTCGCGAGCACGACTTGCTCGCAGAAGGACACGGCCGCGTTCCACCTACTCCCGCTGGAGACCATGGCTTGAAGCATGGTCTCCAGCGAGAGGGTATCCACGCCCAGACCCACTACGAGGTCCCGGCGCTGACTCGCCCACGCTGAGCACTCCACCAACGTGTGGAGTGCGGTGTCGTCGTCGGAAACCTCGCAGTGTTGACACCGGGGTGTGACCTCACGATGGATGCGAAACAGATAGCTACCGAAGCATCCATGCCCGGTAACGATCTGCGTCGCACGATACGTGAGGTCACCATGCTGCCTCTGCAGCCAATCGTCCATGATCGGTCTCACCGCCGCGATGATGGTGGCACCCCACTTGGGTTGCTCAAGTCGCACCCTCCATGACTCCATGAGATCCTGTCGGAGTTGGGACCGCCGGTCATCGATTTCTCGAGACGCAGGCCTGTGGTCCCGCTCCAGCGCCTCCTTGCGCCATTGGAACAATGACGCAAGGGCTCTCGCTTCCAGGTCCCATGGAGGGGTCCCGGCTAAGAGACATGCAGCCTCTCCGGAGATCGTGCGGTAGCCCCTTATTGTTTTGACGGCCAAGGTCCTCAACGGTCTGTTAAGGAGCGTTGAGTTATTGGCCGTCAACCGCGCCGCCCATACGGGAGCCCTGTATAGGGCCATACTCCGCACGATCCCCAGGTACAGTCTCCTGCAGGAAGCGTTGGGTCCCTTTAGGTTGGGCATCAGTCGCGAAAGCGCGACCGATGCGTGTGTCACCTTGGGGACCAAACTTCGGAAATGTGGTCTGAAGTTCCATCGGCTATCAAGTACGATCCCTAGATACTTCATCGAGGGCTTGATGCCGATGCTAACGCCTCCCACATTTATGCTGGAACCTTCAGGTGGACCGTTCCGAGGTCTGTGAAAACACAGAACCTCGGACTTGTGCAAGGCCACCTCCAGTCCCAGCCGCCGTATCCGACCCACGACTTGAGCAACACCCGTTGTGACCTTGAGTGCTGCCTCCTGGTACGTTGCACCCCGCGCCGTGACGAGGGTATCGTCGGCGTAGCACGTTACGCCGACACCCTCAGGCAACGCACCCCGCAGCACCCAGTCGTAGCCGATGTTCCACAGAAGCGGCCCCAGGACCGACCCCTGTGGAACACCGCACGACACATCCCGCCGAGCTGGCCCGAGCCAGCTGGGGAAAGCTATGGCCCTCTCCGAGAGATAGGCCCCGACAATACGACGGAGGTAGAGAGGCGTTTCGTGATACACGAGCGCCTCCCTAACGCAGCTCCATGGCAAGGTGTTGAACGCGTTGGCGATGTCAAGAGACACCGCCACCACCACCTTGCCCTGCGAGACTGCTTCCTCCGTCAGGCTCTTGACGCGCATGATCGCGCTCACGGTGGAGCGTCCCCGACGGAAACCGTACTGGTTGTCCGCCAGGTCTGGCCCCACCGTCGAGAGATGCTCGACGAGGCGTTCCGCGATAATTCGCTCAAAGAGCTTACACACCTCGTCGAGCAACACGATCGGCCGGTATCCGGACGGTGAGTCCACCGGCCGCCCCGCCTTACGGATCAGGACCAGCTTCCCCGTCCTCCACACCTTGGGAAACTGGCCCCTTTCGAGGCATGCGCTAAAGAGCCCCATCAGTCGAGGCCCGAGTTCTTCGAGGGCCAGGACCCATGCACGGCCAGGAATGCCGTCGGGTCCGGGGGCAGTGATTTTCCGGCGTTTAAGCCGGAGTACTGCCGCCCCTAGCTCCCCCACCCTGACTTCGGGTACGTCGTCTTCGCCGGTGCTATCCGCGTCGGGCAGAGACGGAGCCATGCGCGGAGGGAAGTGCTCCTCCGCGCTCGTCGGAAACAGGGAGCCCATGACCCGCTCCAGCTGCTGCGGCTGGAGACTCTGGGTCAGTGGGGGCGCCCTAGGTCGGAGTTTCTCCCTGACCTGTAGGTACGGGCGCCCCCATGGGTTCTGCTGCAGGGTCTCCAGGAGCTCCTCGCGGGCCGCCGTCTTGGCCCGCTTTATTGTCTCCTGGAGATTACCTTTAGCCTCCCTGTAAGCCTGATAAAGCTCCGCCTCTCGGGTTGCCGCGTCGTCTGGGCGGCGATGCCTCCGGCGAAACCTGGTGTACTGGCGGCGGGCGGAGATGCATGCTGCGCGCAGCTGTGCAATCTCCGGCGACCACCAGTACACCTGCTTCCTTGCCGGTCTGGGTGTAACCCTAGGCATCGCCGCATCACAGATTTGCGACATGGCTCTCCTGAACCACTCCGCCTCGGCATCCACATCGGCAGGCCGGTCCGGTGCCGGAATCCAGGCCTGCACGATGGAAGCCTCCAGGAGAGCCTCCCGATCCAGATGGTGAAGTGCCCAACGCGGATCCGGGGGATTTTCTACCGGCTGTGGGAGGTCAGGTGGGGGGGGGACATCGAATCGGATGTACCGATGGTCTGAGTGCGTCTCCTCACCCTCCTCCACGTGCCAGCCAGTAATACGGGCGGCGAGGGCAGAGGTCGCGAACGATACGTCCACGACCGAGCTGGTCCCCCGCCGCCAGAAGGTGGCGACATTCCCCCGGTTGAGGACCTCCAGACCACGTGTTCTGGTCCAGTCCTCAAGAAGCCTCCCCTTGTCCCTGGTTTCCCGGGAGCCCCACGCCTCACTCCAGGCGTTGAAGTCTCCCAGGAGCAGGACAGGGCGAGGACGGCACGCAGCGAAGACGACGTCGAGCTCAGTGAGCCATAGCTCAAACTGAGTCTCGTCCAGTGTCAGCGAGATGTAGGTGGCCACGACTGCCAACCCATCATATTCCGCCGCAACACACCCGCGGCCCCTTGCAATGATAGCAAGGCGCGAGTTGTCTGCGGCGGACCCCCCGAAGATAAAACAGGCCGAGCCGTCCTCGTCCACCGGGCTTCCCGGGTGGACGTAGTACGGCTCGGCGACCACGGCCAAGTTTATGGACCACTGCCGGATGCTCTGGTACAGAAGATCCTGAGCAGCGCGGCAGCGGTTCAAATTCACTTGCAGGATGCGGATATGGGCGTCAGACATTAATGGACGTCCATATCAGCATCCCGCCGAGAAACATCTGGCCGTGCAGTAGCGGCACCCCCACCGCTCTCAGCGGACGGACGAGCGTTAGAGGAAGAGGTGGCGGCAGGGGTGCCGCTCTTCTTGCCGCGCCCCTTCGCCATCCGCGCCTGGGCCGCGGTCTCGGCCGGCAACCGGTACGCTGGAGCGGACTGGGGCGGAGCGGGGCGGCGGACAGCGGGTGTGCCGCTTGGTCCTGGAGCGGGAGAACCGCTAACAGCCGCCGCGTATGAGAACGCGGGACGTGCTAGCGGAGGGCGGTACGCCCGGTCCTCCAGGACCGCGAGGCGCCTCTCGATCGCCGTCAGGACCTGTACCATAGTCGGCACAGGCTGTGGCGGCGATCCGGGCGCCGTGTTGGGCACCGTGGTGGGCGCCATGGTGGGCGCCGTGGTGGGCGCCTTTTTGGACGCCGTGGTTGGCGCCTTGGTGGGCGCCTTGGTGGGCGCCGTGGTGGGCGCCGTGGGTGGCGCCGTCTTCGGCGCTGGTCCAGCCGTCGGAGGAGGAGGCGGCAGCATGGGACCGGGAGGCGCCTTGACCACCTTGGTCAAGTCAGCGACCTCCCGCCACAGGTCATCCATCTGCTTCCTGGAAGCAGCGAGCTCCGCCTCCAGGCTCGTCACCTGCTTCCGGCGCCTCGCCTCCTCCTTAGTGACGCTCCGCGCGAGGAGCTTGTTGAGGGAAGATTGGGCTTCATCCACCAATGAAGCCACAATCTTCTTCCTCCCCGCCACGTTTCTGTTGCCCCGCATGGCCGCGTTCATGCGGGCAAAAACGCTCATCAGCTCACGCGCGGGCGGCCCACCGATTTCCCGGCGACTTCGCTGGGACAGTTGGACCGAAGACGGAGGAGGAGTTGGCGGCCGCCTTCTGTACGCGTCGAGACGCGTACGCACCGTCTTGACCGGCACCTCCTCCTCCGAATCGGTGGAGAGGAGGGACCCCCACCCGGAGCAGCTGGTGCTACGGTCGCGTGGCGGCCCCCCCTTCTCCTCGAGGGTCCTCTTCTTTGTCGCAGAAGAGCGGCCCTTCTTCTTCACACTGCTGGGAGCTGACCCATCGTCAGTCCCAGCAGCATCAGTTCCTTGGGGCGTCGACATCGCGCTGCGACTAGGCAGCGCGGCGCGAGCCCCCAAATCGATAGGCATCGGAATCAGTATTTCATGCATAGTTTCGTCGGTTGACACTGCCCGGGAAAGGGCAGTGTCGGGACCGGAGGTCTCTTCGAGGTTATTCATAATCGCAAAAATTGGCCAATCGCAAGTTCAGACTAAATACGTTCGGTCACCCAACTTGCCACTGCGTTACCGTGGTCAAGTTGGGGTCCAGGGCGGACGGCGAGGACGTAGTATTTAATCACTTGGGGCCCCGCCCCTTGAGGCCCTTCTAATGGAGCATTATCAAAGTTTCTATCCCTTTGGTAACTCGGCGAGCATTAGCACAGCATTAGTAACAATAAAACCGTAACAGTAATGAATATGATATGATATACCTATATATAACGTTAAACATACTTTGTAGCAAGTTAATGAACATTATACGACTTTTACGACCATATAATAGAAAGAGCCATGACATATTCTCCATCAAAGTGACACCATTTGATTGCGTTTATGAATGACTTTAATCACTTGATTACGACTCATGTAGTAAGACGTAGTGAAATCATCGTTTTCACTAAAGTGATTCATTCGTGGTATGAATATTCATAGGGGTTTCGAAGTAAACTTAATAAATATGGTTTAAATATGATGATGTAATCATAATATCATATTCACAAAGATAGACTACTACTATTACTTTACCCAAGATTACATAGATACCTCAGTATTGTGTTTAAATATATCAATCGATCAATCAGTATAAAAAAAATGTAGGTGTCAACAACAAAATACTTTACAAAATTAAATTGCCGAATAAAATATATTAGGTTACAATTTATGAGAAATAAAAATGTCTTCAGCCTTTGGGTTTGTCGTGGGTTATTATAAGTATGTCGTAGTGTCGTGCGTGTATCGAAGAAAATTATAAGTATGTTTAAGTAACAACAAAAAAGACCTTCATAAAATATAGCAGAGCCAATCACAAATACAGCCATTTTTTCAGTTGTTCTACCAGTATGCTTCCCGGCGACGTCATATTATTGTAAAATTTAGTGAAGATGTTTCAAAGTTTAGGTAAAGATGCTTTTATTAACCTTTTTTTTGTTTCTACTTTGTTATTTAAATTCCGCGAGACCGCGGCCGCTCTCATGTCCATTGCTGCGGGCGTCTCTGGTACACACTAAAGGTTTTTCAGTGGCGCCCGGCCGACTTTGGCCTGTGTGGCCAATTCGGGGGTTTGGTCTGAATAAAAGTCGTCGTAGTTATCTTAGCTTTTATTAAGCTAAGATAACTACGATGTCCATAATATAAGAAATAATTAATTCAATGTTCTTTACCCATCCTATAAATCTATCTATACAAATACATAATAAATGTAATTGTCTGTTTGTAATACTAAATAAACAATGAGAATAATAAGTAATGCAACTTCAAGTAATTTTCAGCCCTTTTTGCCTCTCGTATGGTAGAGCCTGGTCATAATCTTTTTGACCGAGCGAGCGAAGCGTCCCTTGTCGTGTTCCTTGATTTGATACCAAAAACGTTTTTAATGTTTGCGAGGTCTACTGTTCGACCATAGAGCGACCATTTTTTTTTTTTATTCCGCGAGACCGCGGTCATGTCCATTGCTGCGGACGTCTCTGGTGACACTAGAAGGTATTTCCAGTAACGCCCGGCGGACTTTGGCCACCTGTGTGGCCTCTTCGGGGGTTTGGTCGATGGGAGCCCCCTTAGATATTTATATTATTCGGTTTTTTTTAATAGGTATTAGTTTTTATAGCGGCAGCAGAAATGTACGAGTAGGTACATCATCTGTGGAAATTTAAAATGCCTACCATCACGGTTCATGAGATACAGCTTGGTGACAGATGTACAGACAGCGGATTCTTAGTAACAAGGTCCCGTTTTATCCTTTGAGTGCACGTGTACGCGACCATTGGTTTAATCTTTTAATTTTTTTGCAATATAGGTATTATCCTTACATTATTATCCTTATCCGTGCCTCGGAGAGCACGTTAAGCCGTCGGTCCCGGTTGTCATACGAACATCTATGGCAGTCGTTAGGGGTAGTTGGAGCCCTAAATCAAAAATCCGACCGGTCTAACTACAGAACTCCGATATCGCCCATGGGTTGTGGAGGTCAGATGGCAGTCGCTTCACGGAAAATATCGAAGTTCAGCCGAATCGCAGTTAGACTGGAAAGCCGACCCCAACTGAGTTGGGAAAAGGCTCGGTGAATGATAGGTATTATCCTTACAATATGTAATTTTAATCGATGTTGCCAAGGACTGTGAGCTTCAGAATACAATACCAATACCGATATATCTGCACAAAACAAAGTCACAATGGGCCAATAAAGGAACATCAAAAGCATAGTAGAACAAGTACTAGCGTAAGTGTAACAAATGATCTCGTGGTATAATAACAATATTCTAATTTATTCCACTGAAGTACTTAGTAGGTACGTGGGATGGCACTAAACTTAAACAAATAACTTTATGTCGTTTCTATTGGGATGTCCTGTCCAGCGATAACGTCGACAAGTTTATTAGCTCTAGCGCTTATTATCCAACATAGTAACCAGAGAATAGACGTAAACTGTGTCGGATTACAACCTGATTTCAAAACGTCAGATCAAAAAAATAATATAAGTGCTCTCAATTGGAAAACTAGCGTTGCAATGTTTACGAACAATTTAGGCATAGCAAACACCTACATATTCCAGCTAATACCATCGTATTGAATCGTCACTTCACAGTTGTTTATCAATAGAATAAGATTAAGAAGGGTCCATATTGACTCACCTAAAGTTCTTTATCCGAAATTGTTCTTCCTAACGATTTGTAATCCGAATGATCACTCCTCCTAAAATTTTTCATCCTAAAGTTTTTATTCATACTATTTGTAGTGCTACCGTCGATGTTCATAACACTCATGTTTCCGAAAATTGTTATCAATAAAATCGTTAACATACAATATTAAAGCTCCTACTGTTTTTTATCCTAACGTTTTTATACCTTTTTCGTTTTCGATTCGTTTCTGGCACTTCGCCGGCCGCTACCGCGGCACGCTCGCTTCGCTCGCTCGGCTCGTGCGTTGTGTGGTCACAATTCTAACCTAACCTAAACCAAGAACTATAAATATGACCGATTCGTTTCTGTAAAAGTCCGTAAAAGTTACGCAAAATTAATGTAAATAATACTGATTATTATTAATAAAAATAAATCTAAACAAAAAGGTATGACTTTCAATAATAGTGTAAAAGATGGTTATGTTGACAAAATATAGGAAAAGAAATAATAGTATAATAGATGTTTATTGCTACCGACATTATGAAGTTGAATGATTCGGAATTAAAACATTAGAGACAGAGTAGTTAGGAATTGTGATTGTTAGGATGAAAAATGTTAGGAAGAACATTTTCGGAGTTCCAATTTTCGGAGTTGAAAATTTAGGTGAACTTTGGCGCACCCGATTAAGAACCATAGCACGAATACCTATTCAGTTGGTCGTTTTCAAACCTGTCTGTCAATTAGAACAGTGAAATGTTTAGATTTAATCTACCATATTATTTACTAATAAAGCTAGGCTAGAGTTATCGTGTAACTTATATTTTGGTTGTGTGTTGCTTAGTGTAAAAATATTATGACAAACTTTAACCGCAACGATCTTGGCATAACATCAATTTTCATCATTTACTTGTAGCATCGTTTAGTCATATATAATTTTCCCGATTTCGATCCGGGTCCATTCAACATCCGTAACGCATTCACTTTGACATGACGAACTTTACCCGATGGTTGCGATAAACTTAACCAATGTCAAAGAAAATGGTTTCAGCTCAAAAGTTTTATACGATTCGACGATAATTATTGTCCAAAACTATGTTGAATAGAACATTTTAAGATAAAACTTGTAGTAACCTTTTTATTAGGTACCTACATAGTTGACGCGGGTCACACAGGTTTGGCTGCTTGTTAGCAAAACCACCAATCCTCATCGAAGTCGGTCTGTTAGGGGAACTACGTTCAACAGGCTGCTGGTATAGGTTGAGGATCCAACATGGTTGATTAGTATTTTGATATTTTTGCGCCGAATTAACCAATTAAAGTGATTTTATTTACAATTGGAAACTTGGTTCATGTTTACGCATGTATTAGGTTTGTAGTTTTGGTAGTTTTATTTAGCTTCTAGGGTTTTAAGAATTCTGTAAGATACTTACGGACCTACGTAATTAAAACGTGTCTAAACTACATAATTTTATGGTTAGTAAAAAGGTTAAAACCAAGTGGATTTTGATCAGCAAAAAAAAACTAAGCTAGTAACATGAGCGCTTATTAAAGTTGCACTATGCCTCCATATTTTCATAGATAGTTAGCGCAGTAGTGTACTATGTCACTTATTATATATGTAGCTACATACTTACTTCCGAGGTTGTGCTTATTAAGCATTTCCCGTGACGACAACAAACACCATCTGTGTTGACATTACAAGCACGTGCTTTATAGATAACACTTTTGCCTATCATCAGAGAATGGATATAGTTGTGTTTATCTTTGTTTTTTATTATAAAATTAATTTTCTCGTGGCCTAGTGGTAAACGACTACGTTAACACATTGCAAAGGTTAAGCAAAATCTAGCCAGGCCGGTCTTAGGATGGATGACCATTTCTTAAGACATTTTGTTGTCATAGAAACATCTATTGCAGTCGATAGGGGTAGTTGGAACCCTAAAATAAAAATCCGACCAGTCTAACTACAAAACTTTGATATTGGTCATGGGTTGTGGCTGTCATATAACAGTCGCTCCACGGAAAATATGTAAGTTCGACTGGAAAGTCGACCCCAACTGCGATTGGGAAAAGTCGATAGATGATGATAAAATTATTATTTACAGTACACACACCGAATCAAGTTTTTATCCCCGAGAGCGTTGACGTTTATTAAGTACACCCACATTTCAAGGCCAAGCTTTTTGCCATCCTCGGAAACTACTTAAATCAAAGTATTTGCCTTAGCTTATTCCGTCTTTCAGCTGGAAGAACGTGAGCAGGCGAGGATGACTTGCACCTCCGGGAATCAACATCCCGGAGCCCAAGTATTCTTGTTATAAATCTTGGATAATAAAAGGCCCTATAAATACCTATAGAGCCTCTTAGCACCCAAGATTTATAGCAAGTGTATTATCAATTTATCTAACCCAGTATTATTATCTATACTAATATTATAAAGCTCAAAAGTTTAATTGTTTGTTTGAACGCGGATATTCTCAGGAAGTACTGTTTCGATTTAGAAAAAATATTTTTGTGTTGAAAGGTGCATTTATCAAGGAAGGCCATATAACATCACGCTAATCAATAGGGGCGGAGCAGCAGTGAAATATGTTTCAAAAACGGGGAAAGTTTATTTCTTTTGAGAACTTCCATTGCGTGCGCTGATCAAATGGTTAATGTTATGTTAAAAGTTCTAACGACGCGGCGACGGGCGACACGACGGGAGCAATAATTACCTACAGGCGACGGGAACGGGAAACATTCCAAATTACCACGCGGACGAAGTCGCGGGCGACCGCTAGTACTTGATATAAGTAAAAAAGCACGCTTCGTAGTTCAGAGAAACCATAGACTACCTATTTTATTCAGGCAAACATGTTAAATCATAGCGGAAAATATATTATAATATTATGTAGTATACAATAGGTGACCTATACAGAGTTCTTACAGTCTGTCATTCTCATATATAATGTCCATTACGGAATTAATTTGATTGCTTGATATTTCATAAACCGAGAGTAGGTAGTCCTTGTTTCACTTGCACTAAGCTGTTTACCTCGAAGCCAAAAATCCTCATTCAGGTGGTAAGATACAAGTGGAGCTTTGAAGTATAATTTTGTTGTACTTTTGTCTGACTATTCCAAAGGACCGTAAAAAAAGTGTGTGTGTCAGCTCCGACGCACGACTGGAGTTTACTCCTTAAGTACGAGGTAGTAGTACTTTCTAATTTGGTATGGTTAGATAACCATACCAAATTAGAAAGTTGCGCACTAAAGGTGCGCACCAAAAACGTGACACGATTTTCGTTACTTGTTAGTAGGTTTTACCCCTCGGATTTTTCTCATACCGGGCGCCTTATATATGAAAATCGATTCTTAAGAAGTAAACTCCAAAAAATTACCTACCCCAATTGGCTTTTACCCATTACCTTGAGTTTTTCTATCAGATTTAAAATGACATTGTTCAAGTTACGTGACTGCTAGTGTAGACTAATCTAGGTAGATACATTACCTCAAGATGACAGTTTTCTGTTGTTTCCCACGCATCTACTAGCCTTAAATGTCCTCAATGCGGTATCTGATTTCCCTGCTGTAAGCGATACTTAGTTTCCTTGTATTTCTAACATTTTTGCATGAGATTGTGTATCACTCTGAGTAAACATACATTCATTAAAATATCAAACCAAATAAACGTTAATAAATAAATAAATACTAATAGGATTTTTTGATAGGTTTAAAACGTGTTTAAATTTATTTTACCAACTAAGCCTAAACTTCGTGAAAAACTGCGGCAAAAAAGGCCTCGCAAATGGATGAACCTTAGGAAACATGGGAAACTAGGTGTAATAAAACAACCATTAAGCAACCAAAAAATCTAGTGCCTTGCGAACAATAAAAACACTATCTGGGCTCCCCCTGCCATCCTCCATATCCACCACCAACTAAAATAAGCTCACAATGAAAAAAAAATTAAATCAAAGAACAATCGTGTCTAGTTACGTGGATATCGGATAAAAATGTGGCCGCTAGCCTGGAACACACACAGGCAGACAGGCGAAAGGAAGCTTGTTCAGTGTCAAAATGTAGACGCTTCGCTAGCGCTCGCACGGTCAATAAAAACATTATCAGTTCCCTTCAACGCAGTTACCAGAACATTTCTCTGAAAAAGATGAGAGTCTTGCCTGAAATCATTAGCTTAAAGTTTAGGTACATATTTTAGAAAATACAACCAAAAAATAGTAAGTAACTAGTTCGTTCACTAAATACACTCGAGGTATAAGTATTCAGAGCAACAAGTTTTATAACACATAATAGGATTCATACTATCATAGAACGTGATATTTGGCATGTATTGTATGTGACCGTGTGTCGGTTTTACGTGTGGCCTATTATCTGCAAGTCAGTATTAACAAATGCTAGGACATGACTCTATAAACGTAAATCACAAAAATAAACTACCAATTTGTTTAAATAATATTCAAATACTAGCTTCACTTCCATAAAACTACTCTCACACTTTAGGTGGGACATCCACTTCTAATGCTTTTTTTTTCGATGTTTTCGCCTCCGATTTCAATGCCCTCTTTTTGAAGTAACACACCACCCAGTAGCGTGATTGATATAGATAATTTTAGGTACATACTTATACGTTCAGAATTTAATTGGTATTGTATCTTAAATCGGAAATTGAAACGGCGATTGCAGTACCTGCCGTATTTAAGTTACTTTACCTCAGCAGATGCAGAATCTAAGTCGCTGCTGTTCAAGAGATTTTGATTACGAAATTCTGTTAGATTTTAATGTTTCATTCAAATGTTAAATCAGATCGATTAGAATACATAATCCGTATTCATGAACATTATCAGCTTGTATTCCGAATGGATGCAACTAAACATCAGGGCGCTTCTCAGCAGCAACGTGACTATTTTATAAACATATTGGAAAATGATGATGCGCGTGCCAATATGCATGCCTACATAGATGTACATTTAAAACTTATTCATTAATTTCATAATTATATTTTTTGGCTTGTTTCACGGCACTGTGTGTGTGTGTGTTTGTGTGTAAATCGCTATAAAGTAGAAATATTCATTAACTTAGTGGTTAAAATATAATGGTTTTTATGACGGAATTAGTTTCAGACCGGTTAACTTGGATTTGAAAGTATTATATAGAGAGGTATCGACATGTTGCATAAATTAATCAAACTAATCTTGTTTTAAGTATATAGTTACTCATAAATTGTTTATGTACCTAATTGCTATAATTAAGCAGTTGTTAAAACTGACATAGGCGTACATTTAAAGTACTTATCACTTACTACTCTTAATGTAGCGTCAATTATGACCACGGACTTTTTTTTTTTTTTTTTTTAATTCCGCGACCTAAGGCCGCGGCCGCTCTAACGTCCGTTGCCGGGCGTCCCTGGTTACTAGCAGAGGGTATGTCCAGTGGCGCCCGGCGGACTTTGACCACCCCTGTGGTCTCTGCGGGTGTTTGGTCGGGACGAGAATCCCGCGTCATTGGGGTCGGGTTTTATCCCGCGTCAGTGAGTGAATCTGGTTGCGTGCTATGGGGCAAAGGCCCCGCAGCACGCAACCCTTCTAGCCTGCTTCTGTAAGGACGGTGGGTGGCGATCCCGCCGTCCTCAGGCCCCGATCATGGAGGACGATAGTCTTGGGCGTAGTCGCGTAGTCTGGGGCGGCCTGGCCGCCGACTACGGAACTCGGCGGGGAGGGTACGCTCCCTCTCCCTCCCGGCCGCCTCCTTCGCGAGCATGACTTGCTCGCAGAAGGACACGGCCGCGTTCCACCTACTCCCGCTGGATACCATGGCTTGAAACATGGTCCCCAGCGAGAGTGTATCCACGCCCAGACCCACTACGAGGTCCCGGCGCTGACTCGCCCACGCTGAGCACTCCACCAACGTGTGGAGTGCGGTGTCGTCGTCGGAAACCTCGCAGTGTTGACACCGGGGTGTGACCTCACGATGCATGCGAAACAGATCGCTACCGAAGCATCCATGCCCGGCAACCATCTGCGTCGCACGGTACGTGAGGTCACCATGCTGCCTCTGCAGCCAATCGTCCATGATCGGTCTCACCGCCGCGATGAAGATGGCACCCCCCTTATGACCACGGACTTACCTACAATAAGCAATTTTTACTTGATATTTACATCTATGTTTATGCAATAATTAGGTATCTAATTAATAAACGGAAATAAATAATTAGAACGTAGAAGCCAAGAAACATAATGCACCTGCGACAATTACCTACCGACTACTAAGATTATGTTGCACTAATTAATTGGTGTCAGAATCATATACAATAAGTAACTACAACTACAAACTACAAGTGCAATGACCTAAGGTGCCAGCTAAAAAAAAATTATTAACGACATGGAACAAATTTGGAATAAATGATGATGAATCAAAACATTCAGCCATCAGAATTATTCCAGGTAGAGTTCATTGATCGATCCTTATTTTTTATATTGCTGCTTTTATATTATCGTTGTCCCCAATAGAGAAAAAAATCCATCATAGTTTCTACAGAAGTTCTTGTTTTTAGAAGAATGACATGTTTAAAGTCTAATTTTAATGCATAAAAAGAAGCAAAGTTGCATAATTGCAGAATAAAGTCGGTCGTGTAACGATTCTCGCTGATTTTGACTAAACACATAGTCAGGATTATTTTCTTGCCGCTCAGCAGCTTATTGAATCGTAGCAGTATTAGATGCAGGCTTATACAAATGTGTCGTGTTTACTACTGTGAGTTTCAAGAAGTGATTATAAACGAGACAATATTAATTTGGTATAATATGAAATTGAAGAAGGCAGTGACACGTTGCATTAGAGGGAACACATTTAGCATTAGGTACAGCACCAACGTTAACGGTCAGGTAAACTTTATTTATGGTTTTGATATGTATTTAGACCTATAATGAACATTTCCACTTTTTAACCCATTCAAGTTAGACATTTCAAATTACCAAAATTCCCACAGAGCTGAATTTTGTAGACATGACGGGTTTACCATTAAGAAAAATAAAAATGTCCCCATCGATCACACGTCTTCTAAAAATAAGTTATTCAAAGTCAAGAGACAAAATTTTCGGGATTTTGGATCTTTCTCGTAACGGTGAGTTTTTCAAAAAAATGCCAAGACCATAATTTTATTATATTAGGTTATAAAATTATGTACAACAATGGTTTGTACTTTTATCTTACGTATTAGAACTTCTGAGATATTACGATTACAAACAAAATGTCGAACGAGTTGTATTCTATGCAACATGCATGCTATGTTTCTCCGCTATTTTTGATCGTAGCGTGATGTTATAGCCTATGTTACTCGTTAACAATCAAGCTTTACTGTTAGTATTTTCGGGATATTTACCATGTAACGTTTGTTTGAGTCTCTGATATTTCGGCGCTGTAACAAGTGCCACGATCATGGAGGATCTAAAGCTGTGCCTTGATCCGTCAGTAAGTCATTTAGAATGAAGCGTTTTATATGTATACTTTAAAAAACATTATTGTATGATGTATTATTTTTAAAAACTAACTGTTTAAGAAAAAAAAATACTTTTTAACTTATTCTTTTTTTTTATTTACTTTATGATAAACTCAATTTACTTTATGATAAACTCAAACTCTCTACCAAAACACAGCTCTGTGGGAATTTAGGTAGTTTGATCATTATTTTTAAGTATTGCTTACTTTACCTGGCTAGTGAATTTGTAAAATTCGGCAAGTCGGCAAAGTGCGATGGGGACGACGCACACGAAGGGTTCTGAACCATTATCTATAAAAACTTTGGGGGAGGACCAAGGAAGTATTTATGACACATGATAAACAAACACTTCGTAGTTAGGAAGTATTTATGGGCCAAAAAAAATGTCAAGTAATCATGTCTGTTTTATTTAATATTCTTTTTTTTGGACATTCTCACACAACGTCATCTAGCCCAAATTAAGCTAATATAAGCCTGTGTTATGGGATCTAGACGACTGATAAACATACTTATATATTTCTAAATACATACATATTATACATAGAAAATACCCAAACTCCGAAACAAACATTTGTGGATCACACAAATAATTGGAATCGACCCAGAATCGAACCTGGGACCTCAGGGGCGGCAGTCGCATACTCATACCACTGAGCCACCGAGGCAGTCAGATTGTTGTACGGTATCCCCGTTAAATATTTATTTTATTTTGTTTTATAGTATTTGTTTACCTATAACGGCACCAGAAAAACATCATCTGCGAGAAATTCAACTGTCTAACTATGACGGTTCATGCAACGCAGCCTGGTGACAGACGGACGGACAGTCTTAGTAAAAGGGGTCCGTTTTAGCCTTAGGGGCAAGGAACCCTAAAAAGAGTAAAATAAAAGTCAAATCAATCTAAAAATAGAACATGTATCTACCTAAGTAAAATTTGATTATAAAACACAAAAATTTTAAGTTAACATCTTCACTAACAAATAGCACAGCTACAGGCGGTACGTACAATAACAGCAGCTAATTAAACAAAAAATGTATCTATTTAAAGTTTCATTTGCGTCACCTATTGTCTTTATTGCATCTTGTCAGAAACATGAATGGATCGACACGTATATTTCAAATTTATCGTTTGATTTGAACCCGTTTATCGCGAGATAGATATTTTACTGATGATACCGAATCAAATAAAAGTGATAGATTTGAAAAATCATACCCACAATAATAATCAATTTTACCTTATATTACATCACAACGGATAAAAGCAACTTTGAAAAATAAAAATCATTCTGCGTGTTTTTGTCCATCGCCAACATTAGAAAAAGACAGACACATATCACGCCTATATCCCCAAAGGGGTAGGCAGAGGTGCATTATACACCCAGTATTTTTGGTCTAACGTTATACGGGGCAAGCCTATTGCCGTCACCGGGCACACATATAATGTGTTATGTCCAAAATGGCCAAACGAATTTATTAAAAAGTAGCAGCTTTATTGTAATTTTGAAAAAAAAATTAAACACATTGCCTTGCGATGAAATGTTGATGAAAGGCAACAAAATCTTACGTGCCAGTCACTTTGACACAGCCAATTAAAGTCCTGGGCGTCTCGGACTATGTACCTGACATTAAAAAAGAGGCAGTAAATGATCCGTATCTGCCAAAGAAGATAGACGCTAAGAGAGAACTAAGACGCTAGAAGATAGACGCTATGACCATTTATATAGAATGTAAGATGGGGCATCTGTACTGGTATAGTAGAAACCTACCTATTCTTTTATCTGTAGTTCTGTCAAATATTTAAAAATTAAAAAACAAGACACAACATAGAAATAAACTATAATCACATACCTACATTTTTAGTTATTTGATTCTAGTAATTTCTAAGGTGACCATGTTATCAGCGAAGTGACACTAATCATACAGATAACACGTAGCAGTCTACGAAACATTGCTAAGAGGCATATTCTGGGAACGCATTGTTCTTTAATGACTACAATAAGTTAAGGAAATGAAGGAAATTCGATGTTTTAGATGTAGGTCCTTACACTCCTATCTGTATTATTACCGATTTTGATAAAACAAGCCTTACATAAAAACATGAGCCTATGAAATCTATGAAATCTATGAAAACTCCAAGAAAATTTGTTCAGTAAGTTGAGATTAACGTGTACATAATGGACAAGAATGAAAAGAAAATCCTTTTGTGTGATTTTTTTATATCGCCTATACCTTATTTTTTGTTTATGGTTTCAATTTGATACACGATTTCTACTGTTTTATTATGGTTAGCAATATCCTGGATAGCAGTGTCTGGTGTCGTTAGAGAAGGAAAACTCGACACAAAACCCTATACCAACCCGTCTGGCCAGCGTGGTATATGTAGGCTGAATTCCTCCCTCTCTGGGGGAGGCCTATGCCCAGTAGTGGGCGTCAAATGGGCTGAGATGATGATGATGATTAAGTAGCGTCTATAAGCAACACCAGAAATGTTCCCCAACGTTGACGGCGGCGCGGCGCCAGTTGACAGTCATCTCACTTGTCTCGCCACGCAAGACTCCCCTCTGATGTGTCAGTGAATTTCTATTTCTAAACAGGCGCCGATGAGTACCACCTATGATGATACATACAATTTGAAGGATGAGGTGAGCACCTCACCCTTAAAATTGATTATGATCAAGATTGTCTTAATAAACTCATTTAAGTGAGTCAGTGTGTTTTAAATGCATCTAGATTATGTATTAAAAGTGTTTAAAGTAATCACTCTTATAGCATACGCTTAAAATGTAAACAATTAACTAGGACACAGTTGTAAAATCATAGAGCCATATGATTTTTTGATCGTCATAAAATGATTTACCAATACAACAGAAGATATGGAATCTATTTAGAACAGTCCACAACAAAAGTAAAAATCACACAATAAGTAATTGACTGAAAAAGTTAAACGTTGTAGCAAAGTGAGCGAAAGTGTTTTATGCTGATGAGTGATGATCTATGTATTTTCAGAAGAATTAATCTAACTACACTAATTTCATTTTAGCCTACTGTAACTTGTACTAGTAGAGTAGGTACCTATTTTATTATGTAGAGCCAGAACTTCAACACAAAAATCCAATGGAAAATCCTGCATTAAGTTTTCAGTTACTTGATCAAAAAAAAAATAGCGTTATTTCTATTATTTATCGCCTCCGTTGTGTTGATTATGATTTTTAATTAAGTTCTCTACATAGAAATCTGTGAACACAATTGTGTATTTATTGCAATTATTATACCCCTTAAATACTTTTGTTTTATTACTATAATAATGTATGCATTATGATTTATGCCCACCTACCTACTTACCATTGAAGCGGTTATATATTATATAATGTATGAATGTGTAGGATGCGGATAGTCTATCGCATTCTATATAATGGCTAAACACAAAGGTATGAAAGAGACAGAGGCAGGCGGGGGGAGTATCCATGTCTGAATTGATAAAAGCAACTGTTGAAGGCTACGAAAATTTAGTTTGAACAGAATAAGCGCGCAGTGGCCCGTGTGATACGGTTCATAAACAATCGCGGCGAGTCTAAGATGTGACAACGATATTGTATGAGTGCTTGGCATAAAAATTTAATGTTATTTTATTCAGTGAACGACTTCATATTGTTACAGTTAGAGTATAGAGACAGACAGTCGCTACAAGGTGGTGACGTGGACGCGTCGCGTCCAAGGATTAAAAGTTTATTGCGACGAAAACAGAATCGAACAACAAAAACGTTCGTATCGGTGTCAACGCGTACGTTACTATACCATAAATTCTTACTATCAATTTACTTTTTCGGTTAAACACGTGATCGTCGAATATTCTCGAAACAAGTAACATACGATAAGTATAGTCATAAAGTAGTGCTTGCTCGTCCCAATATAAGTGTTTTTCAACGAATTATGGTTGTGTCGAAAGTCGATAACATGGCTTCATACTCTACATACACCGGGAAACCGAAAATATTTTTTCCGAAGAAGGTAAGAACTCTATCAGTAAACTAAATAAGTTTTCAAATATTGGATAGAAAATAAAATTCTGCGAAAAATTAATGCTATTATAAATTTTTTAAAGTTTTTTCTTAAAACATTTTACTTACCATTGCTTTTAAATAACTTTTATTAAAATTAAATATTATAGTTTTATAGCAACAGATAAAATATAAGTGTAAAGGTAAACATGAAACGTAAACGTCGGCATAATTTGAATAATTATGTTCTCCTGTCTCGAATATAACAATCAGGTCGATATTCAATAAGAGTTTCATAGTTAATTCAATGGGCCAGCTTATCCTAATAACTTATTCTAAATTAGATAACAAGAAAAACTGGTTCGTTTAACATTTACCATAAAATATAACTATCTATCTGTCTAATGACTTCAATTAACAATTTTACTGTTACGTATTTTGTACACAAATAGACAGTAGGAAATATCACAAGGAAAATTGAAAAAAAAATACTTTTCGTCACAGTATCACAAGATTATTTATCTCAATTTATTAAAAAGCGGATGTTCAGATAAAGCGAAGTAAAAACAAAGAAATTTTTCGAATTCTTCAAACACGGATTTTGTCATTTACATAATTGAACAAGAACCCAAATTATGTACTTACTAAACCTTAAATTAATGTCTATAGTAAGTAACTCATTTGTAATTAAATCAAAACAAAAACAACGTTTATCAAAACAATTAAAATTAAGCAATCGCAAAAAGGTTTGTATGTGTTTATAGTTATTTATCATCATGAGTGTGATAATGGCTCACGTAACCTATGATTCAGTTAAAAGTATAGACGCTCCACTTAGCCGACCTACTTGAAAGATATTCGCGTATTGACCTTGACAAAATTCTCAGTAAGACCAAGAGGCCATTGTTGGTTTTGGTTAAACTGTACAAAAACCATCAACATTTAATATATCTCTAATATCTTTGACCTTGCTATCAACTGTATTAACAGCGATGTATCCTGCTCGAAATGCATTTGGGTAATTATTTTCACAGCGCTCTTGTTCGTATAAGCATCAGTATTTATTGTGTGACATACTGGTTATTACACAAGGCCCCCCCATGTGCAATATCTGTGACCTACAAATGCACTGAATTGTCAGATTGAACTCAGACTCACTGTTGTTAGGGGCGAAATTATTCCATCGCGTAGGCAGGTCAAAGGTACGACTGTTCCCACATGTGGAAGATCTGATTAAACAAATGAATGTAGGCCTTGTTATTGCAATGACAAGAAATTAATTAGTTTTATATGTTATTCTCTTTGATATCACCGTGGACTTTGATAATACGAAACTGCGCATACACATTGGACCTCCGTAAAGTTTAAATTGTTATGTGATTTGGCTCAATGAGGTAAGATATATCTAATATATATTATGGTATGTAGTAGATATGATAAAAAATAATTACACAACAATTTACTTTCTATTGAAGGTTCCTTATATGCAACACGTGATGATATCATAACAGGTAGGTCCATCCATTCTACCCATCAAGCATTGTAGAGCTCTTGTGCTATTATTTTCGAGTTTGGTCATTATTAAATTCAGAATAGGATTTATGCGCAATTATCTTTATTTAATAATCTCAGTTAGAAAACCAAATTTGATTATTAAATATTATCTTATACCTAGTTACTTACTAAAATGGACGTTTTAGACATAAAATAAACATATTTTAGTTTCAAATTGGTTCAATGTCAAAATGGTGATTAGTTCGCCAAACTGCACATAAAATCAAATCTACATCATATTATGAACCTATTACCAGTGGCGGCCTTAGGGGGGGGCGAACAGGGCAATCGCCCGGGGCCTCGCGCTTGCAGGGGCCTCGCGCAACGACCCAAGCAAAAAAAATAGATTTTTTATTATTTTTTGATTTTATCCTTAGTTATTTATTAAGATTATAATATAACGGTAAATTAAACTGAAGTTAGTAAACTATTTCATTTATTCAAAACCTAATTGAAATACCTAATTGAACTCATAGCACCCTGGAATTATTTTGCTTGCAATGAATTCAAAGTCTATACTGTACCGTGTACCCTACAACAACCAGACCTACCTATTTTCGCATCTCTTAATTTTCAAGAAAGAGAAAGGGCCTCGCTGTATGTCTAGGGTTACGGAGTCAGATTATGGCCTTATACGCCACGGTATGGGCAGCCAGATTAACGGCCAACAACGTGGCTGTTTTAAACAGACTGTTGAAAGGTCTTCAGCGGTCTGGCAAGATATTAAGAGGGTAACGCACGATCTCCTTAGAGGACATGGATGAAGACATGGAAGGTGCGACTTTATCAACCACGGTGGAGAACCACCATCATCGCAGCGGTAGGACCGATTACGGACGGGTGGCTGCACAGGCGGCACGGTGACCGGATCCATCTTGAGGTCACGTTCCAGTGTCAACACTGCGAGGGTTCCGGCGAAAGCACCGCACTCCACACGCTTGTGGAGCGCTCAGCGTGGGCAAGTCAGCGCTGGGACCTCGTCGTGGGTACTAGGCGTGAATACCCTCTCAGTGAAAACCATGCTTTGAGCCGTGGTCCCCAGTGGAAGGTGGAGCGTGGCCGTGTCCTTCTTAGAGCATGTTATGCTCGCGAAGGTGGCAGCCGAGAGGGAGAGGGAGCGTACCCTCCCTGCTGAGTTCCAAAGTCGGTGGCCAGGGCGCCGCAGACTCATCTACGGTCAGCTGCAGTGCTAAAGCCCCGCAGAAAGCACATTTACTCACCGAAGACGCTGGGTAAAACCCGACCCCAATGATGCGGGATAAAACCCCACCCAACTCCAGACAAAGGCCACATAGTTGGCCAAAGTCCGCAATACTTCCGAGTGCGTACCTGGGGCCCCCAGCAATGGACGTAGGGGCGGCCGAGGTATTGGGCCGCAGTATGAAAAAGGGGCCTTGCAAAGAACTGCCGCCCGGGGCCTCGCGATGGGTAAGGCCGCCGCTGCCTATTACAATGAAAAGAATGCGGTCGGGAACTTGTGAAGTCACAAAAATGTAGTCAGGAATGTACCTACAGAGAGGTAGACATACAGATCTTATGACTTGCGTATAACCGAGACTGAAAACTATAGAAAACAGATAAGCGTTCCATTTTGACTTTTACAAATATTTTTTTACCGTTGGATCCTACTTAATTATTCTCATAAGGAGATATTACACTATGTCCCTTAGAACTGACAATTTGCTATTTCATTTACCTGAAAGAAAAGTCTTTCATTCGATATACTCACATTGTACATTTGCTAAATAGTTACACTGTTTTAGTACTCACTTTTTTGTTATACTTTTTACTATACTAAAATGACACATAATAGAGATACAGGCGTTACGTATAGTGAATTTAGCCTAGTGGAAATAAGCTAAGGTCGGAGAACGGATTTCTGCCGTTTATACTCTTGGTCTCGAAATGATTGTTCAGGTAAACTTCCGGTCACAAAAAGTTGCACCAATTCTAATCAAGCAGAAGATAATATGCAAAAAGAAATTATCTAAATCGCATATATGCCGGTTATCGAGATGCGGACCGACAGACAGACAGCAAGAAATGAGGGGGAGACAACAATTACTGACGAATAAGACTAGGTATATATATTTGGTGCCTTTCAGTTTAAATATAGCACTCTACAAGTGAACTTTCCTCGAAGGAAGCGACAGTGGGCGCCAAAAATAGTGCTTCCGCCGAAGTCCGGGCACTCTTAAGTAGGAAGTCGACACCACTCGACGTTGTGGACTTTTCCGGCCGCCTACAGCTGTCTCGACTCTTATTGAGTTTACAACGCACTTATGAGCTGCAATGTGCCTACGCATCGTCTCTTAAGCTGAATTAAATTGCTCATACTTTGAAATCATTGCTCATTAAGGCAGTATCCACTCGAGGAGTTGCAGAGGCACTGATATCTTGATTACAGGATACCATAATTATTAACATCTGAATTTTTCAATTTATCTTCAATTCAAGGAACATACTAATGGGAGATACTGACCATTAGTGTGCCTACAAAAGTGATTTTAATTTTTGCCGTATACCATGGAATTATAAAACGTAGGCGAATCATTTATTCGTATGATTAAATCACAAACTTAGTTTGCGTAGGTTGAAGATATATGAATAAATCCCTAAATGGAACTCGGCGGTGATGCATATTTTTCTTAGAAGTCCTAATAACTAAGAGATTTATACGAATTGAATTTATCCTTTGTTCTTTCTTCAACTACATTTATTTAGTCTCTGTCTGTGTGTGATGTGTGTCTGATCCATGGTCTGATCAACATAGGTACATATTTTGTTGTTTCCACTTTCTTCCTATGTTGTAGTTGCAGTCATTAAAATCTATATTCTACTTATTTAGTTTTCAGTTTTTTATATTTATCTCGAATCTATTGTTTCATCAGATTGCCTCTGTACTTTTTACCAAATGCCACCAACCTCCCACAATTCTCCATTCCTCTTTTTGCTCCATTCGTGAACTACGTCAACTAGCGCAGACAATTGGTAGGGTAGTATTGTTCTGCTGGGCGCCACTGAAAATTCTTTTAGTGATTGTCAGAGGCGCTCGGCAATGGACGTATGTGCCGCCTTAAAAGGTGCGGATTTGAATGATTTAAAAAGAAAGTAGGGTTGTAATGTTGAACTGAAGAAATATATCATTTTACTTTATAGACCATCGATTTTCAACTCAAAATGTTGTTTACTGTAATTTACAAATGGGGAAATGCGACTTTACTATCAAATTTGTATAGAAAGTCAAAACTTATTTACGATATTGAACTACGTAACGAAGCACATACCTATTAGTTATTTTTATGATGACTTTAGAAAGAGGATGTATTAGGCTCCTTCAATGTAAAACATCTGTGAATTTATGCATTAAATGTTGGATGGCGAAAAATTCGTTAGCAAAATTCAAAACCGAAACTCAAACGACAAATTTAGTAAATAAACAGCAGGTAAACGAACTATGAGTCACTGATTCAAAAATATTTAGTTGAGTCACAAGTCGAAGACAGATGAGTTAATGCACTCACCCTTAAGTCGGTCACTAATGCTTTATACTATACAATTAACATTTTTTCGCAATAGATACCAATGATAGTCTACGATAACGTATTACAAATAATAGATAGTGTTAATTGGAGTTTTAAGAGTCCATACAATCTTGATTCAACATCCGTATTGCTTAAACAGAATAGGTACTCAAACATTAGGTACAGGTCATCGACTCAAACAAGCGGACTTGGTATTATGTTTCAAATTTTAAATTATTCTTTATCTTTGTTACAGGTACGTTCAGAAGAATCCCTTCTTGCACCAGAAAAATCTACCAAGACTACACGATGGGTACGTTATGTTATGGACTTATCTGGTGATGGGTTTTCGTGTTGTGTTGAGTTGAAAGGGTCATTTGTATTTACATTAATTCTTAGAAGCAATGAAGTCGTGCGTGACATAGGTAGGTACAATTTAATAATAATTTAAAGAGCCAATAAAGTTATTTATTAAACCAAATATGAAAAAATATAATTAAAGCTCATTGTTGTCGGTGTAATGAAATTAAAACCTGAAAATATCTGTCGCTGGTCGTATAAGTTACTCACAATTTTCGCGGTGAATTAAATGAACATAAACGTCACAGAGAATTCCATCGAGTTTGACGATAGTTTAGTGACTTTGAAACGTGGACAGAACATTCCTTTATTATTTACATCACGTCTAGCAACAGAAGATACCGACGCTATCGACCTTTGATACAGCGTGGTTAACTAATTACGAGTGACAAAAACTTAGTTAGGTATGTGAGAATATGTACGATATAATTATAAACCTTTTAGATAGTCGAAAACGAATTTATTTATTTATTTATTTAATTATCACCACTTTTACATCTTTACAGTCTCCCTAATGGGATATTGCAAGTTATAAAATCGATTAACTATAAGTACAAATTAAAAAACCTACCAATTAAACAAATACAATTAATTAAAATCAAATAAGTATAATAAAATAAAATCAAAATTAAATTAAGCATGTCAATTAAAATACAATCTAATAAAATCCAATATAATCAATTAAAAATGAACTAAAATCAAAATTAAATTAAATTAAGCAATTAGTCAAATAAATTCTAGTAAAATCAAATAAAATTCAATGTAATCAAATTAAGTCAAATCAAATTCTAATAAAATCACATTTAATATTAAATTAGATTAAATTAAATGAAGTCACATTAAATGAAAAGAAAAAAAATCGAACAGCTACTAACTATAAGAAACTAAGAATTATTACAACCAAATGCTGACTCTGAGCTAAGTAAACATTGTCTTTTGGTTTCATTCAATATAAATATCATCAGCGAACAATATACTTACATAAATATGTACTACTAAAAGGGTTGATACCATAGAGCAACACATTTTGCAATACATAGTCTGCCATGTTTGGTGCGGGGGGGGGTCATCGATACGCACACATTCTCAGACGCTCAAACCCAAACGGGTGCCACTACGAAACTCACACATGACAATAAGAATAACACATTAACATTTTCACAAACACATACCTACATTTTGTATTATAACACTATAATGACAAGACAAAAAGTTACCGCCTACTTTTGACGTAACAGTGTCGATACACGTTATCGATAAATTTGATAAATCGACTGGGAAAATCAGGTTTCAAAAATGTCACAAAGGTGGATGTCGTTTATGAAAACAAGACTTTTTTAATATTTATAAACATATAAATAAGTATTATTTAGTAAAATTACAATATTTACAAAGTTTGCGGAACAATTCATTGACGTCCTCCTGACTGAATACTTCCCAGAATGCTGGCAGCAATGACCACCCTGGAAAGTAACGTTCAAGAAGTAAGACGAAAAATATTAACATCTGTGGGTTCCTTACGCCTACTACAGAACTTTCTGCAACCAACAGTAAAATTAATAACCTAGGTTGTCTCCAAAACTTTTGTAGGATCATTTTGGTTTGTGCAAATATTATAAGTCCGAATATCTCATTCGCTATTCAGAGGGGCACTTCCCTGGATATCTCTAGCTAAAACAATGATTAAGATTGGATTTTGGTATGGGTATTGACCAGCTTGAACATTTTGTACGATATAATATAAAAATGTGTGACTGTGATTGAAAGAAAAAGTGGACCAAGTGAAAGAGTTCGTGTACTTAGGGTCCAAGTTTACAAGGGATAAAGGGTATTATGACGATGATATTAAACGAAGAGTTATGGCAGGGAATCAAGTGATTGGGTGACTGCATACCTTTATGAACAGTCAGAAGGTTCGATCAGAAGGCCCGGTCAAAAGGCCCGGCTGGCTGTGCGTAGAGGAGTGCTTGTCCCTACACTTTTGTACGGTAGTGAATATTGGGTGTGGCAGAAGAAGCATGAAAGTAAAATAAATGCAGTGTGGAGTAAAACTGAGAAGTTTGAAAAGTATGGCTAAAGTGAGGAACTGCCTCGTGATACGGGTACTATGCGGTGAGTAGTGATCTAGATAAAGGGATGCTTAGATGGTTCGGGCACGTAGAAAAGATGGATGAAAGGAGGTTGATGAAACAGGTCAGTACATATGGCGGGTGTTGATGGACAGGTTGGTAAGCAGAAAGCCATAGTCCAATGGAAAAGAGACCTAACTGTATGTTAGAAATATAAAAATAGCGGGCTTAGTTTATGAGGCCTAGGTCCGTATTGCTAATGTGTATTAACACGATGTTCACGCCGGCGAAGTCGTGCTAGATAAAAAAGACACAATTATTAATAGGTATAAATATACCTATATTATTGGATACCGACAAACTCTTCCGAGCGCCACGGTAAGGGAGAGTGACAACTGACTCATGTCAGTCGTTCGACCGATCCGCGGAGTTTAGACACCATGTTGATAGAAACTTACTGTGATTATTGCAAATAAATAGGTTTAAAAAGAAATTAATAATATAATTTGATTAAATATTAGATAGAAATTAAAGGTAAAAACATCTTCTTGTAAACTTGATATAGCAGTTTACAGAAAAACAATTGCACATTTTAGTCTAATTTCATATCAGCCGCGTAACTAGATTTAGTCTAGTGAGTGGTCAAGACGCCAAATTGTTTTGTTCCTAACTAATGGGCCAGTGGCCCTAATCATGTGGGAGCGGAGAACGCTGATGAAGGCGGCGCGGGTGTGGTTGATACTAATCCGTAAAACCATTTACACTTCTTGCAAACTAGACATCCCTGTTTTTAAGGACCCAACAAGGTAACTGGCAAAATATAGACGAGAACCCTTGTCTTTTGAGTATTGTGGAGTAACATAATAATCGCCATACATCCACAAGGTATATTGTTGCTTGCTTGCTAGCTGCGTCACTAAGCACACATATGTCGAACACCCGCACGTTTAATATCAAGACACACTTTACATATTGACGATCTGTAAATAATCCATGTACATAATAATAATATTGGGTAGATACTACATATTTTTCATCACTTCTATTCAAAAAGTGGCGTTTTGTTCCTACATACGTGCGTTTTAAGTAGCTCTTTTTTGTTCAGACCTTAGCGAGCAATAATGAGATTTGAATTTGGAACATGACTCTTTCGTAGTAATCCAACCGAAAAATAACAGAAGCGCGAACTTTTTAACTGACTTAAGAATGAGGTTATCAATTCAATCGGCACATTTTTTATGTATGTACACTGGGATTACGCCGATATTTGTGATTCGATTTACGTGATGCTTCTTTAGTTCGGTGCCAAATAGTTGTCCTTTGGTCCCATAAAAATTAAACATAGTTTGGCCCAGTTTCATTTTAAGAACAATTTTTCATAATTTCAGTATTTATTGATTGTTTGTTTGTTATGACTATATATAACTTATGACAGCTAACTTTTTTTATTGACCATGTGTCAATGTAAGTTTTATTTTTCAAAATTCCATTGCTAAAAATCTTACTCGGAATAGTTTTAAATTTTCGAGCCTCAAATAGGTTAATTACTTCCCTACCTCTTTCGCATTTCAGTTTGCTAATAATTTGTACGATGGCTGCTTTTAATATAAGTATGACAATAAAAAGCAACGAATCGTTATATTCTACCTGATGTAAAGTAGAAAAATCCTACTGTAGTTTACAGAACAACCAACAACTATTCAGAGACTAAAAATTAAAAAAACTCTACGTTTGAAAATACACTTCATAAACCAAAAGGTATTTAATAAGTTATTAAAGATGAATTTATTACGTCTTTTATCTTTAATATTTATGAAATACTATGTTTTGTATGTGCTACCTATTGATAGGTTTAAAGTCGGTGCCAAGCTTTAAACAAAATAAAACTTAATATTAAACAGTTTAAAGCTATCACGTTCTTAGTCACGCGCGGTGAGTGTAGATATACATTTGGCTTGTCACCGATTACTTGTCTACGTTGACTCGAATAAAAGTGCCACTACGGGTAAGGAACCTCAGAACACAGTGAGGTAGAAACCTCTAAACATTAGTTTAATGAGTCCTAAATTCTGTTTTATCTATAATCGAGGGCCCAGAGAGATTATGAAAGTGGTAATACACTGTGCCTACATTGTATTTGAAATCAAGTGTACAGTTTATACTCGATTGAACTATGCTCCAATTGTTCTAAACTTATCATTATCATACTTCTTCTCGTGTAGCCAGGCTTTTATCATTAATGCTTGGAAATATTCAACTGATTGACAACCAGTCTTCGATAATAAATAGAACGTTTATTTTTTAACACATTACGATGGTTTCTGTTCTTACTTTATCATAAATTCAGCAAATTAAGTTAAAACAAAGCACTAGAAAATCAATACACAGGTATATATATATATATATTGATATATTTTGATATATTTCACCAGTGACCAGTGTGTATATTTTACGTTGGTGTTAAATTTAATACAATCATCTTTCACCGAGCATTTTCCCAACTGAGTTGGGGTCGGCTTTCTAGTCTAACTGCGATTCGGCTGAACTTTAATGTTTTTCGTGAAGCGACTGCCATCTGACCTCCATAACCCATGGGCGATATCGAAGTTCTGTAGTTAGACCGGTCGGATTTTTTATTTAGGGCTCCAACTACCCCTAACGACTGCCATAGATGTTCGTATGACAACCGGGACCGATGGCTTAACGTGCTCTCCGAGGTACGGTGGTGTCTCAGTGTCTTAAGAAATGGTCACCCATCCTAAGATCGGCCTGACTAGATGTTGCTTAACCTTTGTCATTACAAAGGTTAAGCAACATCTAGTCAGGATGAATGTTACCATTGTCGGTTACCACTAAACCACGAGCTCCCCATTTAATTTTCCACAATATTAAGTTAAAAAGAAAAGAATCAGGTAGGTACCTATATTTACGCTAAAATGCAAATATTTATCCCTCATAAAAATATGACCTTCTCATTTAAGATGAGGATCAATTTTTTTTGATAACTAAGAAAAGAACATAGTATCTATCGGTCATGATCATGTCACATTTCAAAGTCTCAATTAATGTTCGCTCAATCGCAAAAATCTCATTGGTAGATTCAGGAATCGGCTAATGAGAGCTCTGTCCGATGAATGTGAACAGTGCTTCAAACATGACGATACTTTTAACGATAACATTGTAAATAGTTTGGATGACTTCATCTATAATTTTTTTGTCCAATTTTAATATCAAATTATCATGTGTAAAATGATCGACCGATACTCGTACTGAGTCATAACTATTCTAATAAATACTCGTAGGTACAGGTATTTTATCAGAAATGGAATGCACGGTTATAATCACTGGAATGTAAATAAACATTCATATATTTAGTAGATATACTTTAATTGGTGCATTACGATAAAGGTATATTGTATTATGAATTTGTGACCTAATTTTTCGTTCCTAAAGAGGATAAACGTCCGTGTCTTACAAATAATTACACCCCAGTAGATATTTCAATGTACATAGACGCTGCGCTGTATCGATATACCGTTAATCTATTACATTATTGGGAAATTTTACGTACTTACCTAAATAAAAATTACGCTAATATTCGTGAAAGTCCCACTAAACGCGAACAGGATATATGAGTCACTCTCGGCGTTTGTAATCGAAGGCGCAGCGCACGCGCAGGTAAAGTCTATGTATACATACATAAGTGCCGTAATAACACCACCAACAAAATGTATGCAGCTGAATGGGCTATATATACCTATAGGCCTTGGTCTCAAAAACTAAGCAGAGCTCAGAATGTCCGACATTTCGATTCGTTTGGTCACAGGTTGACATTATACCTAGTTTCGTAATCACGATTAATTTATTTATCAATTATGTGTGAAAATTTTAATGTTTGATAATACAATCTTTTATCTAACTTTACAATAATTGCAAATACGGATATCCATAGCATGATTCGCTATCGTAATTTTACGTATTGTAAAGTTGAATGAGTATTACTCACATGTGTAATTGTTAAATGCGATCACACTTATATCGTACAATATGAAAGCATAATGCACCTAATCAAATATTCCATTTTCGTATTTATCGCCAAGTTGTGATGCATAAACCGGGCTGGTCACTAATGATTGATGAATCAACAGCAAACCTTATGAATGGAAACCTTTCTTAACAAAATTACTCATACGTTTGCGAAACGTATATTTACCTGCTAAGCGTACACTAGTAACCTGCTAAATATTGCACTAAAAATGTTTATTAATCTAGCAAGTTTTGGTGTCGCAATTGATATCTATATAATTATTCGAGAAAGAGGTCACCTTCGAATCCATGTCGACTGGGCAGCGTTCGGGAAGTTACGCAACATATTTTCCTCCAAAATACCGCAGTGTCTTAAAAGGAAAGTCTTCGACCAATGTGAGTTGCTATTGCCAGTGATAACTTATGGAACTGAGACATGGCCGTTGACGGTTACGCCTCATACTACGAAGAGACTGAAGCTACTGACGCCCAAAAAGTAATGGAAAGGGCTATGCTCGGATTATCACTTCGCGATCGAATTCGCAACGATGAGATTCGAAGGAGGACCAGGGTCACCGACAACGCCCAAAGAACCGCCAAGCCCAAGTGGCAGTGGGCAGAGCATTTTGCTCGTAGAACTGAAGGTCGATGGGGCCAAAAAGTTCTCGATTGGCGACCGCGCCCTGGAAGACGCAGTTATTGTCTACCAATTAGCCTTTAACACCCGAAACTTAAGGGGACAATTTACAAGACTGAAGGTACCTGCCATCTTGTATAGACCATGTCATGTTTGACCGTAAAATCGAAGGATGAAAGAAAACTGCACGTAGCAGAGATGCGAATGTTAAGTTAGATGAGTGTGAGGTGTAACAATAATGGATAGAGAACGAGTATTATGGACGAAGTTTGAAAGTTGCGCCAGTGATGAATGAAAAATTGGGATGCGATCGACTGTCGACATGGTATGGACATGTTATGAGAAAAGAGGAAAGTAATGTGGTTAGAAAGGTGCAAAGTATGGATAACTGTGGTAAATTTTTATTAAATTCATTTGGCCATTTTGTACATAACCCATTATATGTGTGACCGGTGACGGCAATAGAACTGCCCCCTATTACGTGGGACTAAAAATACTGGCAAATTGTGGGTGTGTAATGCACCTCTGCCTACGATTTCGGCGTGATATGTGTGTGTGTTTGTGTGTGTGTGTGTGTGTGTGTGTGTGTGTGTGTGTGTGTGTGTGTGTGTGTGTGTGTGTGTGTGTGTGTGTGTGTGTGTGTGTGTGTGTGTGTGTGTGTAGACTCATACTAATGTAGGTATGATAAGGCCTGAAAATGAATAAGACATGGTTACTCATAGAATTTGCAAACATTTCATTCGTTACAGTGCCCGAGGTAAATTGTGTTGTAGGTAATACAGTGTAACGATTTTCTTGGATTTGTGATTCATATTTTTATGTATTACTTTTAATATTATTTGTATGAACGGAAGATTCCCTAAAACAATCATCTTTTGTTTCGTTACATGTAGGTAGAAGTGATTTAGACGACATATATGTGCTGGCACGTTTTTTTCAAGTAATTATATATTGTAAACGAAGATATATATTGATATAGATATATATTGTAAACGGTGATACATTAAGTAATTTTGTAGTTTACAGTATTAGGTATAATACGAGTATAACATAACAACAGTAGATAAACACTCAATTGCAAATGAGCGGTTACGCCGCATGGCTATCTCTCTTGGGAATTTACGTCTACCAGTATACAATAAATGGCATTGAAGAAATAATCTTAACGAGAAGTAATTTAATAAATACTTCAGTGATCAAAACGACTGTACCTATGTATAATGATTAAAAAAACAGACAGTTTCATTGCCTCAATTTGATTTAGCCATTTCAATTGACATCGTTGTCATAAATTATTATCTGTCGTCATCAAATAGACGAAATCGGTATTTGAAAGGAAATAAGATATTATAATTCATTTAATTATTATTTGTGTCGGCGAATCACAGTACGGGTAGGTATATCTCGCTGACATTGAAAGGTCGTTGACTTCTCGTATTACTACTACGACTAAAGTGCCCGGCTCTCCCTTCCGTTGGTGAGCTTTTTATAAACAAACGAATGCACGTGTGCGTAATGAATCTTGTTAGTTTAAATGTCATAGCTATAATTTCTCACATAAAAGGGTATCCTCTCTTGTACTTTCAAAAAGCAGTAGGTAGTATATAATGTTGACTCTACTTAAAAGAGCAAAAGCCGTAACTACACATCGAGATTCTCACTTTGAAAGGTAACTAACAAATTAGAAGGTTTCCCCTCAAATCAAAGTTGTCCATGAGGCGGATGCAAAGGTCTGTGGGTGGAGCCCCTCTGCCCCGCACCTCAGTTAAACTCGCCTATTCTAATTAGCCCATTGTGGTTTGTGCTTGTGGTCGCCGGACTAAAGTTTGCGGCTAGCCGGCCGGCAGTCACGCCGGGGCTACCGCTGTCGTAGCACGTATTTCTATGTTAGTAACTCTGTATAACACGCGACTGTAATGACGATGAGTGATCGTCAGTGCTCCCGAGTGATAAGAACTAACTTTATCTCGTTTTCGTCATTACATTATGTGAATCCAGCTTGCAAATGGACATTTCAATCAGTTATTTAAATACTTGTTGTTGCCGCATTACAAGGTAAAGCTATTATGATCTACTCGTATACTGTTAAAACTGGGTCCATTGTACGACTATCAGCGGTTACAAGCCCATGTCCTAAATAGTTATGGGTTTATATTCTATCTATTTACTTGATTACCTTGCCTTGGTCTATCTAAATAAAACACGTTGTGCATTAACAAAATGTGTTTTGATTCAGACGAATAATAATATGCATATAAATTACTACTAATTAGTAAGAATACATTAAAACGATAGGTCAGAGTACGCCGTGATCATAGACGTGTATTTATGCTAAAAATATTTACATTACAAAATATCGTTTAAAAAATCCTTCGCGTCATTGCCGACTGGGAAGGTTCCCAGAATGCTGGCTGTGTTGCCACGTTGGATGGCGATACTTATTCTTATGGCCAGAAAATAGCCAGCCTTCTGGTCCTGAGAAGCGTTAAGCGTTTAGCAATGCCTCTATAAAGGCGGCGAGCACTCGGACCCCATGATCCCAGTGTAAAAATGTATACATCTAATATCTATAGGTAGGTATATCGAAAATTGAATTAATTAGGTTCATAATAAACAATAAATTTACTAACGAACCTGCTATATTAACGAGAATATTTAATTTAAGTACGGTACTCTTACTTAACACAATGTGTTATTAAATATGTCATATGTCCGTGCTCACACCGTGACATTAAATGGGCATGTCATATTTAATATCACGGTGCCTCGTACCTGCCAATAAAATTTGATGGACATATGGATCTTTGTTACTAGTTCACTTGAAACTACTGAACGGATTTCAATGAAACTCGCTAATAATATAGGTCATGCATCAGAATAACACATGCCTAGTCTATAATTTATAAAAGATTGTGTAGATTGGCCAAACTATCAGAAAATTTCTGCAATTTGCGAGTTTGAGTGTTGTGTCAAAATTTGACATTTAGTTTCTTCTTCTTCTTCTTTTTTCAAAACGTTGCTCATTCGATGATCATCGATGATTTTGCCAATGTCAAGGTAATGCTTAGTTTTTCCCGCACAGAAGAACTAGTTACTCTGAACTAGTTCGCGGTGCGGGATAAAGATACGATGTTCGGTATTGCAATTGAGCCTTTGGGTCTGGATTTTTGCCCAGCGCCAGAGGTAACCTAAAAGGCAACCAGCCACGCGCTCCGCAGAAACCCAAGTCCGATATTTAGTTTGTAATAACATGAAAACACCCTTTTACCACCAGTTTTACCGTCCCGTAGGCGCTTCATTAATTAATTTCGATCAAAACAAATACATACTTTTATCTCTTTAATATTAAATAAACTTACGTCTTTTACACTACACATTTACGACGATAACAACTCCGTCTGCCTCTTACACCTTCAAATCTAAACCCCAGAACTAATGTTGATGAAATTTTAAACATAAATGGTACCTAGGAAAAGAATTTGTAGGGTACCTACTAAAAGTAGGTACTAATCTTGTGCAGACGAAGTTGTGGGAAGCTGTGTGTGACGCTAGTTGTCTATAATTTTGTAAAAAGTTAAAACATGTGCACTTTTATTTCGTTTCGTAGGTAAATGAATATTTAGCCTTAATATTTTACAAGTTTACAGGATAGTAGAGTCCCTACTCTACTACCGTATTATCTTTCCCCTAAACCCATTCCGTAGCACATTTATCATGAATGCCGAACCCTCAATAATAATGTGCCACGATCGGTATGCAACGGTGTTTGCAGTGTGCTGCATCTGGTATTGGCTAGTGTTAGATCATTAAAGGTGCATTATAAATGGCCTGTCAGCCATGCAAAGGAACTTGTCGTGAGTGCTAAACGTTTTAAAGCGCAAATTTCAACACGTTAAACACTCGAAGTAGCGAGAAAATAAAATCGATTTGAAAATGTTGAATAGTTAACCGTGAAAGCTGTTCTCAGAACTTTGCAGTGTAAAGTGACGTGATGAGAATAGGCACTGCAGTATTATTTTCCTGCTCATTAATTTCGATTTATGCCATGTAGGTAGCGGCGGTTGTTTGTCGAACGACCGCATGAGCTAAGTTTATCTAAATGTTTACTGGAACAGTAAGATACTGTTTAAGAGTATATGAAGGTAGCATCATTAATTTGAACATAAATATTATTATCTATATAATAATTAATTTAAAAGGCTTGGTCCTGACTCATTCATGCACTCAGTCGCTGACTGACAGACAATGCACATCATAATAATGGCCGTGGAGACTTGAACTTTGGAGGGCCATGTTTATCTTAATACTTGGGTGTGGTCTTCGACAATAGTGAAAGTTGTCTAAAACATTGTATCCCGAGTGAATAGAGTGGCTGAAAATACCCAATGTAGACTGGGATATGAGACAATTTGAGGACGCAACGATGCAATTTAAGCCTTATGATCCATTTTTTGCAGCCTGTAAAGAATTCGTACGTATTTTCTGTTAAACGCGGCATTTCATTCAGTGAGTGGCATCGTTAGTCAGTGAAGAGGCAGTAAATAAAGCTTTTCAACACTAGCCTAAAACCTCACGTCAACTTTTACTTGGCTAAAGTTTGAAATATCAAAGTATCTACATTGTATTATAGTTTGGTATAAAGTTATCTCGAGGGTTCTTACAAGTTTCATAACATTTGCATTTGCGGGGTTTTCTATTCAGTACATAATTGGAATATGCCTTATCAGAACTTACCTAACCTAACACACAATCGGGAAAAATTCAGTAGCTACATAGGTGTTTTTATCTATCAGTTGACAATATTATTAATTAGTTTTATCAGCTCATAGTCGGGTGCAGTTACTCTCTTGTTTTTAATAAGTTAGTGAAGCAAACCATACTGTAGCTAGCTTCTGGATTGGTTAACAAAAAATGGGGGTTAATTAATGACATCTAATAGGTATTATATTCATCGGCACGTTAAGTCGATCTCTCCCGGCCCTTCTACAAGCCCTCGTTATGTTAAGGAAGAGATCACTAGGGTGACCACAAAAATATTGGCACCAGGTTGGCTCCTAACAATTCGATAAGAAGAACATTTAGTTATACGTAGGTCACACTATAAGATTTGCGTAACTTAAAAAAAACAACATGTTAAAACCAAAATATTATGTTTATTGCTTTTCAAAATACTCTCCTTTACATTTTAAACATTTTCTCATGCGATCGAACCATTTTTTAAAACAGGAGGACCACAGATCTGGAGGCATGTTTTCTACGTGCTGATTGAACGCTATCACTGCCCGCACGGAGTTGGTAAAAGTGAAACTTCTCATCAAATCCTCGATTTTGGGGAAAATACAGAAATCACAGGGTGCTAAGTCGGGGCTATGCGCAGGATGGGTGACGAGTTGGACTTTTTCGGAAGTTAAAAATTACTTTGTTTTGTTGGCCGTGTGTGAAGAAGCGTTGTCATGATGTAGGAGAACGCGGCTTTAGGGTCGTCTTGCGCGAACTTTTTCTAACGCCCTGGGTAAACAAATGGTAGAATACCACTCAGCAGTAACACTCTTTTGATCTTCAAGTGGAATTGTACAGATGGGACCCGTAGCTGAGAAAAAAAACGCGATCATTTTTTTACCAACGTTTCTCGCCTGCCTCACTTTTGTTGGCTTGTTCTCATTTTCAAACACCCATTCACAAGATTGCTGTTTTTTTTCGGGTCCAAAACAATAAATCCACGTTTCGTCTCCTGAGAAAATGTCATAAACAGCATTAGAATGTCCGTGGTCAGTAGCATCTGTGAGCACCATTCCACGCGGGCCCGCTTCTGCTCCGCTGTCAGTTCATGAGGGATCCAACGACAACAAAGTTTCCGAACTTTCAATTCTTCGTGTAAAATTTTCTGGATTTGACTCATACCAATCCCTAATAGTCTTCGAATTGTCTCATGCGCGGATTTTCTTCAATTAACCGCTAACAGTAGCCACATTATTTTCGTTGACGGCAGTTGAAGGCCGCCCTTCACGAAATTCGTCATGTAAAGAAACTCGACCTCTCTCAAATTCAGCAAACCATCGCCTCACGGTGCTCAAACAAGGTGCTTCTCTCCCAAAAGCATTTTGAAGACGAGCGGAACAGTCTTGCGGAGAGAACTTTTAAAACCATAAAAAATCATCGCTCTAAAATCTTTTCGACTTAATTCCATTTTCGTTGCATACGTAGAACTTTGATGTGTGATAAAAAACAATTGACAAATGATTTCCCGCCAATTATTATTTTTTATTACTAAGAAGGTTGCAACGTTTAAAAAAATATAACATTCTAAATTCAAATAGTTCCGATTAGCTAGAAGTGAAAAACTTTTAGTGTGCCCCATGTACTAGTGAACCACACCACAGTAATCGAATTAGACCACGTTCTTTTGTTTAATTTATATGTGTCTTCATATTAGCGTTCTGCACTCCTCTATATAAACTATAATTATGCGAATTTTCATATTCTTCCTTCCGCGCAATTTTCGTAAAAATAGTTTTTGCTTCACGTATTAAATATAATAAAAATCAATGATATAATTGAGTAACTAATAGATACAAGTATGCTTGTCTTCGAACATAATTTCTCGGAACTGTGACGACATTTCTACAAAATTTGTGACTCACCAACAGGCAACGATTGACCTGTTGTGTTCTACACGCTTTTTTGCAGTAGCATTACTCATCGGCACACTAGGCTTCCCAACGGTTACGCATTCAATGCAAAACGTAACAATTATGACACCGTTTAACAAGCCCGAGTAATACCTAGTTCATAGCTCTATACAATAACTTCCAATAAACAAAAAGAAGTACGTTTACAATTAGGTAATAAATGATTTTATGATATTTCGCATTTTTAATCACATTAAAATGTGACGTTGTTCTGCCGGCGTGACCATGACATCAGGCACCGGCGCGTCAATTTGACGCGTCATCTAACGCGAATCACGGACACAGTCTCTTCGTTTGATTGGATAAGTTAATCATCACTATGTCAGACACACAACAGCATTATCATTATTTAATGTTTGCTTGTGTGATAAATTAGAATACGTTTTATAAATGGCGCATGACGTTACAATTCTAACAACTATATGTTACGTAACACCAAGACCTGTTGTGTAAATTATAAAAGTTATTGATTACCATAAATAAGTGTATGGCATCTGGCTATTTACAATTTAAATTTTAGTTAATTGGCAAGGTTTATTTAAGCTAACAAGTACATAATATAACAAATCTTTAAACCTATATAGTTGCTTTAGGATATTGTTATAAAATATAAGAAAAATAAAAATGTTTTAAACAACCATGGTAGTAATAACAATTGTTGGTTTTCTATTGTCTCTAATAAATTTTGACAGACAACGTCGCCATATGCAAACAATATACCGCGTGGATATTAACGTGGGCGGTTCCATCAATATGCGTCGAGATTGCTTTGGCGTTCGACAATCGTACGCGTGATCTGTGTACCTGATTAATAGTTCTGCCCTGTGGACTATGTGATGGATGACTCACGAATTGATATTACATTATACCGTCAATGAGTCCTTTGACCCTATTCAACGGCTTCAATAAACTGCAGTCGAATGTCCTCGTGCTGAATACGAGGCAGTTGACGTGTTCTGAGAACAAGAATAAAATTTAGCCTATGATGATATTGAAACAATCATTAATGATTGTACTTAAAGGCATCAAAGTTAACCGACATGCATTAACGATGTAAAGAACACCATTACGAGTACCTATATATTATAGCATCACGTTTGCTTACCAACTGACATTAGGGAACAAGGAAAATATATATTCTTGTATATTTATGTCGAATATCAAATACGATACGAACACCACAGACATTAGCGCAATTACATTTTCCTCTGCGAGTGTTATTACGGTAGAAGAAAATCTTTACATACATATAATTACACCAGTTTCCCCGAAGGGGGTAGGCAGAAGCTATTTATACTCCCTCTTTACACCAGTAACCTTGTTGGCCCCACGTAACAGTTGGCGATCCTACTGTCACTTCTTTTGTTTTTTTGCCTTCTGGACATACTTCGAAAGAAGTTTCAATCTTACAAGAACCAGTGGTAAATCCAGTGCGTCGGTAGAGGTAACCAATAGGTATATGTAACTAACAATATTATGTTTCATTGTTACAGATACCGGAGTTTACACTCGATGGCAACAACAGTATAAAACACAACGGCAGTACCAAAGACCTAGCTTCAGTCATGGAGAACTTGAAAAAGGGTAGCCTTGTCTCCAGACGAGATCAAACACTGAACACGCAAGTTACAAGTTCGTCGACGCAACAGGTAACTTACTGTTTGTTACTTTGAATATAACAATTATTGCGTTCCCTATACGCGCGGAGTAAGATGAATAAAGTCTCTTTGGTCCATTTCCAATATTCATCTTGGTTTTGTGTTAATTAACTGACACATGACAGAATAGATAGTAGGTAGATACAACATACCTACATTTCTTTGCAGATTTTATGGTTTTGATATATTGAATACTTACTCTATGTTTTAATTAAAGCAATGATTCTTCTGTCTCCCTCCTCACCATCCACCATAAGAAAATATTATAGTTAGGGTGTTGCAGCAATTATAGAGCATTAGGTTTAGTGAGATGATGACCTACAGCTACCTACGTTTTTTATTAGTTGATTTTCATAGGTCATAGTTCTAGTATCAGGTTTGAACACGTTTGGCTAAACAATCATAGATATAAATAGATATATGTACCGAAAACAGTCATCGATATCTTCTCTAACTATAATACTCGTACTTGCCAGGAATCGAATCAGAAGCTACAAAATAAATCAAATCAAATCATTGGTCAAAGTATAAGCTGTTATTATTATGAACTTAAAACGCGTAATGACGAAAGCGATCATCGCCTTATAGTTTTTGTCAAAAATAACTAAGCGTAGAGTTGGTTAATTCAAATATTGTACTTAGTCATGTACAATTTTCAATATATTTTACACCCATTATACGAGTGTCAAGAATTATTTTCTTGTTTGAAAAACGAAGTGCATACTAACAAGTCTGGTGTTTACTAGCCAACCGTAAAGTTGATTAAAAATAAAATATATACTATCAAAAAAATAAATATAAATATGTTAGGACTAATGAAGACAACGCCATCTAGTCTCAAACTAAGCAGAGCTACATAACTGCCGATAGTTATCGGTTATTTAAAAAATAATAATAGTGATACCGTTGTTTCACCATTACTAAAATACGAATGTTATTTTTGTATTTCTATTTTGTACAGCCCTGGTTTTTTATTTATTTTGTGTAGGTGCGCCAAGACGCGTGACGCCTAAACTAACAATCTCCTATGGCATTGGCACTGAACTCCCCTACACTCTGCCTAGTCTAGTAGAGAATGTGTTGGTTGTACGATTTTACGTAATCTGTTGTAATACTTTTATCTAGAAAAAGTAATAAATTATTAGAATGTAAGAAGACCTATGATCTATCTGTAGGTATCAATATGCTCGCTCACTGGAATTAATTATTTCACAGATGGTATCATCAAGCACGACATCAAGTAGTGCAACATCGAGCCAACGGATGCAGAGTTCATCGCAACGCCTTCAGCACATGGCGGCTTCCGAATTAAAGGCGAGCTCCATGAAGTCTGATCTCAGCGAACTTCAAAGTTCAATATCAGAAATGAAAAATTTAAGCAACTCGGCTGCAAAGAATTTTGGTCAAAGGTATGCTTATTCTATTGATTTCTCTGTTGCTACTATTATAATCGCTACACTACGATTTTCTTTTCGCTTATTTATTTATACACAATTCTGAAACTGAAATTAGTTCCTTTTCTTCATGTACGTTTGTTTATGTGATCAATTTATTAATATCACATTTGTTGATTCCAAAATAATGATCGGGAGCAATCGCTAGTACTAGCACCGTTCCCTCCCTACACAGCGTATCAATATCAACACGAACAGCTCACCTGAGCGACCTTGGCATTCTGCCAACTCTCTTACACTATCTTTCAGTCCGATGTCGACAAACAATACTAGTGGTACTGCAGTGAATCCCTTATCGTAGGCTTTTATTGATAATAACAATTGTGGGTGTTAATTGTTAATTACACTGCAATAAACAATTTCAGGCTAAGAAGTTCAATGGAAAACATCGTAGATCAAGACGACTTAAGTGATCGAAATATGCCTGTGATCCGGGACCTTAGTGAAATGGATGACATGGGTGATATGAATGAAATGGGAGAGCTTTCTAGTGATGGACCTTTAGTTACTTTCCCAGAATCAGACACACCTCCTCCTATCACTGAAAAACCTTCTCTACTTTCTGGTAACACTGCTAGAGATATGGTGAGCTCCAATGCAGCCAATGAATTGAAATATAGTGCAGCACGAATGACATCTGCAAGTTCAACACGCGTCGTAGCTGATGGATATAGTGCATCGAGATCCGCGTCTAACAGTTCAAGAATGCGTCGTGTTCAGCACGGCGACGTCCAGTATGCGGAACACAGTGCGGCAACGGCATCACGACGGTTACTACAAGCAGAGGGCCTGACTGCTGAACAAAACGCAGCAACTCTTCAAGTAAGCAATCCATTCTTGGAACTCATTATCAAACTAAAATTGTGCAACGTCACTTAGTTATTCTTTCTTTTTTTGATTTACAAATACTACACTGTTATAACAACATATTTTATTGTTTTTGCCACAAAATAGGGAATAGTACTATTTTTGCGCTTGAATAGGAGACGTTATGATTACATCAAGGAGAAATAATAATTATGTAAATCAATTAAGTTTTAATTCGATCATTCGATCGTTTTTATTCGACTCGTGGCTTGTTAAGTAGCACTTTTTTATTGTATAAAATAATAAAGGGTTAGTTACAACAGACAAAAGTAATTTGAACGTCTAGTAATAGCGTCTGTGGAGCCAAAAAGGCGCGTCGAAGGACGTGACCTCGCGTGGATGGGACCGATCGATATCACAAAGTACCGCCTCGACAACTCCGTGGCGCGCAGTACGGTGGTATTTCTTGCTACGATAACATTCAGTATGTGAAATTTGTTTAAAATCACGCGATAGTACCTACCGGTGCCTATTATGGCACGTTTTATCGCTTGGACTGGCAGGATGCTGCGACGAGGAGGATCGCCTGTAGCGGTGAGCTCATTTTTATCTGCAGGCGCTTATCGGAGGAATAATTGAACCACGCTTTTGTCAGTCAGTGCCTGATCGGCGTGAGCGCGAACACACGCGGAAGTCAATTACCGCGCGTGCGCGCACACGACTACCCGAATAGTCCCGCTTTAAATTTAGATTAAGAATGTCTACGGGAGGGGGGTCTGTTCCGTGGACTGTGCACCGCGGCGTCCTGTCACGCTTTCATCCGCAAACACCAAATCCTTCGGTGAGAGTACATCTCTTACGGAAAATTAACACTCAACCTTCACAACACGTGACAGTATAACACAAAGTTTGTGATTTATAAAACGCGCGACTTTCACGCTTTTGGCTGAAATCCAATGGGATCCAGAGGGACGTATAATCCGAGGCATGACGTAGGATTGTTGTCGAATATAAACTATAAGTAGTTTTCAGTTGGTGGAGAACACATTTCAGTTTTGCACAAAATTACAACTATGTCTTCGAAACGACGTTCAAGACCTAAATTACGTATCGCTATTGCTGTAAATGTCAAATATTTACTTTGTGAATCAAGTGCTGTCCATGCTATTAGTGATAAAGCCAGTGCTTCTCGGTTTTAATACATTTTTTCCCAACATACCGAGTTATACGGTTATATATGTGATTATAGTAACATAAAAAAAATTAACATCCTATTAAATTGTGATATTTCAGGAGCAACGATCGCTGAAAGCAGGTGAAGTAACAGCACAGGAAGCTAATAACATGTCTGCTACTAGTTCAAGGCTACAAACGGAAGCATTTAGCGCAGAAAAAATGGCAATGGCTTCAGCACAAGCTCGTCAAACAGTAACTTCAAGTGGAATGTTCAGTCACAAGGAGCACTCGAGCGTCGCCCATTCTAACATGACTATAAACTCAACTACATCAACTCTTCATACTTCTTCTCAGGTTTGTAAAGTTACATAATGTTATTGCTACTACTTAATGTTAAAACATATTCTATGATGGTTTAAGAATAATTTTCAAACGTCATTGAAAATTAAATTCAAAATAGTTTACCGAGTCTAAAGAATTTAGCTCATATTTTGCACCTGAAGCGAGTGTTATTTATTATTTTAACCGTTAAACGAGATAAAAACATTGAGAACATCAATCGACATTAACATAATACATACTTTCGTATTTCAGATGCGTCAACTATTAAACGGGACTATTAAGGCAGGAGATGAAGATCTATCAAATTTAACATTCGAGGATTTAGATAATTTAAACGCTAATTCAAACCCAAAGGATGTGGAAATGGCAATTAGAAAATATTCAACCAGAATGAATGCATTTATAACATCGATCAAAAATAATCAGATAGATATGCAAACAGCATCAAAGCATTTCGATAAACTCAATGAAATGTTACGAAGAGCTTGGGCAGTGCAAACATATGGCCATGAACTTGGATATTCCCTATGTAATATACTACGAGAATCAGGAGGGCTTGATATCCTTATGGCCAATTGTTTAGAGAAGAACAACTCTGCATTACAATTCTCTTCAGCGAAACTTCTGGAACAGTGCCTTACCACGGAAAACAGAGCTCATGTTGTAGAAAATGGCCTCGATAAAGTAGTGAAAGTAGCTTGCTCGTGTACTAAATTCGCAAATTCAGTAGACCACTCAAGAACGGGTACAGGGATATTAGAACATTTATTCAAACACAGTGAAAGCACATGTGGAGACGTCATTAAGCTTGGTGGTTTAGACGCTGTCTTGTTTGAATGTCGGAAAAATGATGTAGAAACGTTAAGGCATTGTGCAACAGCACTGGCAAATTTATCTTTGTACGGAGGAGCTGAAAATCAAGAAGCCATGATTAAGAGAAAAGTTCCTATGTGGTTATTCCCTTTAGCATTCCACAATGATGATAATATTAAATATTATGCTTGTTTAGCCATCGCTGTTTTAGTCGCAAATAAGGAAATAGAAGCTGCTGTTTTAAAATCTGGCACATTAGATTTAGTAGAACCGTTTGTAACGTCACATAATCCGTCAGAGTTTGCACGATCAAATCTTGCACATGCTCACGGCCAAAGCAAGAATTGGCTTCAGAGGTTAGTACCAGTATTAAGTTCAAAAAGAGAAGAAGCAAGGAATTTGGCCGCGTTTCATTTTTGCATGGAGGCCGGAATTAAAAAACAACAGGGAAACACGGAAATATTTAGAGAAATAGGTGCAATAGAGTCACTAAAGAAAGTCGCCAGTTGTCCAAATGCTGTTGCGTCTAAATATGCTGCACAAGCATTACGGTTAGTGGGCGAAGAAGTCCCACACAAATTGTCACAGCAGGTGCCCCTTTGGTCCATAGAGGATGTAAGAGAATGGGTAAAACAAATAGGTTTCTGTGAATACGCAACCAACTTCTATGAGAGTAAAGTCGATGGAGACCTATTATTACAAATTTCAGAGGAAAATCTTAAGGAAGATATTGGTTTGCAAAATGGAATCAGACGCAAAAGGTAATTAAAATATAAATTAGGCACAGAATATAACCGGTTTTATATTAGAGAAGTTACCGGTATTCAATTTATCTACCTAGTGTATATAAAATGAAATTAATATTTTATTTATATGAAGAAAAAAACATTTAATTGAATTAGTAGTAATGCCTTAACGTTTATTTTTCAGATTCACTAGAGAGCTTCAACAACTTAAGAAAATGGCAGATTACACCTCAAGGGATAGAAGTAGTCTAAATGACTTTTTACAAGGTATAGGACCAGAGTACACCATATATACGTACTCAATGTTAAACGCTGGTGTCGACAAGGAATCAATTCGAGGATTAAGTGACGAGCAATTGGAAAATGAATGCCGCATTGTTAATAGTATACATAGGTTAAGGATTTTAAATGCTATTAGAGGTATGTTTATTAAAACTTAATTATATCTCTATATTTTTGTTAATACAGTACTTCCTACTCCTTATCCCCTCAGTACCACGAATGAATAAATGCTAGATCGGCTAGGTGTTATCATTGTTATCAAAGGACGGTGGGAGACTATTCCTTCACTTAACCTTCTAATATAACATGCTTGCGATACTAACTAATGCCATCAAAAATTTACCTATTGACCATTCCATTTGCTCGGAATGCTGAGTTTCTATTTAGTGGTATGTAACAACTAGTCCTGGCTGTTGGAATAACAGAGAGTGGTTATGGATTTTCAATAGTGTCCGGTCACGGCAATAGGATTGGCTTGTCCCGTATACGTGAACAACAATTGCAAACAACAAGGTATTGGTAATGCTGCATTATACACCCACTACGCCTACCCCTTCAGGAATATAGGAGTGATTATATGTATGTACTTATGATCATTAAAATATTTCAGTACCTACCTATATTAATAACTGAAACATATTAAATACCTCTTTGTCTTTTTCTAGCATACGAAAATAGTTTGCCCAGTAAAGGCGAAGAAAATATGGAAAAAAATTTGGACGTTTTTGTCAGTTATCGAAGATCTAATGGTTCTCAATTGGCAAGTTTATTGAAGGTCCATCTGCAATTGCGAGGATTCACGGTATTCATAGACGTAGAAAGACTAGAGGCCGGCAAATTCGACAACAACCTCTTACAAAGTATACGTCAGGCGAAACACTTTTTACTCGTGCTGACTCCAAATGCGCTGGACAGGTGTATAAGAGACACAGACAGAAAAGATTGGGTTCATCGGGTAAGTTTAGTTTACCTTAATATTTATTTTTTCCTATTAGATCTGTATTACGAGTATGTAGGTATGTAATTGATAGTACCTATATTATAACTTTAAAATTGTTATGAATTCCAAGACGCCCAAGACTTTAATTGGCTGTGCCACAACGACTGGCACGTAAGATTTTGTTGTCTTTCATCAACATTTCATCGCAAGGCAACGGGTTTCAAATTTAGTTTTCGAAATTATAATATAGCTGCTTATTTTATTAAATTAATTCGGCCATTTTGGACATAACCCACGTTAGTGTCCGGTGACTGCAATATGCTTGCCCCCTATTACGTGGGACTAAAAATACTGGCAAATTGTGTGTGTAATGCGCCTCTGGCTACCCCTCAGGGGATATAGGCATGATACGTGTGTGTGTGTCTTAAAATTGTTTCTAGTATTCTACTAAATCTTACCTTATTATATTTAAACAAGCTGTCCCGGCGAACTTCGTAGCGCATTAATTTTTCTAATGTTCCGCATAACTTTATTTTTCTTCCATAAGATCCTTCTCCTGATAATTACGAACACAACAGGTCCAGCCGTTCACGTGTGATGGCGTGACCAAGGGAAATAGGGATTCATTTTTATATACAGAGATTAAGAGCACATGCCTATACAACGATAACACGTCATGCGAGCCTTAAACTTACATATTGGCATTTTTGTTCTGGAAAATATATAAAAAATGCCCGAGCAATGATTATTTGGACATTTTAGTCATCTTTTTTTCTTTTCTTTGGGATTAGTTATTAGTACTGTTCCTTACTCCGAAAATATTAGCATTGGCACTGATTCGGTGAAACAGTAACACATAAATGCATTTCTAATACAGGAAATTGTGGCAGCGTTGCAATCGCAGTGTAACATTGTACCCATTATTGACAACTTTGAATGGCCAAAAGCAGAAGAACTGCCTGAGGATATGAGAGCGGTGTGTCACTTTAATGGTGTTAGGTGGATTCACGACTATCAAGACGCGTGCGTAGATAAGCTTGAGAGGTAATTTCCTAAATAATAAGTGATAGAGAAAGTGCTTATTCATCTACAGAAACTTGAAACAAAACGCCTTGCTTACTTAAAATACATTTAGAGTAACTTTTCTATTCTTCTAGCTTTATCCGAGGGAAATCAAACCTGGCTAATCGGTTGGATGGACCGCTGAGAGGTCGAGGTGAAGTACAAACGCCTGGGACTGCCAATATCGGACGAGGGCCACCAATCTACCAACGCATGGCTTCGTGCGAGAGTCGAGGTAGCGATAAAGCAGATTGACTAGAGTCGCTCATACACACATTGCCGCCTGTTAGGTATGTAGGAAACCTTTAAAACCTTAGTGACAGAAACGTAATGTTTAATAAACATAATGAAAAAACCTTATATATTTCCATTGCAGACCACGAAGAACTCGACAATCTTCATTAGAAAAAGCTTTACCCGCCTCCTCACAAAGCTGCGAACAATTATCCACTAGTTCTAAGAACACATCGCCTGAAAAAACGCTGCGAAGTCTACCGGAACGTTTGGACTCTAATGAAGAAGACAATTCTTCTCGTAGGTGTCGTAGCTGTGAAGGTATTCTAGATGCCGAGGAACAAACACATACTCAACTATCTTTGCCCACGCCTTTAGAAGCTGCCACGCAAACAAAACGGAAAAGGAATTTCATGGACAGATGCGTTAACAAAGTGAGACTGTGTTAATTATAAATTGGTGTAACAAGTTGTTTTTGGGATTAGTTACGAACGCCTAAAAGCTGCAGAGTGTGTATGACCAGTGTCTGCATTATTGGACTCTAATTGCATATTATATTATGTGAACCTAATTTTAAAGTACAAACGTGTGCACAATGTGTATATATTTTGTAGATGGCTTATTATAAAAAAAAATGTTAATGTGTTTTAGCACATTATTGGTAATCTAAATAAGATAGTAATCTCAATGAGCGCTTGTCAAATATTACTTGACTGCTGGTTAAATGGTAACGTCATTGCTACCCTGCAGTGTTTCAAGAACATCGCACGAGGTTGCAATGCGGCAAATGAATTTAAAACAGTTTGCTAGTGGTACTTAGTACCTACAGTAAATTGCTTATATTTCCTTTGACTTCGGTAAGAATATAGCCTCTCTCTCGCTCTATCTCTCTATGTTTCTTCACTCTCTATGTATAGAAAACTATAACGACCTATTATATTTTTATTAAAATTAGTATCTTGCCAATGAAGTATTTTAAAAAGCAATAATATAATTAATGTAATACAAATTTATAATTCACTCCATGTGATAAATTTGAGATCTTCTAATTTGTAAAAAGATTATTTAAAAGAATTTCTCGAAAAATTAAAATGTTGCTAGTAACTACCTAATTTATTTATGCATTAATATATTTTCAACCGATACGAGTAATGTTCATTACTTGTAAATTGTACAAAAAATTATTAGGTTTAGTTGTTATTTTAGTAATTCTATGAGTTAACCATAATTTTAAAGCATTGTACCCTGTCAAAATCTTATTATAATTTATATATTAGCCACCTAGCTCTAACCATAAAATAAATGGCATAATTAATATTTTGAGTTGTTATTAATTAATACCATAAAGAAACATGGCGAAAAGCAGGCGAAGTACGTTCGCCGACCAAATCGGAGATGTTTATCGAAAGGCCAGGTAAAGAGATCCTACCTGTAACTGGAGAACATGCATGATAATAGTAATGAAAGTGGCAGAAGCGAAAGAATTATGCCAAGATCGTGGCAAGTGGAAGAAATGTGGCAAGATCGTGGCAGACTATGGAATTCGATAGTCTCTGCCTACCCCAACGGGATAGAGGCGTGACGGTATGTAGAGAAACATCGTACCATAGTATCCAACCTTATTATTTCGGTACATACCTACCACTATTCTATCTTATCCAACTATCCTTTAAGTCTATGTGTGAACTAAGGAAAAATCCCTATAATGTTAAATCTACATAGGGTAATTCCCCGCCCTGGGCTTTTAAAGGCGTACCCGAGACGGTAATGGACGTTTCCATATGCCTAAAAATTAATGTACAAAGGGTGGCATTGTCACTAATCGCTACCTATAAGATACAAAGGTATATAAATTGTAGTAAAATCAACTGCAGTTATAAGTATTTGTGTGTAAGTACTTTCAAGTGAATTACTTACCCTAAAACTGCGTTCATATTGTACTACCACTGAGGACCATCTTCCCAAGAATATCCGCTGTACACTGCACATTTCGCAGAAAATATCGTAAATTCAATTTTTTTAGGTGATTCTCTTAATTCTGTTTCTTGAACTTTTGACCTACTGCAAGAGTATAAACACCCAAGATATGAAATAGACGCTTATTTACCACCGTTCACCTGCTGAGACCACCTGGGAGTACCGTGGGAAGTTTTTTTTTACAACGGACCACCTGTGACCACCTGGGTGGACCGTGGGAAATTTAAAATTTCCACCGTCCACCTCAAATGTATCAGGAATAATAACAACATAAGAGCCTTCAAGATTTTAAATTCTTTTAAATTCAGTGAAAACCGATTGAATGTTTGAACTCATCATTCCGAAAAAGTACCAGGCAATCATAACAGAATAGGAGGTTCTGGTTATGAATATGGATATTTTTTCATTGTTTCATAACGAGTTATCAAACAATACATTTTTTCCATTTTCAAAACCAGAACCTCCTATACTGTTATGATCGCCTGGTACTTTTTCAGAATAATGAGTTCAAACATTCAATCGGATTTCACTAAATTTAAAAGAATTTAAAATCTTGAAGGCTCTTATGTTGTTATGTATTCCTGGTACATTTGAGGTTTGTCTTTTTTTTTTTGTCTTTTCACTTCAAATCTGAAGATTTTTGATAACGAGAAGGACGGTGGAAATTTTATATTTCCCACGGTCCACCCAGGTGGTCACAGGTGGTCCGTTGTAAAAAAAAACTTCCCAAGGTACACCCAGGTGGTCTCAGCAGGTGAATGGTGGTAAATAAGCGGAAATAGATTAGACTACTAGACTAGTGAATGCAAATAGCTCCCTCCACATGGAGTAGTTTACCCTGTCCTTATAGAAACCTGGGTTTGTCTAAAAATGAAATCTCAATCCATTCCTGAGAAATGAAGTCTAAATTTTATTTTTGAATCTGTCCCGTTTCTAGGTGATACTTAAATCAACAAGCAGACCTGTGTGTTTTCCTGTGAAAAGCATAGTTTCGGACAGATTATATCTTGTTTAGCCGCCCTTAGTTTGTTTACCCCAGGGGTAAAAAGGGAACCCTATTACTAAGACTCCGCTGTTCGTCTGGCTGTTACCAAGCTGTATCTACTGAACCGTGACAGTTAACGAGTTGAAATTTTCACGGATAATATACACATACAAGTAAGTACTAAAATACAGAATTTGATAAATATTGTACGAGAAAACTGATTCCCATACATTTAAAAATATAATAATATTCATGCAGACTACATAGTATAACATAAATAAATTTGTATAAACTTGGAAAGCACTTTTACAAATGTACAAAATACAATTAAAAACACTAAAATAATCAACTCTACTCTTCCTTTACGACTTATTCCATACATTATTCAAACCTTAAATATTAACTAGTGATCTGATTACAAAGATAATGAAATATTTGAAATATAGGCATACTTGTAAGTACTATATATTCTGTAGATTATAATAAAATAGATTTTTTATTTAATTTCATTGGTCTGTAATTCAGTCACCACTTTATCTTATACAGGTGAAGTAATCTTTAGGTATGTAGTTCTATAACTAAGCAAATATATTTGATAAAATCGCCGAAAGGAATCTTATTTTAAAGGTTAAAATGTTAGTTGTGTAGACGGACAACACTTACTAAGTGAACTTAATGAAAGGGACTCTGTCAGGACTGACAGGGAGGAATGACCCTCCGCACGGCATTCATATATGGTGTGTAACTCGTAATGACCCTCCAGTGGGTTATGTAAAATTAACAGTGTGTGTATCTATAAATATCACTCTATATAATATGATTGACTGACATATGAAAAAGTTTAATATTTCTACATTACTATCCCTTAATGAACATGCCCAAATGACTAATATGATAATAATCCATAAATAAAACTAGGTACTAATAAAACAATCATTAATAATAGAATCATTATCTAAATTTTATTTACTTGTATAGAAAATGAGCACTCATCACAACCTATAACAATAGTATTGGGTAAAGGTGAGCTTGAGCTACAACTGAAAATGTATGTACCACCACATCTACAGGAATAAGAGTACACACCTTCTAATGAGTCAAAGTCCATGTCTCCAAAATTTAAAGTATCATAAAGTAGACACTCACTGTGTTCTTGACAAGCCAGCATTGCATCGTATTGTTTGCGTTCAACTGGATCTTTTAAAACAGACCATGCTTTTTGGATAAGAATAAAATTTTCATTATCACTTTTAGCTTTGTCGGGATGTGATGATAAAACGAGTCGTTTATAACATCTTTTAATTTCTTCATCTGTAGCTGTACGATTGCATTCAAGTACTTGATAATAATCGACGAAACATTCTTTCGCCTCCATCCATAATATTATAATATTAGCGAATCACAAATTCCTGTGAGGTTTGGGGTGGCTTTATGCTGGTAAATAATGGTAATGAATTTATATAAACACTATGTCGCATATTATATTTCTGCAATATTTTGATAATTACCATCCATTCGACCCATTTCCATTCTATTTTAATGCCATTTAATTTAATTTATCCAACCAAAAATCCATCCAATCCAATCGTAATCTGTAACAATTCTCTTCTTCTTCTTCTCTTTTTTATGGCCTCTGCTTGTAGCAATTTACCAATGTCCAGTCAATTCAATTCAATTCTTTTTTATGGCCTCTGCTTATAGCAATTTGCCAATGTCCAGTCTTCGTAAATCAAGTCGTAACAATTCACTTTGTCGTAATCAAATCAAGCAACAATTATTTGACATTTGTGTTACTGTCATCAATGTCAAGTTAAGTTTTTTTTTAGCGTTGGCAAGATAATAAGAATTACAACATACAAAATATTTATACATTACAAAATAACGTTTAAAAAATCCTCCGCGTCATTGCCGACTGGGAAGGTTCCCAGAATGCTGGCTGTGTTGCCACGTTGGATGGCGATACTTATTATTTGGACCAGAAAATAGCCAGCCTTCTAGTCCTGAGAAGCATTGATTAGGCGTTTAGCAATGTCTCTATAAAGGCGGCGAGCACTCGGACCCCATGACCCCAGTGTCTCAACCCCAAACGGCTCAAATATGTAATCACCTGCTAGGTTAGCATATTTGCGCCGTTCGAGGCCTTCAGCCGATGCAGCAGCAGCGCCGACACATCCGGATGTGCTTGGAAGGGGTGAAGGTGCTAAGGTGTCAACGCATGTAGCGTCCCACACCAAAGGCCTTCCCATCTTCCACGGTAGCAACGACATACCATCCGGTCTCTTTCCATCGCTTCGTGCTAAACCATTTGGTTCACGTACGGCCGGAAGACCTGAGGTGGAAAGAGCCCTACGAATAATGTCGTTTAGAATAGCGTGCCGAGGTATACGACCTGCGCTTCTGCTACAAGAAAGGCCATGATGTCCCAGATTATCGATGGCTACTCCACAGGTGCAATGATGCGGGAATACCCAGGCCTGGTCATTAATATTTACATTTAAAATTTTACACAAAGTATATTGTATTAAGTTGTCTAGTCTGCCCAAAATTTCTACATTTTTCCAAAATTGTCCTGAACGGAGGGCATGTGTAAATTTGGGTACGAAAAGGGTGTCATGTTAATTGATTCCATTGCCTTTTTAATAAAATTTTAGGCATGGCTTCCATGCCTAAAATTTCCTACAAATTTTGACTCTCGCCCACCAACGCGTTTGTTAGTATGTACTAACAAACGCGTTGGTGGACGAGGGTCAAAATTCTAGGATAATATTATAATAATTCAAAGATTTTTTTCAGTCTAATTGCGATGCGGCTGAACTTCAATATTTTCAATGGAGTGACTGGTATCACCCTTGGACTGTAGAGTGTGGGTGGACTTGGAGGTCAGATGCATGTCGCACTCGCACGGAACAGAACACAATTTTTTTCTTCACCGAAGCATTGTACCAGTCGAATTTTGTTCTAGGGTTTCAAATACCCCTAACTATTGCCATACATGTTCGTATGCCAACGGGCGCTTTCACACTACCACGATATCGTGCATTTTATTGTGGCGATATCGTGACGATATTCGTGATTTCCCTGCGATTAATCACAGTATAATGAGCATATGATTCGTCACTGTTCGCATCTGTTATCTCGCTCAATTTAGTCTCCTAATATTTTATATATTTAAACTGCAACAAAAATGTTGTATTACCAGGATATAGCCCCCAGACCTACTCATAGAACCTAGATATGTAGGGGAACATAGAAACACGTCCAACTGTCACCGGTAATATCATACTTTTTGGGAAGTGGGATAGGAATTGGGATTTTTTTATAGGTAGAGATGGAGTTTTGTTACTTGGAGGGGGTTCAGGTGGGGTCCGAAAATGAAGTCAAAATTGACCTGAGATGCTTACTTTCCGAGATATCAGGTACTGGGAATTTTGGGTATTTTTTTGGATGGGAATTCCCGGGATTTTTTTTGCAAGCTAATAGAATAAGCCTCGGTCGAGATGCAGGGGAACAAAAATTTGCTCAGAATTGAGCTGGGAAGCTCCGTTACTGGGATATAGGGGCTTCAGTTATGTGGAAAGTGGGATGAGAATTTGGAAGAAAAATTTTGTGGGAAGATCAAATACTTACAGAGTACTATGGGCCGGAAAATGAGGGCAAAATTGACCTGGGATGCTTAGTTTTCGAGATATGGGTACTGGGAATTTTGGGTATTTTTGCGGGATGAGAATTCCCGGGATTTTTTTACCGCCGAATGGAACTTATGATGGGAGGGGTTGCAGATAAAATTCGATAAAATCCACGATATCGTTACGGTATCGTGTAATGTGAAAGCGCCCAACCGGGTGGGACCGACGGCTTAACGTGTTCTCCGAATAAAATTACTTATTTAATTCTTAGCACACATTATGTATACTAATCTAATATATAAAATTCTCGTGTGTTTGCGGTGTTCTGCGGTGTTTGTGGTTAAACTCCTCCGAAACGGCTTGACCGATTCTCATGAAATTTTGTGTGCATATTTGGTAGGTCTGAGAATCGGACATCTATTTGTCTTTCCCCTAAATGTTAAGGGTAGTCCACCCCTAAAACAAACCAACGTTTGCAGGGTCAGCTAGTTATATTATAATAGGAAACACCTTAACTCCAAAACAAACATTTTGTGGATCACACAAATATTCGATTCGACCCACAATCAGTCGACAGTCTCAAAGTATAATAATATATATTTTTATGTAATGTTCCCGGCGCACAGTCAGTGGTCAAAAGCCTATGAGCCGATGCCAGAAATATTATAAAAGTAAGAGCTGTCTAGCAAGTGTCAATATTAATTTGACAGAATTGACAGCACACTGCATAGGGACGCTGGGTGATAAATTGAGGTTATGCGGTTTTGCTGATTTTTATTTTGTTTGCTGTTCTCTGGGTCCATCTGCCCTATCAAGAATTGACTCATAAACCGATTCTAGATGTTTATATCGGCACGAACTAAACTGTACAGAAATACAAGTTGACTACTTCGCTACGTCTCAATAACAATATTCTATTTCTGGTGCAAACTTTGATTATATATCATCTCAAAGGCTTAAAAACACGAAGAGAAGAAAAGCAAGGAAACTCGTTTAAAAATAAAATCTGTAGTAGTATGCTGCTGTTGAATTTAGGAACATAATTGACTTAGATTTAAGAGAAAAGCAGCAATTCCTATAACAAAATGCCGACTTGGAATCAAATTCAGTCTCAACTCAGAAACCCTAATAATCCAGTTGTATTTTTTGATGTAACTGTGGGAACTACAGTAAGTTTTACAACTTAACTATGTTAGTGTCATTTTTTTTTAATAATAAATAAATATTTAGCACAATTCACACAACGCCATTTAGTCTCAAACTAAGCAGAGCTTGTTGATATGAGTACTAGATAAACTGATATTAAATACTTACGTACATTTTTTTTTGTAAATACATACATATTATACATAGGAAACATCCAGACTTCGGTACAAACGTATGTGTCATCACACAAAGTTTGTCCCGACCGGGAATCGAACCCGAGACTCAGGCGTCGAAAGTGAATGCACTACCGACCACGCCACCGAAGCCGATCCTTAATAGACCGAGAAAAATTCATTTATTATGACTGCTTCTTCACCTCATCACTGAATGGATTTGGTGGAAATTTGATATACAGGCAGCTGATAACTATACAACATTGGGGTCATGTTGGCAATGGATCGTGGATTTCCACTTATACTCAATAAATATTTTTGGACATTTTCACACAATGGTAGCTAGCCCAAACTAAGCTATAAGCTTATGCTATTGAAGCTAGACATACTTGAATATTTCTATTCTTGTCACACCCTAAGTCCAAAACAAACAATTGTGGATCACACAAATTAAGTGGGAATTAAACTTCGGAGTCGAAAGCTAATGCACTACTGACCCTGCCACTAATGTTTGTTATAATGTCATCTATTGTTTTTCATTCCAGTAGACAGTAACATGCTTATAATTACAGGAAATTGGACGTATGATATTTGAATTATTTGCTGATGTTGTGCCCAAAACAAGTGAAAATTTTAGAGAATTCTGCACAGGGGAATATCGAAGAGATGGAGTACCACTTGGCTATAAGGGTGCTACATTCCATAGAGTAATTAAAGACTTTATGATTCAAGGTGGTGACTTTGTTAATGTGAGTATGATATGAACTGATCTGCTCTTCTAGATCCACCAAAAACAATATCTCACTTAGTATTTTTCTTTTTTTTGAGCTTTTTTTTTTATTTCTCTAAAAAAAGTTCTATGTTGTTTAACCTGAACAGATTTTGACTGATGTAAACTAGGTGTGCACAGCATTCTACTGTTGCAATAATTGAGCTGAGTTTGTCGATCTGGGTCGAACTCCTAAACGACTGGACCGATCTTTATGAATTCAGATATATGCACTCACGGTGATGATCACTATGACCGTGCCTAATTTCAAAAAGATCGGTCCAGTCGTTTAGGAGTTCGATCACGAACGAAATACACGAGTCGCCTAAGAGCTTCGTAAACTCCACTCAATAAATATGCACTTTTTTACATACTATTTCTATTTCTTGCAAGTGTTAAGTTACATTGGCAGAAAATAAAATATGGCAAAATTTTTAATTATAACATGAACTAATAATAATTTATTATGTTACTTTCTAAGTAAGGAGTTTAATAACAATTTGTACTTGTTCAATTATTAGTGGAATTTTATTTCTAGGGTGATGGCACTGGTGTCATGAGTATTTATGGAGGCAGCACATTTGCAGATGAAAATTTTTCATTGAAACATGATGCACCAGGTTTATTATCAATGGCTAACAGTGGTAAAGACACTAATGGGTGCCAGTTCTTCATAACGTGTGCAAAGTGTAACTTTCTAGATAATAAGCATGTTGTGTTTGGGCGTGTTATTGATGGACTACTAGTTATGAGAAAAATTGAAAATGTACCTACTGGACCAAATAATAAACCGAAAATTCCTGTAACTATATCACAATGTGGCCAAATGTAAATAAATACTTAAAATTTTTACAAGTTCATAGTTTATATTTTATTATTACCTATTTGGTATAACATAGAAGCTTCACTTCTCTATACAAACATAACATCACATATTGATTAAATTATTACAAAATACACCACTCTTCACAATAAATTAATACGTTTACACTTATCAAAATTCAAAATACTAACATATGGAGTTCTGTCAACTTTTAATATCAGAGTTAAGTAGATTTCTCGGCTGCAGAGTAGGCGGTCCATTGCGTTTTCCAGCTTCTCGTATAAACGCTCCCTCCATTTGTCTTGCAACTTGATCAAAGAATAAATTTGACAGCTGAGAGTGGAGTGTTGAACGAAATTCAAATGTTATATGAAAGTCAATGACACATGACTGTTGTTCTCTTTTAAGCCCTGGGCTAAACCTCCAAAGTGTGAGCATATGGTGAAATAGCTTGCCATCTGTGCACATTGCTTTTACCATATGTGGTTTGACTAGTATAACATTTGAAGTATAAGATTCGTTTATTGGAGGGAAGCCAATAATTAAATCTGCTTTTAAATTATCTGGAGTTTTCTGAAGCACTATTGACTTTTTGCAGAATGGAAGAAATTTGTAATAATTGCCTACATCAGAAACCACATCGAACATTTGTTCCATAGTATATCTGTAATAATAATAACACTCATCATCAGTTCAAGAAATCTCCATACATTTGCATTTAATAAAGGAATTTTATCTTTATGCCATATCCTTCAATAGGATAGGTTTGCCTTTTTGTGCCTATAAGGTAATCCTTAATATATTAGCTTATAGCATAAGAATATTGCACACCATCCATCCCATACATTAATTAAAAATACATTCACACTGCTATACAAATATCAATAACAATACAATATAATGTGCTTTAAATAAATCCCTCATAAATTGACATGATACAATGTGATGTGACATGAACAATTTGCAAATAACACCGGTACACACCGAAAATTAAATATGGATGATGGTAAATTATGAAAATTTTAAGAGATTCAGAATAAATATTAAGTTGTTGCTGAGGCAAGGTGCTGAAGTAATATGAATATTTACATACATACTTTTTTTACTTATTATTGCAAGTACTATATGCTATTTTTCAACGCAGCACACTTCACAGAGAGGTATGCAATATTTTAAAAAATGTATTGACTGATAAGGAGCTACATTTTTGGGTTTGTTTGTGATTCAATGATATATTATGGGAAACACCATCTCTAGGTAGAGAGAAAAATGTACTAAAAATTATAACCTCGACATCCTCTACTATACATTTCCAGTTGATTCATGACATAAACTGTTTAATTTCAGCAACTGTCGGTTGCAAGCTATAAGCTAACAGATATAAGAACTCTATTGGCGATACCCAGGGTTGATACAAAAATGCCAATCATTCTTTTCATGTGAGTATTACTTGTGCATTTATTATATGAATGCATTATATATATATTTTCGGACATTTTAAGTTTCCTACCGAATTTTGTACTGTTCACGGACTCAAACTGTACAGGTTGTATAACTAGTGCCAACATCCTACTAATATTATAAACGCAAAAGTTTGTGAGTATGTAAGTATGTATGTATGGATGGATGGATGGATGTTTGTTACTCTTTCACGTAAAAACTACTGAATGGATTTTAATGAAACTTTACAATAATATAGCTTATACATCAGAATAACACATAGGCTACAATTTAAAAAGATATTGTGTGAATTGTTCAAAATATGACGTGGCGCGACGAAGTCAACCACTAGTCATCAATAATTTGTAATTCACTTTACTTCATACTTACTTAACTAATATAGAAGAAATTCAACACTAAAAACAAAATTTACAAGTACTACGTATCTGTACTATATTGTCTGATCCAGGTAAGCTAAATAACTTTTTCTATTATGGACGGTGGCCCTAGTGGAACGAGTTTCCTTTGCCACTCTTCGATTTTAAAGCTGGGGTGGTATTGGGGGATTACTAGCCCCACAATCCGGCGACAAAGGAAACCTTTGCCGCCCGAACCACTAAGAGACCACAGAACTACACGAGGTTATTTATAACGTCAAGACTACATTATATCTGGAATCAGTTCTAAAAAATATCTTACCCTACAAGTTGTCGCCCACAGTACTCCCGACAACGAGAAGTATTCGTAAAACTCAAAAACGATCGCTTTTGCTCTACAATGCCATGACAGTGACATTTTCCATGGTCAATCTGTCTATTTATGTAATGACCCTGAAAACTACATACAGGAAGACTTTTATTTATTTCTTATATTCAATTATGTTTCAACAAGAATATCGTAAATATTTACTTACGCTACTAAAGTCTGCTTTCGTAAAAGTAGTCTATGACTACCAAAAGTTTTATACAATACCATTTTAAACAACAGCAATTAGCACTATGCTCGAAAACCATTTAGTCTTCAATTTTATTTGTATAACATTTTCACAATTCAAGTAAGGTTTTGAATTGTCCAATGTTAACTGTGACTTCTTTTCATGTTTTACAAGTATTATCTAAAAATTATAAATTGATTAAACCAAAAGCCAACTGGTAGGTAACTAACTACCACCTTGCAAAAATCAGCTGGCAACTGACTGACACTACTGACAGTGACACTGGCCATAGTATTGTATTCTCTTTGACACTGGCACTGGCAAGGCAATAATTAAATATCTGGTAGAATCCGGTTGCGATTTTCTTTGGGTATTTTATGGCTGTGTTTCTAGACCTTTTAAGCCAAGTCATTGTTTTGTTTTAATCACTTTAGCGGTTACGATGAACCGATGAATGCCCAAATTAGAGATACAGGCAAGATTATACATGACAAAGTATACCTAAGTTATTGTTCCAATACATTGAAATTGAGGCTCCACATTACATTGAAAAACGTCGAAAGCAAGATTTCAGATCTGCTAACATAATATTTAATTTTATAAGTAGATTCTATAGAATGGGTGGGTGACCGCATTAAAAGTTGAAGGACCAACGTGCGTCCCGTCCCGACAATCACTTCACTTTATCATCATTGTGAATAGCGCTTCATTTTGAAGTTTGGCAGCAGGCTTTTTGGCCAGTGTTGCCTTTACACGGAATTGGCGTGTTACAATTTGGGTCTATTGGGCAATAAAACGGCAGTATATTTATTGCCGTGTCATAAAACACGGCAATCCAATTATTACTATTTTTTTCCAAAGCCAGAAGAAGCAATCAGTGACCAAAATCGAGAAAATGTGGAAATTGGACTACAGAATCCATTTTTAACAAATAACTCACTTGAACATTCCACAATTTTGTACAAGAAGGTTGTTCCAAATGTATTATTATAAGTTCCACCAAGTGCCGACAATCGAAAGCATAAATAAGACTATAGAGTCACAAAACTACCTATAATTACAAGGGATGTAGATCTTCATCAGAAAATCGATGACGAGTGGCGAATGCTCCCGTCTGTTATTAAGTATTCCAAATTAGAAGTAGGTACCGCAAATGAAGACGGAAGAGTTTTGGTCAAAAGTTTTAATGCAATCTGAATTATTTTGTGTTTTTTTTTTATCCTTAGCTTATTATCCCTTCTGCTCGTCAATTCGCTGTGGGTTGCGATATTGCGTACTCTAAGATAATTTTAGTTTAAATTATTGTTCTATATTTTGTCGTAACTGTTTGTTGTCCCAAATAAAATAAAATGTGAAAGAATATTCAGTGAGGTCAATATGATAAAAACAAAAACAAGGAATAAAACTAGGAGCTGCGGTCGCTGCCGTGGTACTGCGCTGCAGCATGCAATTGAGCGAAGCAACTACTGTCATATTTTTGGCCAATAACTTTTTTTGAGGGTCCTAAATCAAAATTCGGTCTCGAAAAAAACCTGGTCCTGAGAATGCTTGATTTTTAAGTGAAAAATCATGAGAATCGGATGTTGACATATTTTTGGTCAAAAACTTTTTTTGAGGGTCCAAAATCAAAATTCTGTCTCGAACAAAACCTGCTCCTAAGAATGCTTGATTTTTGAGTGAAAAAATCATGAAAATCGGTTAGGTACCTAGTGGTCGAGAAACAATTTCACATCGAGTTGCATTTGAGTCACCTGATAAAGAGCTCCGCTCGCTACGCTCGCTTCGCTCAATTATTACTTCTACTATAAATGGAACTTTATCAGCTAAGCACTGTATTCGATCGCTAGGATAATGTGTCAATTTAAAAACAAACAAACTCGGTTGTTAAATTTTGAAAATGAATCACTTAAGAGAGAAGGAATGGCATCATCAAAAGTCGGTGACCCGAGGAGATACAGACTGTTTTTAGATAAGGTTTTTAATATTAAGAGCGACCAAGTTAAAGTTATGATGAATGTCATCAACTTTTTCAGAAATATACATATAATTCGCATTTTTTTTTATTTAGAAGATTTTTTGAATGAAATAATAAATTTATGAGACGACTATAATAATTTTTTTTTTTATTATACGAAGTTGATTTTAAAGAAATAAATGTGTACCCAGCAATTTTGTAGATTTATTCCAAAACAAGGCAATCCAGAAACCAAAACACGGCAACTTAAAATTTCGAGATGGCAACCCTGTTTTTGGCATTTTGAATTTTGATTGACATTTCATTCAATAGGTAGGTAGGTAGGTACCTACTGTTCAATACTGCACCCACGGGGCGTAATGTTGTACCTAATAAAAAATCTCGGACATAACAATTTTATATATTATCTGTGTCAGAAAACGATGTATGACATTTCTTTCCCCCGTGCTCCCCTCACTCCTCCCCTTTATGGCCCTCTTGACGTTACGTTACGGTCCTTCGTACGGCCAAAGAGAATACAATACTACGTAAGACGTACGGCCGCCATTGCTGTTTATGCTGTTGATAGTCGTGGTTACGTTGATTAATTCCGTACCTACACTTCAAGTCCACATAAGCAGTGATATTTAATCCTCAGATTTTCGAATGCATCAAGAAAGAGGTAATTGTAATGAATAATTTTATTCAATAATAGTTATTTACCAGTACTAGTAAGTCAAGTATAATAATATAATTTACTAAATTTTGTGAAAAATTAATTAATCTTTGTATATTGCTTCTTCTTCTTCATTGTATCACTGCTGAGAGGATCATGACCACACACATATTACTCTTCCTAAAATTGGCGCGATTTTCCATGGTGTGGACTGTTTTGTAGAAACTGTATATTGCACACTCTTACCTATATTAATTAAACATTTCTTTTCAGGTGTCCACTTGGACTAATAATAAAAAATACTGCAGCATCATTTTTGATGAAATGTCTCTGGAATCTGGATTGACATTTAATGCGAATCAAGATAGGATCTATGGGTTTGCTCACCTATTACAGAGAACCCCAGATTATGGTGATTATGCATTAGTTTTTATTATTAAGGGAGCAGTATTTAAATAGCAGCAAGTAATTGCATATTACTTTTGTGAAGGTGCAACAAAAGGACCAGAGCTGAAAAATATTTTAAAATCTATTGTAAAAGCAGGGCTTATTCCAGTTGCATTAATATCAGACCAAGGAACTGCTTTTCAATCAGCCTTGAAGAGTTTACAGGAAGAGACAAGAAGAGAGCAAATCCTATCTGAAAATCATACAGGTAATAAGTTTTTAAGATTATAGAATGGGTTCTTGATTGCGGTATGTGTCTACAAAATCAGTGTAATAATTTGTTTTAAACTTTTTTATTTCAGATGAAACAATAAGGATTCAGCAGTTTTCATTAAGTGTAATATACAACCCACCGCATCTTATTAGGGGATAAGAAATAACTTTCTTACAAAAGATATCTCTTTTGGTGGCAAAAGAGCCAAATGATCTGATATTGTTGAGGTTTACAAGACAGACTGTGAACATGCAGAATTGAGACTTCTCCACAAACTGAATGATGAGCATATACTTCCAGAAAAGATTAAAAAAATGAAGGTTTGTCATATAATAATAATCATGTCCTCCTGACTGAATTTAGGTCATAGAGGCCAACCTCAACGGAGATTAGCCTACTACGCAGAAAATATTCTAGTGGACCAGTGTGTGCGCTGCCACAGGTGCACTCTCTATTCACTCACACTCGTAGTCCGATGGGACCGGACCGGGCAATCCGACCGGAGAGAGATCAGACGCAGAGCCAACGACTTTACGTGCTTTCCATGGCACGGAGCGAGTGATCATTCATTTATAATACGCACATAACTTGTCATATTTATAATAAGCACATAACTTGTCATATTACTTAATTAATTTATAATACGTACATACGTCAGAGGTGCGCGCCTTAGGTTCGAACCTGAGACCTCTGACTCGCCAGTCAACGGTCATACCACTAGGCTATCTCGCCCAAACATGTTCTGTTTGTCAAATATCGTTAATATTATGATTTGTATCCTCCTTTATTATTTAATTCATTTTGTCTAATACATTATAGTATTAGCAGGTAAAAGATGTTGTCTAATCAATATATTATTTGCATTACAGGTAAAAAATTGTGTCCAGGTGTTAAGCAGCACAATGGCACGAGCTTTGTTGTACACCTCTTCATTTGGTGGGTACTAAACATATTTTCTACTTAATAAAATATAATGGTGAAATAATTATATTCTATGGATTCGAGTCTTAATATTATGGCTAGAAGTGACCCAATAACATATGTGGTAAAATGGATGTTAGTGTTTAAATAAAATAGATTTGATATTGTCCAACGATAGTATAAAGATGAATTTTATGATATTATTATTATTAGGTTCAAAATTTTGTAGAATTAATAAATTGTTATAATATTATTGTTAAAGTTACAAACGTTTCATTCATTGTTACAGCACAATATCGTGATGGGAGAGCTGTGAGTGATACACTGAAGAATACTGCAGAAGTGATATCATTTCTGGACAATCTGTTCGACAGTGTGAATGGTGTGTGTACCTTTAATAAAAAAAATAAGGGTAAACTGTTACGAACAGCAGTAACATAAAAATCCACCCATGTGGAATTCTGGAGAGGTGCTATTTTAAAATTAGACAATTTAAAATTTCTAGACAGTCGTAATCGCGAAATAGTCGTGCCAAGCATAAAAAATTGCCAGACTACCTCAAGAAGTTTTTTGCGGCTATGGCAATTTTTCGCAGAAAAAAACGTAAAAATCATACGCCCAAGGTTTTTTAATTCTGACACTATCGAAAATTTCTTCGGGCAGGTACGAGCGTACAATTACAGAAGTTACAATCCAAATTGCCATACTTTCACAACCACAATAAAATCTTTGATTATTACAGGATTTATAAAATTTCATAGGAATACATTTAATTGTGAGGATGACTTAACAGAACAAATAATTAAAATTAAATCAATCAATTTAGTGAAAACACTAATACGCAAAATAAAATTCATAAGAATTGTGATTTTCTTGTGGAAGAATCATACTGTGATGCTAATTTTATGTTGGAGGCAAGACGTGAGCGGCTAAATATACAGTCTCGGGCTTATACTGCTGGATGGGTTGTACTTGTACTTGTACTTGTCGACGCAGGCTGGTCTTCGCAATTCCACGTCTATTGCGCGGGTTTTGCGTGCGGGTAGGACTCTTCTACTCGTTTACGCGAGCCAGCCGATCTCTTCCAGGAACGCCAGCAGGCCCCGCAGGTTTCGCAGAGCTTCAGGGACGGTTTCTGGGTTGCCGAGATGTTTCGCCCTGTAGTTTCTTACTTCCTCACATCGCAGTAGCAGATGGCTGACCGTCTCCTCCTCAGCCATACATGCCCTGCAAAGGGGACTGTCTGTAATGCCAATCGTATATAGATGGTTATTTAGGAGGCAATGCCCCGTTAGGACACCTGTGAAAAGACGAAGATGGGATTTTTTCAACGTCACAAGCCTCCTGGCCTGTCGGCAGTCGAGTTTGGGTAGTGCCTCCCTCGACTGCCGACAGTCCGTTAGACCTGTCCAGAGTGTGTTGTGTAGTGTGTTGGTTTTTTGGGACAATATTGTCCTTATAGTACCTACCGGAAGTGGTAGTATCGGCTCCGGGCCGATTGACTTATAGCTAGAGCCGCTTCTTGCGAGCTCGTCTGCTGCGTCATTTCCCCTGGAGCCGCTGTGTCCTTTAATCCACTGTATAGTGACGTGGTTGTGCTTACTTATCTCAGCCAAGCGCTGATGACAGTCGTAGATGAGGCCCGAGCTGATGATGTGACTGTTTAAGGCCTGTAGTACTGACTTGCTATCAGAGAGTATTCTAATATTAGTGTACCTTACCCCTCTGGAAGCTATAGCCGTTGCTGCCTCTAAGATCGCATATGTCTCGGCCTGAAATACCGTGTTGTGTGATCCTAGTGGCGTTGCTATCTTGATCTGTAGGTCCTCGGAGAACACTCCGCTGCCTGAGCCAGATTTGGTTTTTGATCCATCCGTGAAGACTCTAAGCTCTGTGAGGTTTTGGCCTTCGACGTTGTCATCCTCGAATAACTGGATCTTGTACTTCTTGTCAAAGACAAAGGTTTTCGGTATTCTATCCGATCCCGCCATAAGAATGGGAGAGTCGTTATAGATAATATCTAGAAGTTTTGTGTGATGGGTGCTGATGCCCCTCCATAGTTTTAGAGATTTCAGTCTGAGAGCAGCTGCGGAGGCTTCTTGTGTTATGTGAAGGTGTAGCGGGGGTATGCCCAGCATAGCCTCAACTGCAGCAGTCGGTGTTGTTCTCATGGCCCCTGTCACCGCGAGACAGGCTTGCCTTTGAAACTTTTGTAGTTTTTTCTGACATGTACTTTGCTGGCATCTGGGCCACCATACCAGCGCTCCGTAGCATAGCATGGGACGTATGACCACATTATATAGCCATAGTGTTACCTTCGGCGAGAGACCCCAGGACTTACCTAGCATCTTGCGACAGTGCCAGAAGGTGATGCTAGTCTTGTTTATCTTGTCGTCTATGTGTTTACGCCAGGTCAGTTTATTGTCCAAAGTAATACCTAGGTACTTGACTTCTTTGGAAAGTGTTAGTTCTGTTCCGAACAGTTTGGGGAGTCTGAAGTTGCCCATAACTCGTTTTTGGGTGAACATTACGATTACCGTTTTTGCTGGATTTACGGTTAATTCGTATTTTGTACACCAATTTTCTACTGTTCGGAGGGCAGTTTGGGTGAGTTCACATACTATATTGGCTTCCTTACCTGTGATGAGAATTGTTATGTCGTCTGCATAGCCGACAGTGTAGAGGTGGTTTTTGTTTAATTCAGTAATTAGGCTGTTTATTACTAGGTTCCACAGAAGTGGTGAAAGGACACCTCCCTGGGGGCATCCCTTAACCACCTCTACCACCTCTGTGTTGTTATCTAGTAGTAGTGTTCTGTTACTGAGCATGTTCTTTATCCATCCTGATAGCACCGGATTTGCACCATGGTGCTCCAGTGCTGCCATTATGCTAATGAAGTTTGTTTTGTCGAAGGCGCCCTCAATATCTATGAAAGTGCCTAGACATATACCTTTGTTTTGTATCGTCTCTTCCGCCCGGCTTACCACCTGGTGGAGGGCCGATTCGGTTGATTTACCTGCTGTGTACGCATGCTGATTCGTGTGAAGGGGAAAGTGGGTCAGCACATTTTCCCGGAGGGTTCTCTCACACAGTCTTTCCAGTGTTTTTGTGAGGAAAGAGGTGAGGCTGATTGGTCCAAATGATTTTGGGTTTGTGTAATCACTTTTACCTGGTTTAGGTATGAAGATTACCTTCACTCTTCTCCAGCTCGCGGGCACATACCTATAGGCTAGGCAGGCTTGCATGATGGATAGTAGTGGTTTGTAGAGCTTTGGTCCTCCCCATTGTAGGAGTGCTGGAAATATTCCGTCCGGACCAGGACGCTGGATGGGTTATAAGAAAAGTATTAAAGAAAATGAATAACTGCAAATACTGCCAAACGCTGTTACAGTGGACGAAGCGTCAGAGCTGCATAAGTGGGTTTCCCAAAGAGAATACAATTCAGTTAAAAATAAAAAACTCACTTATGCTTCTGAACAATTTATTATATTATTCGGAGAAATTTTAAAAACAACTAATACTTTTCTGCAAGTAAATGCCCACAAAGAGTGTATAGCCCAAAAAAATTTTAATGTAATACAACAAAAGCTCATAAGATTTGAATATATTCAATGTGAGGCGCACAATAATTTAGCCGTTTTGTTTGTTTTTGTGTGTTTTGTTGTTGTGTTTGGGTGCAAAGGGGCTCTACCAACATCTTTAGGGCCCCAGCGACCTCACCTGCTAGTGGAGCACCTGCTGATAAACGGACGAGGCTCGTTAATTTACGGTACCTATGGAGTGGCTTCGGCCCCTACGTGGGTACCAGGTGGTACAACAGTGTTGGTCCGGGGGGGTACCACCGTGCAGCTGTGCTAAAGCCCCCCAAGTAACCCAGCCCGGGCTGGGTTGCGTTAGGGGTTCAGCAGCTGCACCGCCGGGCCCGGGGCGATGTATGGTGCAGCAGGCATGGGACCAGTGGGGGCGAAACGGAGTTTAGTGTGGGTGGTGTGGGTCGATTCGCCGGCCAGGGAGACCCTTAGCAACGGCGTTGCCGCGGCCGCCCGCAACACAGTCATGGGGCCCGCCTGGGGCCAACCACCCCAGGAGGCTGCCCCACATGTTGCGCATAATCCTGATGCTCCAGGTGGTAACCGGTGTGGGGTAGCGGCGGCCTTGCATCAGGGGGATTTGGGAGCCCTTCCGTCCGGCGAGTCGGCTCCGACCTAACCACACGGTTCTAGACAAAGCTAGCCCCTGCGCTTTGTCACTTACTGCTGCACCAAATGTCGCCCTGTCTTCACGCTTCTTCTTCAAAATCTACAATGGCAGTGCAACAAAAAAGAAATAAACGTTACACAGCGGCCCTAGGAAACCCCACAACTTCACATTTCGAGGTGGAGTTCACTAACGTCCGTGGACTCCATGCGAACCTCGATACCGTCCACCACCACCTTGAGACGGCACGGCCCGCTGTGATGTTCCTCACGGAGACACAAATACGCCGCCCTGACGACACGTCTCACCTGTGTTACCCCGGCTATGTCATCGAGGAACAATTTCGAGACAAAGCCGGGGTGTGCGTGTTCGTTAGGGCGGATGTTTGCTGCCGCCGGTTGCGCTGCCTAGAGAACCCCTCCAATTCCGTCCTTTGGCTGCACTTAGACCATGGCTCTATGAGCCAGATCTACGTGTGCGTCTACCGATCCCACACAGGGGATTCTGAGACAACAAAGCTCTTCCAGTACCTCAGCGAGACGGCTGATAAAGCGCAGGTGCGGTTCCCGAACGCTGACCTAGTATTTCTGGGGGACTTCAATGGTCATCACATTGAATGGCTGGGGTCCCTCAAGACTGATCATGCGGGTAGAGCTGCCCATGCGTTCGCTCTCTCCCACGGTCTGACCCAGATGGTATGCGGGATCACCCGGATACCAGACAGGTCAGATCACGCGCCCGCTCTGCTGGATCTACTGCTGACGAGTCGCCCAGCCCAGTACAGTGTTTCGGTAGGAGCCCCACTGGGTAGTTCCGACCACTGTGTTGTTCACGCTGGCATGAAGGTGTCACCTCCTGCACGTCCTGTACAAACGTCACGACGACTATGGCACTACTCGTCAGCGGATTGGGACGGTCTACGCGATTATTATGCGTCCGTCCCCTGGAGCCAGCGCTGCTTTGTAGGAAAGGCTCCTTCGGATAGTGCTTCTGCTATTGCTGGCGAGATCAGTTTAGGGATGGATTATTACATCCCTTTCACTGATGTCGCCAGTATCCGCAGAGCCCGTCCCTGGTTCGGGCGAGATTGTGCCAAAGCTGTTCGAAAAAAACAGTCGGCATATCGCGCCTGGATCAGGGCCCGGGCTGTGCGCGACCCAAACGTGGGCCACCTCAAAGCAGCGTACAACCGGGCCACAAAGTCGAGTAAGAGGGCCTTTAAGAGAGCGGATGCCCAGCGCGTCGCGCGGCTTGGTCAGGAGCTCACTTCCCATCCCACGGGCAGCCGTGGATTGTGGCAACTGGCCAAAGCCGTGCAATCTAACTTTTGTCAGCCCTCGCTGCCACCGCTGCGTTACCCAGATGGAACACTGGCTCACAAAGCCCAAGAGAAAGCGGATATGCTCGCAGACCTCTTTGCGGCTAATTCCCGGGTCGACGACCGTGGCCTGCAGCCCCCCGCCATCGCCAACTGTGGCCACACAATGCCTGATATTGTTATCAGGCAATGTGATGTACGGGCAGTGCTGCGGTCACTCGACACGCGGAAAGCCAGTGGCCCTGACGGCATTCCGGCGGTGGTGCTACGAAAATGTGCAGCTGAGTTGTCTCCAGTATTAACGCGTCTGTACCACCTGTCATACTCTTCAGGGCTCGTGCCGGAGGTCTGGAAGGAGGCGAACGTACAACCGATCCCCAAGAAAGGGGATCGGTCCGATCCAGGCAACTATCGACCCATAGCTGTCACCTCAGTCATTTGCAAGGTGCTTGAGCTCCTTATAAATAAGCAGCTCATGCAATTCCTAGAGGATCACTCGCTAATCAATGATCGACAATACGGCTTCAGGCCAAAGCGATCAACGGGTGATCTTCTGGCATTCGTAACGCATGTCTGGGGTGGGGCTATGGAAAGGCACGGCGAGTCCTTGGCTATTAGCCTGGACATCGCCAAAGCCTTCGATAGGGTCTGGCATGCTTCGCTCCTTTCCAAGCTTCCGGCATATGGTCTACCTCCTCAACTGTGCAGCTGGATTGCCAGCTTTTTAAACGAGCGCCGAGTGCGGGTCCTCTGCGATGGCCAGGCTTCTCGCTTCTTGCAAGTGAATGCCGGGGTACCGCAGGGGTCTGTACTATCACCAACTCTCTTTCTTCTGCATATCAATGATATGCTATCCCTCGGGAACATTCATTGCTATGCAGATGACAGCACACTGCACGGGAGTTACTCGGTTCGTCCGACGGCGGGGCGATCTGAGATTGAGGAGGAGAGACGACAACTCGTGGCTGATCTCGACCGTAACCTCGACAGTATCTCTCAATGGGGTACCGAGAACCTGGTCGAGTTCAATGCCCGCAAAACACAGGCGTGTGCATTTACTGCGAAGAAATCCCCTTTCCTTCCCCTACCCTCTCTTCAGAATGCATTATTACCAATGAAGGACAACCTTGATATCCTTGGCATAGACGTTCGTCGAGAGCTCAATAATAAAAACTACATCGAAAGATGTATAGGGCTAGCTTCGCGGAAACTAGGAATACTGAATAAGGTAAAGAGATTCTTTACACGGGACCAGAGGTGTCTGTTGTACAAGACGCAGATTAGACCCTGCGTCGAATACTGCTCTCACCTCTGGGACGGCTCCGCGAAGTATCTGCTGGACGCTCTCGACGCTATGCAGCGACGGGCTATCCGTATTATAGATTGTCCGGAGGTAACGGGAAGCCTTGAGCCGCTAGTTCAGCGCCGAACAATAGCTTCCTTGGCCGCATTCTACCGTATTTATCACGGCGAGTGTTCTGAAGAGCTCTTCAATCTGATCCCACCCTCTTCCTTCCGATCCCGAACGACTCGTGCCGGGCAGAGATGCCACCCCCACACAGTGGATAGCATGTTCGCGAGAACCGAACGTTTTAAACGTTCGTTTATCTGCCGAACGTTTTAAACGTTCGTTTCTCTGCCGAACGATAGTGGCCTGGAACGCCCTGCCTGTGCACGTGTTTCCTCCCACATATAATCCTGGGTTCTTTAAGCGGAGCGTGAAGAGGCACATCAGTAGGTCGTCAAGTTAAGGGCCACTCTCAATAGTAATGTGTGCTGTGAGAGTGGCCCACAATCGCTAGACATCGTCACGACTTACCACCAGGCGGGCGGCGTCAATTTGGCGACCCAAATATAAAAAAAAAAAAAAAAAAAAAAAAAACAAAAGCCGTTACCACGTTTTGCCAAATCGCAATAAAGTTGGCTATATTTAACTGGTGTAACATAATTAACAAGCTGCGACGTCCGCAGCGCGCGATCGCGCAGAGAGGTGCACGGGCGTACTGCACCGTCTCTTAAGAGGCGGCGTGCCTGATAGCCGGGTCCCTTCCATGGGATCTCGAGGCTGGAGTCCTCCAAGCCGTTTACGAGGAGTGCGCCCTGGTGCGACTGAGTGGTGGTCGCCCGCTTCCGGAGGAGATGGACCGCTGGAGACAGTCGGCTCGCGACGATCTCTTCCGGGAGTGGGCTTTGCGATTGGAGTCGCCTTCCGCGAGCGCGATGCTCGTGGGGGCCGTTCGACCCGCCCTGCGGGCCTGGGTGGAGAGGTCACATGGCGTACCGACGTACCACCTCACACAACTCCTCACAGGTCACGGTGTTTTCACCAAATACCTGTGCAGGATTGTTGGGGTGGAGCCGGACGTCGTGTGTCGTCACTGCCCGGCCGGTGTCGTCGACACAGCGGCCCACACCCTTGCCGAGTGCACGGCATGGGACGGGCCGCGTATGGCCCTCACGGGCATCGTTGGTTTGAATTTGTCGCTGCCGGCCGTGGTGTTAGCCATGGCCGGCAGCCAACAGTGTTGGGCTGCCGTCGCCACGTTTGCTAGCGTGGTGATGGCGGCCAAGAGAGAGGAATTGCGGGTGAGGGAGCGGGCGGGTCGCACGCTTCCTCCCCGCCGTCCGGTCCGAGGGCGCCGCCTAACGGCTTTCATGCGCGCCCCCGACTAGTGTTTTTTGACCGTGGGCGGAAGGTCGGGGGACCTCCGCCCATCGATGGTCACCCGTGGCGACGGGCACCCTCCTCGTGTTCCGGACGGTGCCCATTTACGCACGCCCGCACCGACCGTTCTCTACCCTCTCTGCTTTCAGAGAGGTGCTCGAGAACGGTGGAGGTGCGGGCTAGATTCTTCAGCTCCTTAGGGAGCTCCGGGGGGTCACTTAATTGGCCCCCCCGAGGCGAGCCCCGATTTCACGGGGCGCCCCTTGCCGGCTCGCAGTGATTTAACCTCTGGCCTACCCTGCGAGCCGGTTTAAGGTGAGGCGGAACACCGCGGTGGTTTAGTGGGTAGTACGGGCCCTTTCCTTTTTGGGTCCGTGAGTCCCACACACCGTCCCTGCTGCCCCCGCATTTAAGCACCGTCATCCCTGCGATGACGGTGCTTAAATGCATTCCCCGCGTAAAAAAAACATTAACAAAATTTTAAAAGGGACATTTATTTAGCAATGGTAAGTAAAATATTTAAAAAAAAAACACTTTAAACTTATTTTAAATTTCTTAATAGCACTATTTTTCGCAGGATTAAAAAGACAACAAATCGTCGACAATTGTTTCGCCTCTAAACGAAGCATTATCAAGACTGTCTCAGAGAGAACAGCAAAATTTAACATATTTGCTTATAAGTAAACGTGTGCAAATTTCATTATCACGATGTAGGATTTTTCCACAGTAACTAACGTGGGTAGAAACCTCAGATCTTGCTAACTAAGTACCCAAAAATAGGTATTTGTTCAAGGGGTGACCAGTCAAGGAGGTGCTTCGCGAAGAGGGACTTCTCAGGACAACCGTTGCGGCGTTCCGCAACGGTTTTCCTGAGAGGTCCCTCTTCGCACAAATAGATTTTCACACGTCTCCCTTACTTAATCTGGTTGTAAACAGACAGACACATTAGTTGGTTGTTGGTTTGTATGTGTCATTTGGCATTTCTACACAATTTGTTGAAAATTAATAAGATGAAGTCTTGTATTGGTGAATACCTATTTTTGGGTACTTAGCAAGATCTGAGGTTTCTACCCACGTTAGTTATTGTGGAAAAATACTACATCGCGATAATGAAATTTGCACACGTTTACTTATAAGCAAATATGTTCTAACCACAAATTTTGGTGTTCTCTCTGAGACAGTCGTGATAATGCTTCGTTTAGAGGCGAAACAATTGTCGACGTTTTGTTGTCTTTTTAATCCTGCGAAAAATAGTGCTATTAAGAAATTTAAAATAAGTTTAGTGTTTTTTTTTTAATATTTTACTTACCATTGCTTTGTCATGGATTTTCGCCGAGTAACGCCTGGTTCCATCCAATATTTAAGATTTATTTAGACTTACCACTAGGGAAAATTTGCCAGAAATGTTCAGGAAGGCATTAAATAAATATAAGAAAAGGATGAAAAATAAAAATAAATAAATGAATAAAAGTTGTTTTTTATTTTCGTTTACCTATAAACTATTCATTTTATTCAAGAGATCACAGTAATATTACGTGATCTCTTGAATAAAATTTACACTCCAAATATACTACGAGCGGCCGATAAAAAACTGGCTGTATGTCAAATTTCTGCTTTTTCTAGCACTCTCCTGTTCAGAAATTAAAAAAATAAAATGTCACGCATCGTTTTCAGTTGGCCAATCAGAAAACAGATACGGTAGTTGTTTGGCACATGTCTATCTGATACGTAGTATCTCTGACTAGTGTTGGGCAGGACAAGAGTTGGTAAGAGCCGCCTCATTTTTGTACTGAGCCAGTACAATGTCCCACTTCAAAAGAGGCGAGGCCAGGCACTGGCTGAACCTCTTAAGTACAGTAGGTACATTTGAGGTTACGCGTATTTATGTCATATTGATACTGACAATTGACATTGTACCGCAATTTTTTTGTTCAAACTTTTTTTTAATTTTTTTTGTTCTAAACCACCGTGAAGGAGATCGGTTTAGGCGTTTAGGAGGAGTATGCGGACAAACGAAATACATGAGTCGCCTAAGATTGAGCTTCACTCACTTCGCTCAATTATATTTGTCGGTAGGCTCCTATTTTTTATCCCGGGATTGTTCCCGTAGGAATTAGAAATCCGATAACTATTCCATGCGGGCGTCCGCTAGTAACTACTGTTCCCATTTGGGAACCAGATAACTATTCGCGCAGGTGAAACCCCGGGCGTCTGCTAGTACAATTTTAACAATATCACTATCGAATAAACAGTATGGACCTACCTAATACTTTACAATATGTACTATCGTCAGACAAAGAATATTCGATATAATAATGAGATGATGTCCAATTTTAAAATTCGAACCAATAAATCCTGACCAGTACTATAATACTATAATTCACACCGACCGACGTAAAGCATCGCAATGAAAATGTACGCGCGACCTGTTTTCGTCGCCTCTCTCTCATGCATAACAACGCGCCATATCTTACTTCTCGCTCACTACACTTTCAAGCTCCATAATAATGAAACAGAGGAGTTCGCGCGCGGACCGCGGCCAAGTATGTATTTTCTGTCTCACTCTTTCCCATAGTTGTGAGAAGGGAATGTGTGGGACGGCAATAGTCGGATACGACCGCCTCTTTAAATTTTAAGCGGTACAAAATTTGACAATGAGCCGCTCTTACAAAATTTCGTTTTGTCCAGGACAAATGAGGTGCCTCTTGTAAGCTTGTAAGTCTTACGTAGGTATTCTCTTTGGTAAGTCCTACCCAACACTATCCAAAGAGAATACAATACAATATTATGACACTATCTCTGACTGCACCGCGCCGGAGTTTTGTAGAGCACGTGTAAATTTATGGGGATAAATAGAAAAAACCGAATAATATTGATTGTACAGCTGTAGCTTTTATGAAACTATTGATACATAAGTGTAACTGTAGAGTTAAGGATGGGTCGTAAAGCTAAATTTGATGAAACCAAAAAGGTGAAAAAAGGCCCTGGCAGGAAAGCACGTAAACAACCGGACCCCGTATTTAAAAAGTCTCTTTGTAAGTAATATTGCCAATTATTATGCAATTTACGGGTACAACAGTTAAATATTAAGGCGGATTATACTATTGAAGAATAAGCAACAGAATATAGCTTGAAGAAATCAAAATGTGTTATTCAATAGAGAAGCATTTACCTATTCAACTTAACCTACAAACATTTGTATATTCGTATATTATATATTTGTATATAGATTTGCTCATAAAACACACACCTTCCAATCATTTCCGGATGTGCCACTTCTGCTGCATCGGCTGAAGGCCTTAAATGACGTAAATATGCTGACCCAGTCGGTGATTACATAGGTACTTGAGCCGTTTGGGGTTAAGACACTGGGGTCATGGGGTCTGAGCGCTCACCGCCTTTATACAGACATTGCTAAACGCTTAATCGATGCTTCTCAGGATCAGAATGCTGGCTATATTCTGGCCCATAGAAAAAGTATCGCCATTCAACGTGACAGGACGCGAGGATTTTTTAAACGATATTTTGTAGTGTAAATATTTTTAGTACATAATTATGTATATTGTAATTCTTATTGTAAATAAATCAGCTCATAAATATATGACATAAGTTTTGATGGCATTCTCTTCAATATCCTGGCTGTTGAAATTAGGTTTGTTTCAGATTAAAGAATGGTATAGTGCTTGTCAAGGGGTTGGCCCCCTATAATGTACCAACAAAATTATTGGCAAAATGTAGGTGTGTAATCAACCTCTGCCTACCCCCTCTGAGATAGCTTGATCTGGGTAGATTAAATTAATATATTGTAACAAAAAGACCTTGTAGGAAAAAATGAGAATAGTAGTTGGTGTTACAGATATTTATTAAGCTAGTTCTCAGTGTAGTGGGTACTAGATGTCTCGCAATCGTAGGGTAACTGACATAGAATTAAAATACCACTGGTGTGCCGGTGACGTGTGTGTCAAGAGCTCCACGTGGTAGTGGGAGTGCCGCTGGACCATGCTAGGACTGTAGGTGCGAGGAAATTAGATTATGCAATAGGTAATGTTGTACGGTGCACAACCATTACAATGTTAATTTTAAAATACCTATTTTCCAGTGGAAGACGATACTACTGACAAGAAACTTACACATAGACAAAAGCAACGAGCTGCAAAGAGGGCAAAGAAAAGAGCAGAACTGACAGAAAAAAGGAAAGCGTTAAAGCAAGCCAAGAAAAATGTTGCAAAAGAAACAGAAGTTGAAATTGATGAAAATGATGATGGTTCTGCAGAAGAAACTCCTCAAGGTATTAGAACCAAATTTGATTAAGATTATTCCGTTTTTGAATTTGTTGTCTTTTTGAGTCTTAATTCGATGGTCTTTCTTTTCTTTTAGTTAATTACTAAAGTTATAGTTTAAAAGTTTCTGTTATGTCCATCCATTAGACTCCTACAACTTACATGTGTATGATATTTAGTTTTCTATATAGATATTCTATTAAGTATGTATCATCTGTCCTGGCTGCTGGAATTTTGGTTTGAATTACAGGGTGGTTATGGATTTTTTTATCTTACCCGCCAACAGCAGCAGGCTTGCCTACTGTTATGTTGGACCAACAAAATTGGGTGTCTAATGGATAATATATATATTTGGTTATTCAGGTTTTACTGATGATAACAAAGAGTGGTTGAAACCGAAGCAAAAAGGTAAATCTAAGCAGAAGAAATACGATTCGGATGAAGAAGATGATGATGCCAGTGCAGATGAAGAAGACGATGACGCCAGTGCAGATGAACAAGCAGAATCTTCCTCATTGTCTGGTGATGGTGAAAAACCCAAGACGAAAGCTAATGGTGAAAAATATAAGGTACTACATAAATCATACATCAGTCCACACCACTAGTTTTACCTTTATTTATTGACCAGTTTCGCTCAATGAATAAAGTTAAAGATATTGGAAAAGTATATGTTTTTTGTTCAATATGGGTACTTAGTTTCATCAAGTGTCATCAATTCACACTATAAATATTAAATACTAATAAATATTAAAATATTGACTAGAAATTATACTAGTGGTTCTGTGAACCGTAGATTTCGGGAGAGGCTTTGTTTAGAAAATTTCTTCTTAAATTTTCTTTATTACTTTTTTATTTGTCATCCAATCCAAAAAATATCATTCAAATGTTATTCATTGTAACCAAGGAGTGTGTGTGTAAAATTTCATGCAAATCGGTTGATAAATACAGCCTCAAACATGATCTGACAGAACCCGTAGATGTAAAGATGTAGAGGTACAGACGAAAGAAATTCTCCCCAGTCTGCAAGTTGAAACGGAGACTTCGGTTGCTTCGCTCCCTCAGTCAAAAACGCAAAAACTTAAAATATCATTGGCAGGACTTGAACCCATGGCCTTTCCCAGGCCTTGCAGATGACATTTTAAGTTTTTGTGGTTTATAATTTCTAGTCAATTTTTTAAGAACAGTCAAAGCAATCTCATTTCTCTCAAATACTAAATATATTAATAAATATTAGGCCTTTAAGACAAACAGGTTGTCACTGGACTGTGAATGCTGGAACTTGATACTCAGATGCTTTAATCCCATATTATACAATAGGTAATCAATCATGCTTGTCTTTCCAAGGACTAGTACTTCCAACTGGTGTGTATCACTTGTAAAGTAAGGTTGGTTTGGGCATTGTGTACCTTAAACTTTTTGGGTGTAAAGGGGCTCTACCAACATCTATAGGGCCCCAGCGACCTCACCTGCTAGTGGCGCACCTGCTGATAAACGGACGAGGCTCGTTAATTTACGGTACCTATGGAGTGGCTTCGGCCCCTACGTGGGTACCAGGTGGTACAACAGTGTTGGTCCGGGGGGGTACCACCGTGCAGCTGTGCTAAAGCCCCCCAAGTAACCCAGCCCAGGCTGGGTTGCGTTAGGGGTTCAGCAGCTGCACCGCCGGGCCCGGGGCGATGTATGGTGCAGCAGGCATGGGACCAGTGAGGGCGAAACGGAGTCTAGTGTGGGTGGTGTGGGTCGATTCGCCGGCCAGGGAGACCCTTAGCAACGGCGTTGCCGCGGCCGCCCGCAACACAGTCATGGGGCCCGCCTGGGGCCAACCACCCCAGGAGGCTGCCCCACATGTTGCGCATAATCCTGATGTGGGATCGCCGCTCCGGGTGGTAACCGGTGTGGGGTAGCGGCGGCCTTGCTTCAGGGGGGTTTGGGAGCCCTTCCGTCCGGCGAGTCGGCTCCGACCTAACCACACGGTTCTAGACAAAGCTAGCCCCTGCGCTTTGTCACTTACTGCTGCACCAAATGTCGCCCTGTCTTCACGCTTCTTCTTCAAAATCTACAATGGCAGTGCAACAAAAAAGAAATAAACGTTACACAGCGGCCCTAGGAAACCCCACAACTTCACATTTCGAGGTGGAGTTCACTAACGTCCGTGGACTCCATGCGAACCTCGATACCGTCCACCACCACCTTGAGACGGCACGGCCCGCTGTGATGTTCCTCACGGAGACACAAATACGCCGCCCTGACGACACGTCTCACCTGTGTTACCCCGGCTATGTCATCGAGGAACAATTTCGAGACAAAGCCGGGGTGTGCGTGTTCGTTAGGGCGGATGTTTGCTGCCGCCGGTTGCGCTGCCTAGAGAACCCCTCCAATTCCGTCCTTTGGCTGCACTTAGACCATGGCTCTATGAGCCAGATCTACGTGTGCGTCTACCGATCCCACACAGGGGATTCTGAGACAACAAAGCTCTTCCAGTACCTCAGCGAGACGGCTGATGAAGCGCAGGTGCGGTTCCCGAACGCTGACCTAGTATTTCTGGGGGACTTCAATGGCCATCACATTGAATGGCTGGGGTCCCTCAAGACTGATCATGCGGGTAGAGCCGCCCATGCGTTCGCTCTCTCCCACGGTCTGACCCAGATGGTATGCGGGATCACCCGGATACCAGACAGGTCAGATCACGCGCCCGCTCTGCTGGATCTACTGCTGACGAGTCGCCCAGCCCAGTACAGTGTTTCGGTAGGAGCCCCACTGGGTAGTTCCGACCACTGTGTTGTTCACGCTGGCATGAAGGTGTCACCTCCTGCACGTCCTGTACAAACGTCACGACGACTATAGCACTACTCGTCAGCGGATTGGGACGGTCTACGCGATTATTATGCGTCCGTCCCCTGGAGCCAGCGCTGCTTTGTAGGAAAGGCTCCTTCGGATAGTGCTTCTGCTATTGCTGGCGAGATCAGTTTAGGGATGGATTATTACATCCCTTTCACTGATGTCGCCAGTATCCGCAGAGCCCGTCCCTGGTTCGGGCGAGATTGTGCCAAAGCTGTTCGACAAAAACAGTCGGCATATCGCGCCTGGATCAGGGCCCGGGCTGTGCGCGACCCAAACGTGGGCCACCTCAAAGCAGCGTACAACCGGGCCACAAAGTCGAGTAAGAGGGCCTTTAAGAGAGCGGATGCCCAGCGCGTCGCGCGGCTTGGTCAGGAGCTCACTTCCCATCCCACGGGCAGCCGTGGATTCTGGCAACTGGCCAAAGCCGTGCAATCTAACTTTTGTCAGCCCTCGCTGCCACCGCTGCGTTACCCAGATGGAACACTGGCTCACAAAGCCCAAGAGAAAGCGGATATGCTCGCAGACCTCTTTGCGGCTAATTCCCGGGTCGACGACCGTGGCCTGCAGCCCCCCGCCATCGCCAACTGTGGCCACACAATGCCTGATATTGTTATCAGGCAATGTGATGTACGGGCAGTGCTGCGGTCACTCGACACGCGGAAAGCCAGTGGCCCTGACGGCATTCCGGCGGTGGTGCTACGAAAATGTGCAGCTGAGTTGTCTCCAGTATTAACGCGTCTGTACCGCCTGTCATACTCTTCAGGACTCGTGCCGGAGGTCTGGAAGGAGGCGAACGTACAACCGATCCCCAAGAAAGGGGATCGGTCCGATCCAGGCAACTATCGACCCATAGCTGTCACCTCAGTCATTTGCAAGGTGCTTGAGCTCCTTATAAATAAGCAGCTCATGCAATTCCTAGAGGATCACTCGCTAATCAATGATCGACAATACGGCTTCAGGCCAAAGCGATCAACGGGTGATCTTCTGGCATTCGTAACGCATGTCTGGGGTGGGGCTATGGAAAGGCACGGCGAGTCCTTGGCTATTAGCCTGGACATCGCCAAAGCCTTCGATAGGGTCTGGCATGCTTCGCTCCTTTCCAAGCTTCCGGCATATGGTCTACCTCCTCAACTGTGCAGCTGGATTGCCAGCTTTTTAAACGAGCGCCGAGTGCGGGTCCTCTGCGATGGCCAGGCTTCTCGCTTCTTGCAAGTGAATGCCGGGGTACCGCAGGGGTCCGTACTATCACCAACTCTCTTTCTTCTGCATATCAATGATATGCTATCCCTCGGGAACATTCATTGCTATGCAGATGACAGCACACTGCACGGGAGTTACTCGGTTCGTCCGACGGCGGGGCGATCTGAGATTGAGGAGGAGAGACGACGACTCGTGGCTGATCTCGACCGTAACCTCGACAGTATCTCTCAATGGGGTACCGAGAACCTGGTCGAGTTCAATGCCCGCAAAACACAGGCGTGTGCATTTACTGCGAAGAAATCCCCTTTCCTTCCCCTACCCTCTCTTCAGAATGCATTATTACCAATGAAGGACAACCTTGATATCCTTGGCATAGACGTTCGTCGAGAGCTCAATAATAAAAACTACATCGAAAGATGTATAGGGCTAGCTTCGCGGAAACTAGGAATACTGAATAAGGTAAAGAGATTCTTTACACCGGACCAGAGGTGTCTGCTGTACAAGACGCAGATTAGACCCTGCGTCGAATACTGCTCTCACCTCTGGGACGGCTCCGCGAAGTATCTGCTGGACGCTCTCGACGCTATGCAGCGACGGGCTATCCGTATTATAGATTGTCCGGAGGTAACGGGAAGCCTTGAGCCGCTAGTTCAGCGCCGAACAATAGCTTCCTTGGCCGCATTCTACCGTATTTACCACGGCGAGTGTTCTGAAGAGCTCTTCAATCTGATCCCACCCTCTTCCTTCCGATCCCGAACGACTCGTGCCGGGCAGAGATGCCACCCCCACACAGTGGATAGCATGTTCGCGAGAACCGAACGTTTTAAACGTTCATTTCTCTGCCGAACGATAGTGGCCTGGAACGCCCTGCCTGTGCACGTGTTTCCTCCCACATATAATCCTGGGTTCTTTAAGCGGAGCGTGAAGAGGCACATCAGTAGGTCGTCAAGTTGAGGGCCACTCTCAATAGTAATGTGTGCTGTGAGAGTGGCCCACAATCGCTAGACGTCGTCACGACTTACCACCAGGCGGGCGGCGTCAATTTGGCGAACCAAATATAAAAAAAAAAAAAAAAAAAAAAAAAACTCCTAAATCAAGTCTAAAACTATTATATCTTGCATTTACAGGTTGGAACTTTGGATGACTTATTCAAAGACACAGATGATGAAAATGACAATGCAGTATCTGAAGATGAGGGTGAGGTTAGCGACAGTAAATTAGAGTATGACTCTGATGATGGCGATGATAAAGATAGTGAGGAAGAAGATGATGATGACGATGATATGTTGCCTATAGAAAAAGCAAATATAAAGTTAAAGCAGAAAAAAAAAATTGACAAAAAGTTAGCAGATGAGGAAATGCAATTAAATATAGCTAAACAAGATGTTTTTGCTTTCCCATCTGAACATGAACTTGAGAATCCAACAAGTCTCCATGACATTCATCAGAGAATCAAAGATGTTGTCTCAGTTCTAGGAGACTTCAATAAATTAAAAGAAGATGGCAGATCAAGATGTGAATATACTGAACTATTACTAAAAGATCTCTGTACATATTACAGTTATAATGAATTTTTAATGGAAGTTCTAATGCAAATGTTCCCAGTACAGGAGTTAGTTGAGTTTTTGGAAGCCAGTGAAGTTGCACGCCCTGTGACTATAAGAACTAACAGTCTTAAAACTAGAAGACGAGATTTAGCCCAGACACTCATCAATAGAGGTGTGAACTTGGATCCTGTGGGAAAATGGAGTAAAGTGGGTCTTGTAGTATATAGTTCTACTGTACCTATTGGTGCTACACCGGAATACTTGGCAGGCCATTATATTCTGCAGGGTGCATCAAGTTTCTTACCAGTAATGGCCTTAGCCCCACAAGAAAATGAAAGAATATTAGATATGTGTGCAGCGCCCGGTGGTAAAGCATCACATATTGCAGCCATTATGAAAAATACGGGAACTTTGTTTGCAAATGACGCGAATAAAGAAAGGACAAAAGCGGTAGTTGGTAATTTTCACAGGTTAGGTGTTGTAAATTCTGTGATCTGTAATCATGATGGACGAGAGTTCCCTGATGTTATGAAGGGTTTTGATAGAGTGTTGTTAGATGCACCTTGCACTGGTACAGGAGTCATAGCTAAAGATCCTAGTGTGAAGACTAGTAAAGACCAGAAAGATATACAAAGATGTTTCAATATACAGCGACAGCTTCTCTTGGCTGCTATTGACTGTTGTAGCGCGAAGTCTAGTACAGGAGGGTACATTGTATATTCAACTTGTTCTATCTTACCAGAAGAGAATGAATGGGTAGTGAATTACGCACTGAAGCGTAGAAATGTTAAATTAGTACCGACGGGGCTTGATTTTGGAACTGAAGGCTTTGTTAAATATAGGCAGCATAGGTTTCATCCGTCGCTTAAATTGACTAGAAGATTTTATCCTCATACTCATAACATGGACGGTTTCTTTGTGGCGAAGTTCAAAAAGTTCTCTAATGTCATTGTAAGTATCTCTAGTTATATTTTCATATCTAAACACCTCTAACAACTTTTATAATTGCTGTACTTTTTTTTTAATTCCGTGATGTTATTTCAGCCGGAGCCAGTAAAAGATGAAGATGATGAGGAAATTGATTCCAAAATCGAATCAAAAGAAAATGGCGAAGTCGAGTCTGGGGATGAAAAATCGGAAGTGAAGGATAAACAAACACCTTTGAAGAGACCCGCACCTCAAGGTGGTCCTCAACCTAAGAAAAAGAAATCTGAGTCGAGTGATAATCAAAAGTAATTTTTATTGTATCTTGTACTTAATAGTTCTTTTTTTAGGATTTTCTGGCTTGGTCTTATATATTAAATCCATACAGCTAAATAAAATTTAAGTGTCTGTGTGTAATTTGGAATTGTTTGAAGTGATATGTTTATTCTTTCCCGTTGATCTTTGGAAACACTGGACCGATTTTAACGAGACTTTCACTGGCATAGCTGATGTAATAATAAGGTATAATATAGGTTACTTATTCCGGGAATGTGTTCCCGCGGGAATTGGGGGAAAATATTTTAAATAAATCCTCACTTAATTTCCCTCTATCCTCTCAAATAAGTAAATAACAATAAGGTTAAGACGGAATATAATACAACATATCTTTGAAATGGCTGGACCGAATTTAACGGTCCACCGTGACACCTAACACGGCCAATTCTCAGACAGATAGCTGATGAGGAGTAACATAGGCTATAGGCTTTTTATCCCAGGCATATGAAACTATTCAACACGATTAGTACTGGCCTATTTATTTATATTAGACATAAGATGCAGGTACTTGTCGTATATAAATAGGCCAGTTTATAAGCACACACAGTTTATGAGAGGTCGATCGGATCAGATAAAACTGCGGCAGTTAGACCTGAACGGATATAGCACATACACGATACAATAGCATTAATTCATTCTCGTTTGAGTCTCTGGCCGACTGTTACTATCTTACTCTCAGTAGTGCTCGGCGGTTAAATGTAATACATATGGTGGACTGAACACGGTGTCTAGTACCAGTTCCTTACGTTAATTTGCTATATAATAGTTTAATTTATTTTTTAATCTTAATAAATAATTAAGGATAAAATTAAAAAATTAAAAAAACCATTTAAAAATCTTTTTTTTTCTTGGGTCGTTGCGCGAGGCCCTGGGCGATTGCCACCCCCCTATGCCGCCACTGCTGATACTAGACACAGAACACTAACCAAAATAATGATTAATTGAAGCAAACAGAGGGTATATAGTTAAATAAACTGTTAAATCAATACTGTTCTTATTTCAGGAATGATAGTAACAATAAAACTGCTCCTGATAATAAACAAAAGAAAAAGAGAAATAAAAGGAAAAATAAAAGTCAACAGGAGCAATCCACGATTACCAACAATGTAAATAGCAAAGAAAAGTCTGAAGGTGAACAAGTTAAACAACCACAAAACAAGAAGAAGAAAAATAAAAATAAGAAGTTAGATAAAGTAAACGATACTGAGGTGCAAACAAGTAGTAAAACTAACGTGTCTATTGCTGAAAGTAATTCAAATACAACTTCTGGCGCCAATAATCCCAATAAAAAGAAAAAGAAGAATAAAAAGATCAAAGCTAAGCAGACTGGGAATGTTACAAGTCAGAATATAAATAAAAATGAAAGCAAAATAACAGAAAAAGTCGAAGTCACAGCTGCAAAGAAATTGAAAAACAAATTCAAGAAAAAGAAGCAAATTGGAAATTTAGCCAATAAAGATAAGAAACCTACGAAAAATACTAAGAAAAATTAATTAACTGTTGTTGTGTTTTTCATGTTAAAGAAAGAAAAAGATAGGAAAATAACTGAATAATTTATTACAAATTGTAAATGTACCTCTTTTTAACCTTCCTTTTTGAAATTGGATTTTTTTTGTTTCATAAAAAAGAAACGTCCTGTTAAACTATTTATCTGTTCAGTTTATTATAAAAACCGTTTAAAGGATTTCCAAATGACTAATGATTTGAAATTTAATTTAAATTAAGTAATAAGTATGTACCTACATAAAGTTAGAAATTTGACTTATCCTACTTGTGAAGTAAATGTGAGAAGTGTTGTTATGTACTAAGTCGATAGTTTAACAATAGTAGATTGTTAACCAAGGGAAGAAAGCATCCCATTTCCGACGAGATATTTCGGCGCTCGAACGTAGTGAGAGCGCCAATAGTTCGAGGCAGAAAAGGGTGTTTTCACCCGAGTTAAACACTCAACTTTTCATTTAAAATACGAGGAATGCAAATAAAAGTCAAATAAAACAAATATAACAATAGAGATTGATCACGTATCAAGTATTGTACTTCCCGCCTTTTTTTTTAATTATTGTTTTTCATTCGCATTTTTTTCAGGGCAGGCAAGTCTTTTGGTCTTACCGCCTTGTCATTAGTTATATTTTCCCATAGAAAATGGTCTTCAGTTTTTATAATTACTGCAGTTATTTTCTTACGCAAATATTTTAGGAAGCGCTATAGAGTATTTTTTTTTATGATTTGACGCGTGCGGCGGTCGATTTAGTCAGGTTTGGTCGGAGTCTCAATCTTAAAATTCTGAGTAAAATACTCAGTATTTTAAGGTATAAACAGTTATACCTTTTACACGTTTTTTTAAACGTAAATAGCACAAACAATAATTATTTGGCTGTCCAAATAATTATTGTTTGTGCTATTTACGTTTTATTTTATTGTAACCCAACTCTTTTTTTGTTTATGATCACTCAAAAACCAGAATGTTGTATTGACTATCGAACTTTGGCGGTATACGTTTTATGCCATCGCCTGAAGATATGCTGATGATTTTTTTTTTTACTTTTCCGCCCTAGGGCCGAAATGTATAACTTTCAACCCGCATATTAGGTAAGTAATGACCCACTTTCAGAGCATGAGAGATGAAAAGGTTGACTAAGAACTCGCAAATCTGTTTTGACAGGCAAATGTATAACTATATCTAATGTATAACTAAGAATACTTTTTTCCATTATGTGTACTAAACACTAAGGGACTACCTCGGTGGCACAATGGTACTATGTACGGACTGCCACACTCGAGGTCTCGGGTTCGATTCCCGGGTCTGGTGGATAATGTATAATTCTCTGTAGAATTTTACCCAGATAATTATCCCAGAGTCTGGAACTTGTGCCCGGTAAATGGCAATAGGCTCGCCCCCTATTACATGGGACCTAACATAGCTGGCGAGATGTGGGTGTGTTTGCACACCTCTGCCTACCCCTTCGGGGAAAAAGGCGTGATGCTATGTATGTATATGTATGTAACACTAAGGGGCTCGTAGTCTAGTGGTTACTGACTATGTTAACAGATTGCGAAGGTTAAGCAACATCTAGCCAGGTCGGTTTTAAGATGGGTGACCATTTCTTGAGACATTGAGACCACTCCGTGCCTCGGAGAGCACGTTAAGCCGTTCGGTCCCGTCACATTTGTCAAGCGACATTTATGGCAGTCGTTAGGGGTAGTTGGAGCCCTAAAACAAAAATCCGACGATATCGTCGACAAATGTCAGATTCTAGAAAAAACTTTCGCTAATTTCAAAAGTTGTTGTTGTTGTACTCACTTACGGAAATTAGTATATTGCGATTGTAACAAAAATGTGACATTAACAGAATCTGGCATTTAGAGAATGTGGCATTATAAGAAACTGGCATTCATAGACTCTGGCGTATTAAACTCATCTGACATTTGTCGACGATATCAATCCGACTTGTGTGAATCCATGGGCTGTGGAGGTCAGATGGCAGTCGCTCCACGGAAAAATATCGAAGTTCAGCCGAATCGCAGTTAGACTGGAAAGCCGACCCCAACTGTGTTGGCTCGGTGGATGATGTGTACTAAAATGAAATGTCCCTTGTACGAGTAAGTAGGTACATGGTAAGTTTAAATTCTATCTCTCACAAGAACTGCGTCAAGTCTAGAGTATCTAGTCTAGCTATTAGAATAGATCAATGAGTTAAGAAACGAACTCTATAACTACACAGGTACATAAATGATGTATTAAAATTTTATTCTATTACAATTGAGTGTTTTATTTGACCAAATAGTTTTCTTCAGATTCCGATGATGATTACTCTGAAAGAAATTGTACACTGATGTATTAAAATGTACAAATGGCCAGGGTGTGTTCTGTGGTTAGTTCCTCAACTTCGGGTAGATGGCGCTCTGGGGACGCGTACGTAAGTCCGAAGCCGGTACTGCAAGTTTGAAACTCGTTGCTCTGGCTCTGTGGTCCGAAAGAACAGTCCCTGGTTCGAGTTCATCCCAAGACTTATAGTTTTGGCGATTCATATTGTAAAATTATTTAAGATACTGAACTATTAGACACCGCCAGTGATGGAGCCCTGTTTTCGCTAAAACATGTTCTTCAAAGCTAAAATATCTTGCAAAACAGATAGGTACTTAAATCAAAAAATCATCTTTGAAACCTCTCACTGTTTTTAAAAGACCTATCTAATCCCACACGATGGAGTAGATGCGAGAAATCATAAGGGGAGATACCACAAAAAATATCTTTATTTTACATGTTTTAACTCTTTGTACGCGTAGTAAATATAACATGTTACATGTTAAATATACATGTTTCATGTTAAATATACATTTTCATGTTTTTAACACTAACCGTTTGGGAGGAAAGTCGAGAACAGACGGACGGAGATGACGAAACTATAAGGGTTCCGGGACTTTTTACTACAGAACCCTAAAAATTGGCTTAGCTTAGAGAGAGAGAAAATCCCCACTATAGATACGTGTAGTGTGGGTAGGTACTTACATTATGTATAATACATACACTAGGTATAAATGCAAAATTTCATTTTTCTGGCCCTAACCGAGGACGAACGAATGGATATCATTACAAATGTAAAAGGGTTGAAACCTATGAAACCCTAAAAATAAGTCAAATAACTGACTTTAAAACAAACTAAAACCAAGTAATACACAGGTACTTAAATACCTACATTATGTATTTAATTTTTAACAAAAAAATATCTGCATTATTGACTTGCCGCTTTTAACTTTTTGAATAGTTCTGGGATGCATAGAAACAGTCTGAATATTTTTGGATGAATATTTCTGGGCTTGGAAAACACGAAAAAGGTTCCTTACCCAAAGGGTAAAACGGGAACCCTATTACTGAGACTTCACAGTCCATCCGTCTGTCTCATGAACCGTGATAGAAAGTTTCACAGATGATGTACCTATTTCTATTCTCTATAACAACAAATACTAAAAAACAGAATAAAATAAATATTTAAGGGGCTCCCGGGCTCCCATACAATAAACGTGTTTTTTTTTTGCCGTTTTGGCCGAAACCCTTTGTGCGCGAGTCTGACTCGCACTTGGCCGGTTTTTATCTTTGCCCTATATACAGTCGATAGGTAGGTACTTACCGAAGTTACAGTTATTATCGTCACAATAATATAAATATTTTTTTCATTAAGATTCATAATTTTTTCATTTATTACTTCTTTTCAAAAAGTGGCGTTTTGTTCCTACATAAGTGCGTCTAAAGTACTTTTTTTTGTTCAAAGGCTTTTTGGCGGGCAACAATGAGATTAGAATTTGGAACATGAATCTTTGATAGTAATCCAACCAAAAAAAACGCGCGATTTTTTTCATCGCTATAAGTCTAAGTCCGGCAAGCTCGTGCGCGACCGTCCTGCGGGGTGACAGACGGTGGCGGGGACGAGGTACTAAAGATGTCAGCGGGTAGCAGGTGGTGCAGCGGGGAAGGGAAACGCGTGCATCTGCGCGTCAAATACGGCAGTCTCGGCCGCGCAGTCGAAGCGGCAACACGTGCTTCATATTCTGTACTACTTTGAGTTCGACGCACACGAGATTAAGATCTCAGGATGAGTAAGGCTATCTCAAGACAAGTTAAGGAAGTTGTAGATACATAAAATGTACCAATTTTTTGTAAGGCGAAAATACTGCCGGGAGGTTAAGTCAATAATTTTCCTAGATGAAACCTACGTGAATAAAAATCACGTGACACAAAAATGCTTGTAGTCTAATACAGAACGGTAAAGGACCTCGTATTGTAATTGTACACGCTGGCAGTCGCAATGGCTTTGGACCTAATGCTTTATTGATGTTCAAATCGCATTCCAAGACCGGTGATTATCATAAACAACATTGATTATCATAACAAATTTTCGAAAGTGGATCGATGAAAAACTGATACCAAACATTCCTCCGAATTCTGTTATGGTAATGGACAACGCCGCTTACCATCGATAAAAAACCTACAATGAGTACCCTGAAAAGCGAAATGCAGCAATGGTTAGAACGGCGAGGTGTTCAGTATGATAGCGCTATGCGTAAATGTGATCTAATGAAAATAATTAATGAGCAAAACACGGAACAAGGAAAATGGACATATCCTGCTTCGCTTAACCCCATACCATCCGGATTTAAATCCAATTGAACTCGTGTGGGGGTACGTAAAACGCGAGCTCGCACATTTTTGTCTTTTTAGATTCATAGTTCAACTGGGTGAAAACCACGATGATGATGACGACGAAAGTTATGAAGGAGATCAAACAGAGAGTGAACATGAAAGTGATATGGAAATTGATTTATAATAAAATCATAATTTTAGTTTTCCTAATAATTTTTCCTCAAGCATAATAAAAAAATGTAAACAATAAAAGTAGTTCTATCTTTTTATTTACTCCTATATTACGTCACAAGTAAGTACAACTTATCGCAAGATTTATCCTGGCAAACGTCTCTTCGTGTGTAGCCGTGTGCTAGAATGACGCGCTACCTCGTCCCCGCCACCGTCTGTCACCCCGCGGGACGGTCGCGCACGAAATTGCCGGACTTATGTAATATTTAAGACTCGAGAGTAAAATTATTTTTTCTCAGAAGACGTACCTACTTTGAATTCCACTTTAGAAACCCTCAGGATTCTACTTTAGAAACCCTCGCTAAGCTCGGGATTCTACTCTAGAATCTTTCGCTTCGCTCTGGATTCAAAATAGCGCCTTCGACATCAATAAGTATATCGTTTACTCCCTTGTCATGAAAACTACTGTTTCCATTCGAGCGGAGTAGCTGGCATCAGCTAGGTTGTTAAAGATTGATAGGCTTGAGATAAATTATTTGAAATTAATATAAGTTATCCTTCCTATCCGTCCTACCTACGGGAGCGTTTCTCATACATGAACGCACCCGATGCCCTGTGTAGGTCACATCAGGTCACATCTCCAATATCGCCTTACCTGTCCCTCTCACAAATCCGATTTCTATTCCTAGGTACTCCTTTACTGTTCATGCGGTTAGGCTGTGGACCTTATCCCGCCGAACATACAGCGCTGCAACACTATTTTTACATTTAAAAGGAAAGTGAAGGAACACTATCTCTCCTCTCTGTCTTAAATATCTGTATGTATGTATGTATTAGGTCTTTACCTATGAAATTGCCGTTTTGTATGAAAAAATTAAACGATTTTTTTTCATGTATTTTTTATTTGTATTAATCGAAGTAATCACCCATGCAATCAATGCATCTTTCCCAACGCAGCGGCAGTTTATTGATGCCCTTCCTCAAGAAATCAGCTGGACGGGAGGCAATAAATTCTTGAAAGGCATTTTGTACTGCCTCTCGGGTATTGAATTTCTTTCCCGCCAAGAAGTTATCCAAATTCTGGAAAAAATAGTAGTCTGTAGGCGCAAGGTCTGGTGAGTATGGCGGATGACGGAGAGCTTCCAACCCCAGTTCTTGCAACTTGGAGACCGTCTGCTGTACAGTATGAGATCGCGCACTGTCGTGCATGAGCAGCGGAGACGAGCGATTGACCAATGCTGGTTGGAGATGTGCCAGCTTCTCCATCATTGTGTTCAGTTCTTCACAGTACACATCTGCAGTAATGCTCACCCCGTTTGGTAAGAAGCTGTGATGAATCACACCGGCGCTAGACCAACAAACAGTGACCATTACTTTTCTAGGGGTTAGATTTCGTTTAAGGCATTGTTTAGGTGCTGAACCAGGGTCCAACCAACTTGCTGAGCGCTTGCGGTTATCAAACAGAATCCATTTTTCATCTCAAGTAACAATGCGGTTCAAAATTCCTTCATTTGTGTGTCTGTTGAGCAATGCAAGGCATGTCTGGACGCATACTTCTCTCGTACGCTGGCGATCGTTGAGTTTGTAGGGCACCCATTTGTCAAGCTTTTTTACCTTGCCAATTTGACGCAAATGGACCAATATTGTTTTGACGCTAATCGAAAGCTGCTGCTAATTCAGCCGTAGATTGTGTATCATCTGTTTCCACAATCACCTTTAATTCGTCATTGTCGACCAAAGTCCAAACGGCAATTTCATAGGTAAAGACCTATTAATAATAATAATAATAACGCACAATTAAGATCTGCGCCCGTCTCAGCCGCGTCGCCTGCCTCCTCCAGTACCTCTGAAAGTGACGAGTACGTCACTCCGAGATGTAGCAGTGCGTCGAGTGATGAGACTGGGCCTTCGACGCCGTCGCCACCAACACCTGCGCGACGGAGATTTCGACCACCACCGGCCAGCTTGGAGACCCAAGTGGGGCATGCCCCACTCTCAGTGGCTCCCGCTATCGGTGGTGTAGTGCGTCGCATGAAGTGGACACCAATAATAAATGAACATGTCATGCGTGCGTACTATGAGGCCACAGACGGGGAAACTAACCTGACAGCGTATCGTTCTAGGATGCTTCCTCTGTTTCAGGTTCTTCAACCGACAGTTACCGTTTCCGTTCAACGACTTTCGGATCAGGTGCGGGCTATCCAACGATGCAAATTGTTGGATCAATTTGTGCTTGATCGTCTGCGCCTGGATGTATTATCTACTCGTCCAGCTCCTGTGTCAACGAGGGCACCGTCACCTGTAGCACAGACGGTTCCGATTAGTGCAACTTCAGTCGAGACTGCACTTGACACAGAAGATGATACGAGTGAAATATCTATTCAGGTAAGTGAGCAATTAAGGAGTACTTTGGAGGATGTGATCTTACAGTATAGGTTTACACCTCAATCTAGACCACGTTTACCACGCTTGCCCACTCATAGGCGAAATCTGGCGTTGATGGGAGCCCTAAATGCGTTGTTAGCTCCGTACCTACAGACTAGCAATGATTTGCTAGATACTCACTCGATCCTCTACTGTGGTGCTATTGCCGCTTGTCGTGTTGCACGCGTTAAATTCCCCGAAGTTAACCGTGCACCACGACCGGATGGTGTTCCCGCATGGCAGGCGAGAATCGAGCGACGTATCAGCACATTTAGGGCTCTCATTGCAAAGCTAATCTGCTTCAGTCGGGGAAATAATCGTCCCCGGGTCATGCGTTTTGTGGCTCAGGCATTTGCTGGGACTGGTATTAATTCTCACCAATACTTAGCCAACGTCACGGAACGTATTGACTTTCTGAAGCAGAAAGTATATGCATGGGCAAGTCGTATTCGTCGTTATAGAGAGCGTGTGGATAGATACTGGCAGAACCGTATCTTCCAAAGCGATCAAAGGAAGGTGTAGCGAGTGTGGGAGGGAACTAAGCAACGTTTGAGCGACGGGCAGCTGCCAGATGCTCACGCCATGAATCAATTTTGGCGTGACATATGGTCGGTGCCCGTCGAACATTCGGAGGGTAACTGGATCAGTGTTGTCGAGCGTAAATGCGATAACATCGAACCCATGGAGTCTATTACAATAGACTCCGAAGACGTTAGTTGTGCAATGCGTACGGCACCGAACTGGAAAAGTCCTGGGCCGGACGGATTGCACAACTTTTGGATAAAGTGGGTTCGTAGTTCGCATGAACGCCTGGCAACACAGTATCAAGAAGCCCTCGAGTTTGGTTCCTTACCCGCTTTCATGACCACTGGCATCACCTTCCTGCTCCATAAATCAGGTAGTACCACGGAACCTAAGAACTACAGGCCTATCACCTGCTTACCTTCTATCTACAAGCTCCTTACATCTATTCTGAGAACTAAAATAAATTCACATATAATGTCAAATAACATCTTAGATAGTGCTCAGAATGGATGTAGGGCTGGGTCACGTGGTACTAAGGAGCTACTCCTTATTGACATGGCCATTAGCCAACAGGTTAAGCCCTCTCTACTGCCTGGATTGACTACAAGAAGGCCTATGATTCGGTGCCTCATTCATGGCTGGGGAGGATTTTGGAGTTGTATAAAATTAATCCGACTCTTAAATCCTTCTTAGTCTCGTGTATGGGGCAGTGGACCACAGTCCTTCGTCAACCAGGTAGTGGTGAGTGCGCATCTGGTCCGCATGAGTTGATAAGGATTCAGCGAGGTATATTCCAGGGCGACAGTTTGAGTCCATTGTGGTTCTGTTTAGCACTGAATCCACTTAGCACATTGCTGCAGGATTCAGGGCTAGGCTATCGGTTTCGTAGAGGGGGTGAGGTTATTTCTCACCTGATGTATATGGATGATCTCAAACTGTTCACACTGAAGCACCAATATTTAGTGACATTACTAAAAACCACGGAAGTTTTTAGTAATGCCATTAAGATGGAGTTTGGTGTTGATAAGTGTGCGGTTATGCATGTACAGCGGGGAAGGTTGTAAATTCACCGAATTTACAACTTTCTGAGATAATAACTCTCAGATCTCTCTCCGAGACCGAAACATACAGATACCTAGGTATGTCAGTCATTAGGTATAGCGGTAGAGGACATTAAGAAATCGGTGAAAGAACGTTTTTTTGGCCGCCTGACAAAAGTACTTAACATTTTTTTGTCCGGCGGTAACAAAATGCGGGCTTTCAACGGTTGGGTAATGCCTTTATGGTTGTACTCCTTTGGCATACTTAGGTGGACTCAAACGGAACTAGACGCCCTGGATAGGCGAGTTCGTCAACAACTGACATTGCATCGAATGTTACACCCACGATCTTCTGTCATGAGACTGTACATTCCACGGAAGTTGGGGGGTCGAGGTTTTTTAAATGCCAAGAACCTCCATAACCGTGAAGTGTGCAGTCTGAGGAATTACTTCCTACAGAATGGGTGTGGCATTCATTGCGATATTGTGATGGTTGACAAGGGCCTGACACCTCTTTCCTTGGCTAACGAGAACTGGCGTAAACCAAAGGTGCTAGGTACTGAAGACCGTAGGGATATATGGAAGAGTAAGGAGCTACACGGGCGGTTTTACCGGGTCTTAACAGGACCCGACGTAGACCTGCTCGCTTCGGTGAACTGGCTGCGTTTCAGTGACCTCTTTGGGGAAACTGAAGGTTTTGCCTGTGCAATTGCAGATGAGGTTATCAAGACGAACAACTATAGGAAATACATCATTAAGGACGGTACGGTCGACATTTGTCGAGCATGCCACCGTCCTGGTGAATCACTTCGCCACATTATTTCCGGTTCTTCGTATCTTGCTAACACCGAGTACTTGCATAGGCACAATCAAGTGGCCAGGATCATCCACCAGCAACTTGCTCTTCAATACGGCCTTATTGAGTCCGAGGTACCGTACTATAAGTACACACCAGAGCCAGTTCTCGAGAATGGTCGTGCATTGCTCTACTGGGACCGATCAATCATCACGGACAGGACTATTGTTGCCAATAGGCCTGATATCGTGTTGGTTGATCGGGCTCAGCGCCGGGCGGTGCTCGTCGATGTCGCCGTCCCGCATGACGAGAATCTCGTTAAGGCAGAGAAGGACAAACTTTCTAAGTACCTCGATCTGACCTTCGAGATAACCGCCATGTGGGACGTAGACTCGACGATTATTGTCCCGATAATCGTTTCGGCAAATGGACTAATAGCGAAGAGTCTCGATCAACATCTCAAGAGACTCTCGCTAGACTGTTGGATCAAGGGTCAGATACAGAAGGCTGTCGTCCTCGACACGGCACGAATCTTTAGGATGTTTCTCAGTCTGTGACCTCTACCGCTGGTAGTTTGGGCCCTGCTCCGCTACTGACGGTGGTCTGACATGGATTTTTTTATAATATTATATGTAATTTTTTATGTAAATATCGTAAAAAAATGTATGTTAAGAGTATAATTTGAATAAATGGAATAATAATAATAATGAATGGTGAATCCGGTGAATCCGGTCAATCCCTTAGACACATTATATCTGGTTGTTCCTGTCTGGCCAACGGAGAGTATTTGCATAGACATAACCAAGTAGCTAGGATCGTCCATCAACAGCTTGCTCTGAAGTACAAACTCGTGGATTCAGAAGTGCCATATTACAAGTATGTGCCCGACCCAGTTCTCGAAAATGATCATATCACATTGTACTGGGACCGATATATTATCATTGACAGAACTATTGTTGCAAATAGGCCTGATATAGTGATAGTAGATCGGTTAGAGCGCCGTGCAATAATAGTTGATATTACTATTCCGCATGACGGCAATCTCGTGAAAGCCGAAAAAGACAAACAAGTAAAGTACTTGGATTTGGCCCACGAGATGTCGACATGTGGCATGTAAGCTCAGCTGTTATTGTACCGATAGTCGTTTCCGTGCATGGACTGATCGCCAAGAGCCTCGACCATCACCTACTGAGGCTGTCGTTAGACAATTGGGTCAAGGGGCTGATGCAAAAGGCAGTGTTACTCGACACGGCACGCATCGTGAGGAAATTCCTGTCTCTGGAGCCCTAACCACCGCACCGGTAGCTTGGTCCTTGTACTCGATACCGGTGGGGCACTATTTTTTATATTTTTAAATATATTTGTATTTTTTATAGATTTATTTAAAAATGTACTAAATATGTATCAAGTTCCACATCCACATCACAATTATTATATTATTAATATGAGCATATTTATTAAACTTTCGCGTTCTGAATTCATTATACTAAATTAACGATTTCGGGACTTAAACGCGTAATTTACGTATTGACTGCAGTCAGCCTGTGACCACGGCCCGATGTAACTCGGTCGAAACGTCAGGCCAAACAAGGTAAATTACGCGTTTAAGTCCCGAAATCGTTATTTAATATATATTTGTATATATCTATTTATGGTTAATATTTTTTCATGTATGGAAGTATATATTGTACCTATGTATTATTATTATAACCTAATCTGTATATGTCTATATATATGTATTTTTGTAATATAGATCCACCTACGCACAAATAAGACTTATTCTATCAAGCATTTCCTTCCCCTGGCCCACTGGAAGAGATTTCTTAAGAAATAAGTGGTGCCTTTGTACTCAATCTACCGTTATTGTTCATCTTCTTGTTATTTTATTTTTCACGTGTGTACATAAATAAACAAAATAAAAAAAAGTACCTACTTACCTAAGTATTTTCGGTTGTTATTATTGTATATAAGTTCTTACCTAGTACCTACCATGTGAGTCATGTGACACTCGGGGGATGAATACCTTTCATTCAATACATTGAAATCCGTACAGCCGTTTAGCCTGAAGAGGGGAACATCGAAAACTATAAACAATACATACCTACATACGCACGTAAACATAACCCTCGCAGACGCAGTAGGGTAAAAATATCATAAAAATGTGGAGTTTTGTATTTTAAAGCAACGAGTTTGCTTACCATATTCTTATATATAGAGTAATTTATACTTAAATTAGGTATAAATAAATCACAAAAACTGAAATGTCATTCGTCATCGTAGCTCAGTGGTTAGGAGCATTCCCTCTGTAAGGGAAAGCCGTGGGTTCGAGTCCTGCCGATGACACTTCAGCTTTTGTGGTTTATTTATAATTCTGATTTGAGTGTATATTAAGCCAATCCCACGGCGCAAAAGTGTGGTAGTTTCACGGTACGAGCGTAGGTAGGTACCTGTATAATTTCATTTATAGGAGTAGGTATTATGAATTATTTATCACGTCCTAACAGAAAATCATTCGGTACATTGAAAAGGATATCTCGTTTTTTGACCCTTAGAAATAAGTTGAGAGATAATATCCTTGTACGGATAAAAATAGTCATCATTAAATACGGATAAGAGTTTCGTTACGTCCGTTTCCCGTGAGGCTACGAGTATGTGTGTAGTACAACGGTGATGTTTTCAGTGCGATCCGAGATAAATCAAAGGGCTAGGTGGGAGCTTTCCCTGTGGCCGGGGCGGCGACCGTTGCTACGGCGGCGGCGGCGTAGCTCGGCTCCTTAATGAAAAGCGCGGCCCGCGCAGCCCCTCGCCCCTCAGCTCGGAGGCTGCCGCCAGTAACCCGCGGACCGCGCTCTCGACGCCACACGTGCGATACACGCGCTCCCGCCATCGCCACCCACTGCATCTATCACACTGTATGTCTACAAACAGTACTATTTAATTATTTAATAGTGTACGTTACAATATTTTTTATCGATTTCAGTGCTTGTTTCATACATGAAATTGTGTTGCGATCAAGTTGACCGGAAGAGAAGGCAGGAAGCGAGTAGGTAGGGTGGGACGTAGCTTTGTTCCTCGCGTACTACGCCCGTGTAGGAGGCTGTAGCGCGCAGCATCCGGCCTTTCGCCATGATGCTCTCTCCCGCCCGCCGCGCGTCCGCGTCCGCCCATTGCAAACGAAACGTACCGATGTAATTTACGATTTGTGCTTGTAAATCCAGGAGCGGAAAACTCAATTAACTACTTGCTTTATTAGATAATACCGGTTTTTCGAATGAAATCATTACCTCATTATACACAATAGTAAAACTTTTTAGGTAGGTATTTGAGTTGCTGCCTACCGATCTTAAGTTGAGGAGGAAGGTATTTCTTGCAAATAGGTACGAACACATTTACTATTCTATACTTTAACTTGTTTTGTAGGTACCTACAGCTATTTGCTTTTTTTTAATTTATAAATAAAGAGGCACTTGCATGTCCCTTAAAATATAAATTAACAATTATAATATAATATTAAAAAGTAATAAGTAGTTAGATAAATACCTAAGTTATTTGAACGAACCTACATCGTAGAGCCAACTCAATTTCTAATTGCTGAACAAATCTTTGAATTAAAGAATACTGGCGTTTAAAAGGGAAAATATTATTTTATTGTTAGAACTTGGATTCACTACCTACCTACTTTATGAAACAAACTTAAGTAGTGTAAAATACTAAGTTTATTTAAAATCAAATAGATAATCAAGTACTAGTTTACTCGACGACAACACCGCACCAAAGTGGGGAACTCCAAAGTGGGGAACTACCGTCATCGCGGCGGTGAGACCGATCATGGACGAGTGGCTGCAGAGGCGGCATGGTGACCTCACGTACCGTGGGACGCAGATCGTTACCGGGCATGGATGCTTCGGTAGCTATCTGTTTCGCATCCATTGTGAGGTCACACCCCGGTGTCAACACTGCGAGGTTTCCGACGACGATACCGCACTCCACACGTTGGTGGAGTGCTCAGCGTGGGCGAGTCAGCGCCGGGACCTCGTAGTGGGTCTGGGCGTGAATATCCTCTTGCTGGAATCCATGTTCCAAGCCATGGTCTGCAGCGCGAGTAGGTGGAACGCGGCCGTGTCCTTCAGCGAGGAAGTCATGCTCGCGAAGGAGGCGGCCGAGAGGGAGAGGGAGCGTACCCTCCCCACCGAATTCCGTAGTCAGCGGCGAGGGCGCCGCAGACTCATCTACGCCCAAGACCATCGACCTCCATGATCGGGGCCTGAGGACGGCGGGATCACCACCCGCCGTCCTTACAGAAGCAGGCTAGAAGGGTTGCGTGCTGCGGGGCCTTTGCCCCATAGCACGCAACCAGATTCACTCACTGACGCGGGATAAAACCCTACCCCAACGACGCGGGATTCTCATCCCGACCAAATCCCCGCAGAGACCACAGAGGTGGTCAAAGTCCATCCAGGCGCCACTGGAAATACCTGCTTGTATTGACGTTAGAGAGGCCGCGGCATATGGTCGCGGGATTAAAAAAAAAAACGGCAACACCGCACTCCACACGTTGGTGGAGTGCTCAGCATGGGCGAGTCAGCGCCGGGACCTCGTAGTGGGCCTGGGCGAGGATACCCTCTCGCTGGAGACCATGCTTCGAGCCATGCGACTCCAGCGGGAGTGGGTCGAACACAGTCGTGTCTTTCTGCGAGCAGGTCATGCTCGCGAAAGAGGCGGCCGTGAGGGAGAGGAAGCGTACCATCCCTGCCGAGTTCCGAAGTCAGCGGCGTCAGCGCCGAAGACTCATCTACGCCCAAAATCATCGACCGCCATGATCGGGGCCTGAGGACGGCGGGATAGTCACCCGCCGTCCTTACAGAAACAGGCTCGAAGGGTCGCGTGCTGATTCAGTCACCGACGCGGGATAAAACCTTACCCCAACGACGCGGGATTCTCATCCCGACCAAACCCCCGAAGAGGCCACGCAGGTGGTCAAAGTCCGCCGGGCGCCACTGGAAATACCTTTTTGTGCGTACCAGAGACGCCTGGCAACGGACGTGGGAGCGGCAGCGGCATTGGGCCGCGGAATTAAAAAAAAAAGTACTAGTTAACTGACTCTACATAGTAATCATTTTATTTTTCTACTCCTGCATTGTATAACTAACGGCACCTACCTTACTATATTGACGAAATTGGGCAATGTATTTATCTGATCTTCAGAAGCTGGTAAATTGAAAAAAATAAAATAAAGAAATAAATATTTTTGGACATTCTCACACCACGTCATCTAGCCCAAACTAAGCTATAAGCTTGTGCTATGGGATCTAGACAACTGATAAACATACTTACATATTTCTAAATATATACATAATATACATAGAAAACACCCAAACTCCGAACATTTGTGGATTACACAAATATTTTATTTGACCCGGGAATCGAACCCGAGACTCCTGAGTCGAAAGCCGATGCATGTACTACCGACCACGCCACTGAAGCAGTCGATAAGTACGAGTACTAGGTGCTTTCGCAATTTAATAAGTAGGTTATGTTTGATGTATGACGACAAAATCGTAAAACAAGTGAAAGAGAGTTATAAAACAAATTCATGTCGATTGGTTTATGATTACAATGACATTCGAAATATCTTCAGTGTCATAGAGATATCATAGAGTTCAGCGTGGCGAAAGTGTTGATAAGCCTAGATATCTAAAATTACGAGTTCGTATTTAATTATAAAAATATTCGAAATTTAAATAGGTACATACATACTCAAAGAAATAATAATATATTAGGACGACCTACGTAAGACGAAAACAATAATTGTATTTTTTTTATTTTTTTTATTCCTGAATTAACCAGGGCCGCTCGTACGTCTGTTGCCGGGCGTCTCTGGTTCACACGCAGAAGGTATTTCCATTGGCGCCCGGCTGACTTTGACCACCTGTGTGGTCACTACAGGGGTTTAGTCGGTATGAGAGTCCCGCGTCGTTGGGGTAGGGTGTTATCCCGCGTCGGTGAGTGAATCTGGTTGCGTGCTGTGGGGTAATGGCCCCGCAGCACGCAACTCTTCTAGCCTGCTTCTGTAAGGACGGCAGGTGGCGATCCCGCTGTCCTCAGGCCCCTATCATGGAGGTCGATGGTCTTGGGCGTAGATGAGTCTGCGGCGCCCTCGCCGCTGACTACGGAACTAGGCGAGGAGGGTACGCTCCCTCTCCCTCTCAACCGCCTCCTTCGCGAGCATGACTTGCTCACAGAAGGACACGGCCGCGTTCCACCTACTCCCGCTGGAGACCATGACTTGAAGCGTGGTCTCCAGCGAGAGGGTATCCACGCCCAGACAAACTACGAGGTCCCGGCGCTGACTCGCCCACGCTGAGCACTCCACCAACGTGTGGAGTGCGGTGTCGTCGAAACAACAATAATAAAGAAATTATGGTTTGAAAAAATATGTTTTACGTTATACAAGTAATTATTTTTTAGATATGAATCTTAAGCACCAAGTACCTACCTAATGACGTATTTTATTTGACTACCAATCAGCCGTTAGGTATATGTTAGGTAATTGAATGAGAAAGTCAACATTTACTGTTCGTATCTGAACTGTAATAACATGAAATAAAACAATGAAAGGTGTAATAAAACAAAGTTTCAGCTGAAGTTTTTGTTTTGTACTATATTTGGAACAAAACAAATCTAAGTACGTTGGTACTTTTAGGTTCCATGATGTTATTGCCTTCTTCTTTGCTTATTGTTAGTGGTCATAGTCAGAGTTGTTCTCGTGTGCCTGCTTGAATTAAAACTGTTGCACAATTGGGACTTTTGACGTGCCCGCTGTGCATTTTCTTAATGGCCCATTAAGAAAAGGCACAGCGGGACTGTTTCGGTATATCCGGTTACAAACATACTAATTCATTTATTAATCTTCACAATTGTCATAAAGAAATACAGGATACCTTCGAAAGTAACATCTGAAAGTAAACCTTTCACATCTTTATTACCTATGAATCTATTATCTCTTAACATCACTCTCTAATGCAAAAAAATCATCACATTAAATTAAACTTAGGTACCTACCCTAGATGCATGCAATTCAATAACAACTCCATATAGGTATCGATAAAAATATGTGCTGTGGTACAGCGGTTTGATTCTATCTTTAAGGTTGATGTTATCAACATGTTACATCTCATAAGCTATTATATATTTATCTAAGAAAATATCTATTTTCACAATGACAATCTACTTTCGGTTTCAACCGTTTACTATAAAACAATGCGACTCGCGTATTCACTTTCTCACAGTAGGGGTACTTGTACCACAAACCAAAGGCATGCTTGATGAATTTGTATTCTGAACGGCAATGCAAACATAATGAGATGCAATTCGTTTCCAATACTTATAGGAAGTGATCATTTTGGAGAAATTGGTTGTAGTTACCTAAGAGGTTTGGTTTGCGTGGGCGAGTCAGCGCCGGGACCTCGTAGTGGGTCTGGGCGTGGATACCCTCTCGCTGGAGACCATGCTTCAAGCCATGGTCTCCAGCGGGAGTAGGTGGAACGCGGCCGTGTCCTTCTGCGAGCAAGTCGTGCTCGCGAAGGAGGCGGCCGAGAGGGAGAGGGAGCGTGCCCTCCCCGCCGAGTTCCGTAGTCAGCGGCGAGGCCGCCGCAGACTCATCTACGCCCAAGACCATCGACCTCCATGATCGGGGCCTGAGGACGGCTCCTTACAGAAGCAGGCTAGAAGGGTTGCGTGCTGCGGGGCCTTTGCCCCATAGCACGCAACCAGATTCACTCACTGACGCGGGATAAAACCCTACCCCCAACGACGCGGGATTCTCATCCCGACCCAACCCCCGCAGAGACCACAGAGGTGGTCAAAGTCCGCCGGGCGCCACTGGAAATACGTTCTGCTTGTAACCAGAGACGCCCGGCAACGGACGTTAGAGTGGCCGCGGCCTTGGTCGCGGAACTAAAAAAAAAAAAAAAAAAAGAGGTTTGCTTTTCCAATTATTTACGCCATGTAATATTCTAGAGCTAGTAGGTATCTACCTAACTGATAGTAGGTAATAGTGTGTTGTGTTTTTAATGCATTAAATATGGAAATATAATTTGAACAGTCGGAGCCTGAAGGTTTTTGTTTCGGTGAAATGAAAGTGAATCCGCTAGAGTTCATTGTAATGTAATCCTGACGTCATAATTATTATTTTGTTCAGTTTTTATCTACTACGGTATAATAATGGGTGATATTAACGGCCACTTATTTGGATGTTATTAGATATGTAAACAATTTACTTATATAACTCTGGTAAAGTAGACTTTACCATAGTAGGTAGGTGTCACGCCCAAGACTATCGACCTCCATGATCGAGGCCTGAGGACGGCGGGATCGCCGTCCTTGCAGAAGCAGGCGGGAAGGGTTGCGTGCTGCGGGCCCTTTGCCCCATTGCACGCAACCAGATTCACTCACCGACGCGGGATAACAACCTACCCCAACGACGCGGAATTCTCATCCCGACCAAACCCCAGTTATGACCACACAGGTGGTCAAAATCCGCCGGGCGCCACTGGAAATACCTTCTGAACCAGAGACGCCCGACGTTAGAGGCCGCAGGAACTAAAAATAAAAAAGTAGGGAGGTGTCTATTCGTATCTGTGTATTATCTGTGCCATTACTTTTTTGTTTTACATAAATATTGTGATACATAAATAGTCATATTCAGAAGTACCTTCCAAATAAAATTGATTTTATCAATTTTTTTTTTTTTTTTTTTTTTTTTTATATTTAGGTCGACAATCAATGTTAAAACGAACAATAAAATTATTTTTTTCTTAATTTCATTAAGTAAAGCATTATCTACGCATTGTTTTGCAATTAACTTATTAAAAAAATAAGTATTAGAGAGATATCCACTGAAAAATAAAATAATTAACAAAGAATCAATATAGTTATTTAAACTGCCATGGTCGTTATTATTATAAACTTTGGAAATGTATTCGGGATATTTACCATGTATTATTATTTTGTTGTCGAGTTTCCGATATTTCGGCACTATTGCAAGCGCCATGGTCACGGAGGAACTGTCAGTACATCGCGAAATAGTTTTAAGGTAAACCGTATCGGTCTACCCTCCTTCTCACTCGTTTTTGTCGCGCACCACTACTATTGTCCGCACTGTTCTCACTACCAACTCGAACATGATCACGGCACACAATACTCACGGTATCCACTCGCGGTTTTTGTTTAGGTTGTTGTTTATTTTTACATAAACTGACCACTGGACGCCAGACACCCGGCAACTGAAAACCGTCTTCACGATTGAAATTTTTTTATATTTTGTTATTTCAATGGCTTCTCTCACCAACCTGGGTATGTAATGACGGTCTGCCGAAAGTATTTGTGGGTTATGTAACTCTATCCAATGATCAGTACCTGCCTCAAGTATATGCTCCGCAATCGCAGACTTCTGTGGTTCATTATTTCTGACCGCCCTAATATGTTCCTTCATTCGGCATGCAACCGATCGCTTAGTTTGCCCAATGTAGGAGCTTCCGCAGCTACAGTCGACTTTATACACACCCGGCTTCTCCAAGGGGAAACTGTCCTTGGGCGAGCGCAAGGACTGTGATACCTTTCTCAGAGGCGTGAAGATAGTTCTTACGGATATTTTCTTGAGAATGTTAGCGATCTTATCAGTCACACCTCTGACATATGGTAGGAATGCTGGGTGTCTTTCTACCTTGTAATTTAACTGTTTCTGCGTGCATCTAGGTGGCTTGATCCGTCCACTGTACCCATTGCGCTGTAAGACGCCGCTTATATGTGTTAGTTCAGCTTCCAAATGTTCCTCGTCACATAAGTTATATGCACGGTCAGTAAGCGACGCCACGACTGAATGCAATTGGCGTGGGTGGTGATGCGAGTCTGCATGTAGGTAGCGGTCTGTGTGAGCCGGTTTTCTATACACAGAGTGGCTGAGAGTCCCATCCGAACGAACACCAACCTTCACGTCCAGGAAAGCAATGGACCTCTCTATTTCCATTTCATAGGTGAAGCTCATTTTATTATGGATGTTGTCTAAATGAGCCACATAACCCTGTACATCACGCTCATCGCCCTCCATGATACAGAAGATGTCGTCCACATACCTTTTCCAAAGTTTGATGTTGTTTTGCGGGGCAGTAGTGATAGCCAGTTCTTCGAAATGTTCCATCCATAAGTTGGCCACCACAGGAGCCACTGGACTACCCATTGCTACTCCATCTATTTGTAGGTAGTATTCGTTACTGTACACAAAGTAATTTGTGAATAAACAATGATGCACAAGGTCAGCATAGATCTTAGAAATGCCCTTCTCTGCGATTTTGCGTTTGATTACTTCCATACAATCAACTATAGGAACATTTGTAAATAATGACTCCACGTCAAAACTCACCATCACTTCCGTTTCCTTCACTGTGGTATGGCGCAAAATTTGTATGAAATGTCGGGAGTCTTTGACGTACGATGTTGTTCTCCCCACCAACGGCTGCAGTACCTTAACTACGTGTTTAGCTAGTTCATAAGTGGGTGAGCCAATTTGGCTCACAATAGGCCGCAATGGTACGTTTGCCTTATGAACCTTAGGTAGCCCATATAATTTGGGGGGTTCAATGTTTCTGGGACGTAGCAGATACATCACTGTGTCGTCACCAATTTCTTGTTTGCACTCCTTTATCAACTTTTCCGTGCTTCGTTTGGTTCTCGCCGTAGGGTTATAGTTGACTTTCTTATAGGTTTTATCGTCACTTAAAAGTTTCCGAATTTTGTCGTCGTATTCTGTGACGTCTATAACTACCGTAGCATTCCCTTTATCCGCCTTGAGGACATAAATACTGTCGTCGTTCCTCAGTTCTCGCAGTGCGGAACGCTCGGCGGCCGTCATATTTGGCTGTGGAGGCTTGGCCCGACGCAAGGTAAGTGCCACTTCCTGTCTCACGACTTCTGCATCCTCTACCGGTATTTTGTTGCGTCTGACCACCTCCTCAACCGTACCTATCACTTTTTCATACGGAATACGAGTAGGTGTGGGGGCAAAGTTCCAAAAGTATCCCACACTTCTAGGATCATAGATGAAATAGGTAAGGGAACGGACTAACCTACCTAAGACATGTGCAACCTGATCGAAACGTTAGGCAATATAAACTATGTCATATTAGCATCAAATCTTATAGACAGTGAATAACACATAAGTAATTATGACCTAAGTAGTAAATTAGTTTTGTTTGGAGTCAAAGAAATAAATGTCAAACCATAAGGACTTTGTTTCACCTCGCCTCTTGTCATAAAGTGGTTTGTAAAGTCATAATAATACACAAAACCAGCTTTATACATCAAAGCGTGCAACGTTGAAGGTATCTTGTTAATGACATGCTCAAATTGTTTTGAAAGTACCATTCAAGGAATATTACAAAATAATGTCTTTATTTACAATAAGAATTACAATATACAAAATAAACATAATTATAGACTAAAAATATTTACATTACAAAATATCGTTTAAAAAATCCTCCGCGTCATTGCCGACTGGGAAGGTTCCCAGAATGCTGGCTGTGTTACCACATTGGATGGCGATACTTATTCTTTGGGCCAGAAAATAGCCAGCCTTCTGGTCCTGAGAAGCATCGATTAGGCGTTTACAAAATAACAGAATGCAAAGAATATCTTAGGTATATTCGGAATAGAAACGTTACTTTTATTTCTTTTATGGGTCGACAGTGACAGTATTATACTGACGGTATTATATTAGACATATTATACTGAAACTGAAAATATACTATGTATTAAGAGTCAAAGAATGTCTCGGCGAGACACCGAGTATTTCCTGTTTTGCGTCGAATTGCGACCGCTCGACTCATGCTGTTTACACTGGAGCAATTCTTTTGTGACATCCTGTAAGACACTCGTGACTAGTGAACTGTATTATATTTTATTACTATATTTTAAAACGAGCCCATGGATTGACCTGCTTGGGAAGATTCTCTCTGATCCTTACAGGAATCTATTATTAAAGAGCTTTATAACATAAACATATATTATAACTCCGTCATAATCAGTTTCCCAGTTTCAGAGAGTATTTTGAAAGTCATCAGATGCATAGGTACTTTATGGCTTAAAGTACCTACGCATCTGATGACTATATAGTAAGTACTAGCTGATAACATCGGCTCTGCCCGCGTGATTTAGTATTCTGTTCCCAATTCGTGAAAGAATTTTCCAAATTGGTTCAGTAGTTACGATTTTACGAAGTCTATTCAAGTCAAACAAACAAACAAGGAAATCTTTCCTTTTTATAATATTAGTATAGAAGTAATACATAAGAAAAGTACCTACTGTTTAAAGAACATTAAATATTGAATGTCGTAGAGCCCTGCTACGAGCTTTGTATTCTGTAGCAATATACTTTCGGAATAACACTACAAGGTAAAATTATGTGGTAGAAATAGGTACGTACCATCAAAGCCTTTAATAAAAGCCTTATTACAAGCTTTTGTTGGTATCAGCCGCTTTGTGCGAAAGTGGGCCATTTAAAATTAACTTCGCTCTAATTTTATATTTGTTCAATGTTTTATACCGTTTCTATGAACTTTGAAAATGAAAATTTATGTATATACTCGTAATACTATATGTATTACGCCTATATCCCCAGAGTAGGGGGTAGGCAGAGGTGCATTACACACATTTTGTCCATAGTATTTTTGGTTCCACGTAATAGACTTGCCGTTTCAGGGCATTATTGCCCTGAAACAGCAAGTCTCTCTAGAGACAAGGCTCTTTAAAACGGAAGGTATGAAAACAATGAAATTCTTAGGTTCTATTCTAGGTTTATATATCTCTTACTTTTTGTCTATTACTATGAACGCAGTGTTGAATTCAATGTGGGTAACTCGTCGGCACATGCAGACACTTCCACTTTCTCATAGAACGAATACAAGGAAATGATTTAAGTGCTATATTTGTATGTCTTGGTACTCGTACTACGGCTCGCTGACTATAAAATTATGATGACATACAGTACGTTGAGTTTCGGGTATCAGTAATTTTTTTTTAATTCAGCCTCCACGTAGGTATGTTTATCTAATATTATATGGCTACTGACCGCGGTATGGCTATCAATCTACCAATGAGACCATGTTAGTTATAAGGAAGGAAATTCCCTAGAGCGTCGATCAACAGAGACAACATGTTATGTGCTGTTTTATGTAATTATGTTTCACTATTTAATCATCATCATCATTCACCGAGCCTTTTCCCAACTAAAGTTGGGGTCGGCTTTCCAGTCTAACTGCGATTCGGCTGAACATCGATATTTTCCGTGAAGCGACTGCCATCTGACCCATGGGCGACATCGAAGTTCTGTAGTTAGACCGGTCGGATTTTTGATTTATGGCTCCAACTACCCCTAACGACTGCCATAGATGTTTGTATGACAACCGGGACCGACGGCTTAACGTGCTCTCCGAGGCACGGAGGGGTCTCAGTGTCTTAAGAAATGGTCACCCATCCTAAGACCGGCCTGACTCGATGTTGCTTAACCTTTGCAATGTGTTAACATTGTCGGTTACCACTAGACCACGAGCCCCTCTGTTGTTGTTTCAAATGTTTCACTATTTAATATTAAATTAAATTTAAAAACAACGGCAAGTTAAACAGAACTAAATGAATAGAAAAAAGAAATACATGGCATTTCCATCGTCTGTTATCGTTTCGTCCGAAATCTAAAATTAAAATATCTTTCTTAAAAACATTGCTTCATAAAGTTGGTAATACGTTGGTTAAACCAAATCCTGAGGACTTGATTGATATTCCTCCTAATAAGTTCAAAGTAGAAGTGAAAAAATATTTGATGAAAAAAGGCTATTATAATGTAGACGAATATCTTAATGATAAAAATGCATGGTGGTAATCTCTTGCTGTTAGCCACTCGCACAATATAAATTATTACAATTTAACAAAACTATATTTAAAAAAAAGAAAATGGATTATCTATGTACCTGAGTTTCTAGCTGGTATCTTCTCAGGAGAACCAACTTACCGAACCAGCGAAAGAATCATTATTAAATGGTTTATTTATGTACTTAATTTCGTATTCTTATAAGATTGCTTGACATAAAATTGTAAAATTTTCAATATTCGTATGTACTCTTTATTTTATGTATGTACTATTTAAGTATTAATATCTTTTTAATCGTCAATGAAATTCATCTTTTAAACCTACACTAAACGTTCTAACTCATCGGGCGCCCCAGTAAGATGTTTGAACGACGTTAGTGTGAAACTGCATAGAGTTAAAAATAGTTTAGTGATTGAAATAGATACATAAATAAACAGACAATTAGTCATAAAGGACCACACATGGCCACCATCCTGGAGCAAGTCTTCGGGTTGTCTTTAATAAATATTTTTATTAAGTATTATGTTTATGGTTTTCGAAGTTATGACGTTTTGGTATCTGCTGCATTGGGTTTTACAGAGTACAATGAATTTCATAAACTCAGCTTTATGGTTCGTGAAAATAAGTTGATGGTCAATGCTGTTTTATTGGTACCTATTTGTACATACTCGTAATATAACGGCCCGCTGAGTGGACGACTGTTTAATGTTGCCTACATTGTTTACAAACCATATGTGGAAGCTTGTAATTGGCTATTGTTGGCATAATATTCATAACTAATGTGCCGTAAGCTCCCCAAATAAAATAAAAATAAAATAAATAACAATACTCTACATATTAGAATAACAACGCGGTATAACCTATATGACATTATCGTTCGTTACACCTCGAGTACCATTCGCGCGTTTAAAGTATATAATAATAATAATAATAAAGGAAATGGAAGGGTAAAGAGTTACATGGACGTTTCTATCAGGCCCTACATGGACCTGATATTGATTTAAAATCATCAGTAACCTGGCTACGATTCGGTAATCTATTTGGAGAAACCGAAGGGTTTGTCTTTGCAGTTATGGACGAAGTTGTCATGACTAAAAATTACCGGAGGTATATTCTGAAGTATGGTACGGTTGACATATGTCGGGCGTGCCACCGTCCTGGAGAGTCCCTTAGGCATATTATCTCTGGTTGTTCTAGTTTGGCTAACGGCAAGTATTTGCATAGGCATAACCAAGTAGCTAGGATTGTCCATCAACAACTTGCTCTGAAATACAAACTCGTGGATTCAGAAGTACCGTATTACAAGTATGTGCCCGACACAGTTCTCGAAAATGATCATATCACATTGTACTGGGACCGATCTATTATCACTGACAGGACTATTGTTGCAAATAGGCCTGACATAGTGATAGTAGATCGGTTAGAGCGCCGTGCAATAATAGTTGATATTACTATTCCGCATGACGGCAATCTCGTGAAAGCCGAAAAAGACAAACAAGTAAAGTACTTGGATTTGGCCCACGAGATTGTCGACATGTGGCATGTAAGCTCAGCTGTTATTGTACCGATAGTCGTTTCCGTGCATGGACTGATAGCCAAGAGCCTCGACCAACACCTACAGAGGCTCTCGTTAGACGGTTGGATTAAGGGCCTGATGCAGAAGGCAGTGTTGCTCGATACGGCACGCATCGTGAGGAAATTCCTCTCTCTGGAGCCGTAACCACCGGTAGCTTGGTCCTTGTACCCGATGCCGGTGGGTCACTATTTTTTATATTTTTAAATATATTTGTATTTTTTATAGATTTATTTAAAAATATATTAAATATGTAATTAAGTTAAATAAAGGAAATAATAATAATAAATTGTTTATTGACACGAGTAGTACTTTACAGAATGTTTCTTAATTATTAGTACATAATTTTATTATAATAAGTTCAGATACTGAAACCCATACTAGGCCAGAGCCTGTATCATGGGAGACAGCGCTCTTTTTCAATATATAAGTGTGACAATTTCAGACACTATTATTAAAGCTTGGGGACATTAAAGGTAAGTACAATTATTGCTACGACTGGGTGCTGCGGGGTGCGTTGCCTAGGGGTGTCGGCGTAACGTGCTACGCCGACGATACCCTCGTCACGGCGCGGGGTGCAACGTACCAGGAGGCAGCACTCAAGGTCACGACGGGTGTTGCTCGAGTCGTGGGTCGGATACGGCAGCTGGGACTGGAGGTGGCCTTGCACAAGTCCGAGGTTCTGTGTTTTCACAGACCTCGGAACGGTCCACCAGAAGGTTCCAGCATAAATGTGGGAGGCGTTAGCATCGGCATCAAGCCCTCGATGAAGTACCTAGGGATCGTACTTGATAGCCGATGGAACTTCGGACCACATTTCCGAAGTTTGGTCCCCAAGGTGACGCAGGCATCGGTCGCGCTTTCGCGACTGATGCCCAACCTAAAGGGACCCAACGCCTCCTGCAGGAGACTGTACCTGGGGATCGTGCGGAGTATGGCCCTATACGGGGCTCCCGTATGGGCGGATAGGTTGGCGGTCAAGGGGAACGTGACTCTGTTAAACAGACCACTTAGAACCTTGGCCGTCAGAACCGTACGGGGGTACCGCACGATCTCCGGAGAGGCTGCATGTCTCCTAGCCGGGACCCCTCCATGGGACCTGGAAGCGAGAGCCCTTGCGTCATTGTTCCAATGGCGCAAGGAGGCGCTGGAGCGGGACCACAGGCCTGCGTCTCGAGAAATCGAGGACCAGCGGTCCCAACTCCGCCAGGATCTCATGGAGTCATGGAGGGTGCGACTTGAGCAACCCAAGGGGGGTGCCATCTTCATCGCGGCGGTGAGACCGATCATGGACGATTGGCTGCAGAGGCAGCATGGTGACCTCACGTACCGTGCGACGCAGATGGTTGCCGGGCATGGATGCTTCGGTAGCTATCTGTTTCGCATGCATCGTGAGGTCACACCCCGGTGTCAACACTGCGAGGTTTCCGACGACGACACCGCACTCCACACGTTGGTGGAGTGCTCAGCGTGGGCGAGTCAGCGCCGGGACCTCGTAGTGGGTCTGGGCGTGGATACCCTCTCGCTGGGGACCATGCTTCAAGCCATGGTATCCAGCGGGAGTAGGTGGAACGCGGCCGTGTCCTTCTGCGAGCAAGTCATGCTCGCGAAGGAGGCGGCCGGGAGGGAGAGGGAGCGTACCCTCCCCGCCGAGTTCCGTAGTCGGCGGCCAGGCCGCCCCAGACTACGCGACTACGCCCAAGACTATCGTCCTCCATGATCGGGGCCTGAGGACGGCGGGATCGCCACCCACCGTCCTTACAGAAGCAGGCTAGAAGGGTTGCGTGCTGCGGGGCCTTTGCCCCATAGCACGCAACCAGATTCACTCACTGACGCGGGATAAAACCCGACCCCAATGACGCGGGATTCTCGTCCCGACCAAACACCCGCAGAGACCACAGGGGTGGTCAAAGTCCGCCGGGCGCCACTGGACATACCCTCTGCTAGTAACCAGGGACGCCCGGCAACGGACGTTAGAGCGGCCGCGGCCTTGGGCCGCGGAATTAAAAAAAAAAAAAAAAAAAAAAAAAAAAAAGTACAATTATTGAATTAACGTTACATATGGTAAGAGTGTAAACTATTCAAGTATAAATGATAATGTTTTCTTGTCGGTGTGTGTGTGTTATGTGTGTGTGTATATGTATGTGTGTGTATATGTACCTACCTATAACATAACGATATAAATAATACTATCATGCTAAATAACTTTTTACTATAATATTTAGTTACTAATGGAATTATCGGGATATTTACCATGTAACGTTGGTTTGAGTTGATTGTTAAAATGATAGTTTAAATACCTACAAACGAAGTTATCCGCGAACAAACATAAAAAATACATACGGTCGAATTGAGAAACCTCTTTTTTTTTAGTATACCATTTATTATATTTATATGATTTAAGGCAATATGTACATGGGAGTCGAAGTCACACGGTTATCTTAATAAAATATGGTTATCTATCTAGGGTTAAAGAAATCGTCTCGTAGTAAACAACGTCGGCAATGTTTCTAAATGGCTGGCAGCATTGTCACGTTGTATGGTAATGCTAATTCCAGTAATTCGTTTAGTCGTAAAATGTTATCTAGAAACTTACAATCTGCCGTTGCCATAAAACTCAGGTTAGGTACCTATAGAATAGGTAATAAGTTACCTACTTGTATAAAAAAAAATTTTTTTTTGAATTTATTTAGAATTACAATGTACATAATATACATAATGATATACTAAAAATATTTACATTATAAAATATCGTTTAAAAAATCCTTCGCGTCATTGCCGACTGGGAAGGTTCCCAGAATGTTGCCACGTTGGATGGCGATACTTATTCTTTGGGCCAGAAAATAGCCAGCCTTCTGGTCCTGAGAAGCATCGATTAGGCGTTTAGCAATGTCTCTATAAAGGCGGCGAGCACTCGGACCCCATGACCCCAGTGTCTCAACCCCAAACGGCTCAAATATGTAATCATAATATTATTTTAATGTAGAGGAGACTGGACCAAAACGAATAGCTCAAGGTTTGAGGGTGCAGATCACTTTATTATTTTTAAACACAGGTAGACTTAATCAATCGATTTCCAAAAATGGAGGAGGTTCTCAATTGGTCTGAACTGTGTGAACCGACTTCGATTTTTTTTTAAATGAAAGATACTACTTCCGCAGTCGTCCCATTTCAATTTGGTCTCATTCCGACAATTATTTAGTCTTCTTCTTTTTTTAAAAACGTGACTCCATCGATATTCATCGATGATTTCGCCAATGTCAAGGTAATGCTTGATTAGTTGATAGTCCCGCACAGAAGAACTAGTTATTCCTAACTAGCTCAAGGTGCAGGACAAGAAACGTTGTTTCGTATGAGAGTGTCTGGAAACCCGATTTTTGCGGAGCGCCAGAGGTAACCTAAAAAGCCACCTGCCACGCGCTCAGCAAAAATCGAACTTCCAATTACGAGTATTTAGTCCCATTTCGCTTATTTGAAGTCGGTTGTTGTGTCAACTTTTGACGTGTATTTTACTATTCGCATATTGTACGTTATCATAGTAGTGTAACACTCAGAAAATTATACTTAACATAAATTGGAAAAAGAAACAAAATTTGTAACCTCTAGAAGTCCTTATTTGTCAAATTCAAAAAGTGACCATAAATTAGGCTTCGTTCATCTCTATAACCGTCTAACTCAACTCAACACTTGCAAGTAATTTTCTAATAAACATATATGTCAAAGGAAACTGATATTTATATTTTATACATAAGCTTTACTCTCGTATGATTTAAACAACCCCAAGGATTCGAGTACACTCAAGTACGGTCGTATAATCACGTGCAACCGCAAGTGTACCCTTTCACTTTGATGGCTATTTTTCGCCACAATTTGCGATGTTACTTTGCCACTCATTCGTTAAAATTTAGGGATTCAAGTAAGCTCTTAAATAATTTGGACGTTTAAATTATTTCTCATATGAATATTGCAGTTATGAAGACATACGACTAGGTGTTTTAAAGTTCAACACCCAACTAGGTTTTGGAATTAGGATGAAAATAATTTTTACTTTACCATCTTTTTTTTATCAGCGGCTGCACCTACGTCCATTGCCGAGCGCCTCCGGTAAACACAGAAATAATTCTCAGTGGCAGGCGCCCGGCGGTACTTTGCCACCTTGTTAGTCATGATACTGTGATGGGGCAGAAATAAGTCCATACCATTTTCCCTTACTTACTACTGTTGAAGGCCTCGCTTTCTTCATTAAGTTCATCTTTACGTCAAAAGTATCATCTTACCATGCACCATTGTAGTACATCACGTTATAAAGTTTCCTTTCCTACCACGTATTTTATCAGTTTTGCAATTATGTGATTTTGTTAAACCACAGGGATTCTTGTACGAGTATAAATGTATGTTTTTGCTACACAGTAATTTCCAAGATGTTTATGGGTTTCACCAAATCTTAGGGGCAACAGATAAGGCTCTGGCAAGCTGTTCCCTGTAAGCGACCTGGCAAGCCCCCACTTACAACTTAGGACTAATAGTGCTAGTAGTTACTGTCCAAAAGTGGACGTAGAACCCCTTTTTGAACACAGACATGGTGATATTAAATATGTACGAATGTAGTAATTTCCCTCGATTGCCTATAGTTACTCTAAAGTAATAGAAATACTGTAGGTATACATACTTAGTACCTTTAATTAATTAGTGACCAATTAACCTTACTATTATAATCATGTGACATTAATTTATGAAATAATGGAAAGAGGAAATTGAATAGGTACATCCTTCAGTTAATTAACAAAATGACGTGTCACAATTCCCTGCCATCGAACCCCAGTGTACCCTTATGTCACGGTATGACACCTTTCACGGGAGTGTCACAAATGTACGTTACTGTCGTGTCTCTTAATGACGTCATTTCCCTTGTCATTTCCGTGAACATTTTTTAGAGCAAGGGAGTGAATTACTTAAGTCATCGTTGTTTACAATTACTCTAGTTGCTGTAAATCATAATTAAGTAGGCATTTCTTTTATGGCTTACAGACGAGTAGGTATAGATGACGCCTATTATATTCCCCAGTAGGTGGAAGGAAGTATTTTATTCTATCATTTACCTAGTACATTTTGATATTAAAGTCCCCGTATGCTAGTAATACTCGTAATTGTACCAAATAGTGTCTTTAAAATAATATATGGTTATTGATTTTTTTACATTTTATTTAAATTAATAAATTTTATGTGTAAGAACCCTCACAGTAGGTATATACTTACGTCTGTGATTTTGAAAAGATGGGCAGAGGTATTTAATACGCCGATATATTTCGTTTCAAGGCCATTGCGGCCATTAAGGAACTTCTTTGTCATTCGATGGTGAGGCAAGTGAGTTTGGCTTGGGTCTCTAACATTTTGGTGGTACACTTATCAAAATCAAAATCAAAATATCTTTATTCATGTAGGTTGCAAAGTAACACTTATGAACGTCAAAAAAGAAAATCCTTCTACATTTACATTTACCACCAGATTCGCAAGTCAATAGGTAGAGCCTGTGAGGAAAGAACCTGGCAAGAAAACTCACGGCCACTCTTTTTATTCGCCAGTAAATACAATGATTCTGTTACAACAATAAAAAGAGGGCTAGGGCAGTACGTGACCATGTGTGGACCAAGTGAACTTACAAATTATGGATCTTTGTTATTATCCCGATACGTATACTAAGTATATACGATACGATATTTATACAAGCTAGAGTAGCTACCTAGTTACGCACGTATCAGCGGATCTAGTCGTATATAAACACCTTCCCTCGCGTACTGATTTGAGGCCACAATAAATTGTGCTCTTCCTTGCACTAAGTGCTGTACAACATTTGTTCTTATCACCTTTAAAATAAGTTAGACTTCTCTGTGACACCTGACCCCGGTAACGGGAGTAGATGCAGTCATGAATGAGAATGACGAATGGAACAGGCCAGTCGAGTTACGTCTCATTCGTGATCATTAAAAATATAATAAATATTACGGTGCTTCGTTATATAACACTTCACAGTATTATATTATATTATGTCACACATTTTCAGACAGCGGACTATTAAAAGAGTTTTTTTTTATTTTGCTTTTGTGGATAGCGTTCGACGTAAAGAAAAAGAAAAAATTAAGCACATTAATAGTTTAAATAACTAATTATAATATAAAGACGATATCGAGTTATATTTTTATTGAACGTGAAAAAAGTTAATACCGATACCGTGTTCGACATCATCATCTTCCACCGAGCCTTTTCCTAACGTAGTTGGGGTCGGCTTTCCAGTCTAACTGCGAATTGGCTGAACTTCGATATTTTACGTGAAGCGACTGCCATCTGACCTCCACAACCCATGGGCGATATTGAAGTTCTGTAGTTAGACCTGTCGGATTTTTAAGGGCTCGGACTACCCCTGACGACTGCCATAGATTTTCGTATGACAACCGGGACCGATAGCTTAACGTGCTCTCCCAGGCACGGAGGGGTCTCAGTGTCTTAAGAAATGGTCACCCATCCTAAGACCGGCCTGACTAGATGTTGCTTAACCTTTGCAATGTATTAATGTTGTCTGTTACCACTAGACCACGAGCCCCTATAATATAAAGACAATATCGAGTTATATTTTTATTGAACGTGGTTACGTGAAAATAGTTAATACCGAAGAAATGATTAAGTATCATTATCGTCATAAAGGCTCCTTTCCTATGCAGGTGTTATGAGGTTAGTAGTTCATTGTTCCGGTGGCATTTGAAGCGATATATTTTATTAACTTCGCGGACCTTGAGCCAGTTATTTATAAGTTTTATCAAGCTTCTTTTGACATTGACATTACCGTTATTAATTTTATACAGATTTTTTTTTCTGGTTGACATGCCTCTTAAAGTCTTTATTTACAACTAGCTGTTGCCCGCAGCTCCGCCTGCGTGTTATAGCTTTCTTGATCACCAGTTACTGATTTATTATGTATAGCTGTTGAGCGATATTGTATCTTAAGATAAAATATTACAGTATCTTAGCCGTCAGCATCGCCCCTTAGTGAACTCCACTGCGGGTGACGTAACCTACGATAAACTTATTATTTGCGGTTGGTACAGTAATCGGGTCTAGGGATCGAACCGCAAAATTAAGTTTGTTTTTATTGTATATACTTTTTCGGGATAAAAAGTACCCAGTGTGGTGCCCAGGATATTAAAGAATAATTATACCAAGTTTCATCGTAATCGAACCGGTAGTTTTTGCGTGATGCCTGAACAAACAGACGGACAGACAGACAAAAAAAAATTTAATTACATTTTTGGGTTCGGTGTCAGTCTAGTAACACCCCCTGCCATATATTTTTTTGATATTTTCAATGTACAAAATTTTCACTTCTACAGATTTATTATAAGTATACATATAGATAAGAATTACAAAATACATACAAAACAATACAATCGAAACTAACTAAATATGTACATTACCTATTCTAATTATACCTACCTACTAAGATTACATCTAAATTCTAATATGCGTCAAAGAATTCCTCCGCCTCGTCGCCGACTGGCAATGTTTCGAGAAGGCTAGCAGCATTGCCAAGTTTTGTATGGCAATGCTTATTCTTTGTGCCAAATAGTAACCAGCCTTCTGGTCTTGAGAAGTGTCGATCATGAGTTTAGATAAAATTTTGAATATAGGTATTATCAGAAATTGATACATAGTGTAATTAGATTACTTGATATTAGAAAATCAGCTGGTAAAAAAACCAGAGTTTTAATTCAAAGCGATATAACTCTGTCAAAGTATTTTTTGTCATAACGCTGTGGGAATTTTTACCATCAATTTAATTATTTTTATTTGATCGAAATTCAAAATTCTGGCTTCGTAAGAACCTGGGTAATTCTGTATGCTTTTGATGAGTGCAAGAAAATCCGAAATCGGCCGAGTATTCGCCGAGAAACAATTTAACACAATTTAACATAAATCGTAATTTCACCCGTTGAGGGCTCGCTTCGCTCAAAAAGAATGTGTTTTGACTTGCCTGTCAAGACAACAACAAACATCTCTGATTTGGTTTCAAGCCACGTCTAGAGCAATTCGTTACCTGTCTGAATAAAAATGCAATACGGTCTGTGCTCGGTCTGTGCTTTAAATTAAAATTAAATGTACCAATAATAATACGAGAATACTCTAGTCACGAAGACAATTAAAGAATAGAACTCGACATAGATATATTTAGCATATACGTGTACCTACCTTACCTATATAAAGTTAAGATACTAATTATTACCTGTGGCTACACTTGACTCTTTATAGGTAACTGGGTGGGACTTCACAGCGTCTACACAAAATTCACTACTTTTCTCTGCATTATTATTTAAAAAAACCGGTCAAGTGCGTGTCGGGCATGATAGTGAACTTTATATTCGAATAATACAGTTAGGTAGAGATCGGGACCAAGAAAACTAATTCACGGAAGTGCTGCTGTTTCCATAAAAGCTACTTCCGTAAATTCAATGCCAAAATTACGGACTACTTTGCAAAATAAAAAAAGGGCCCAATTTGTAACTATGGTATCGGGCAATAGTAGTACAAATACCTGATACCATAGTTACAAATGTAGACCTTCTAGACTGTTATTCACGTAAATCTTCCATTAGATGTAGGTAGTGTAGATTAACGGTATTTTGACATAACGTCTATGTGCATACATTGATCCTCATTGAGGTACCTAATAAGTTGTCATATATTTGTCAGACACGATAATTTACTGCTCCAATTTTTCTGCTCCCGATGGACTCCCAGTAGTTAAATTAAAATATACGTAATTTTTAGTAGTAGTTAGTTGGTTAGGTTGTTAGCCATCGACGTGCTCGAGAGCTCACCCTCGTTTCCAACTGCACTTGTCGACTCGCCTCTCATCCTGCACAACTACTTCACATACTTTGCAACCTCTCTACCTCTCACTATTATCTCGCCCAGCCCGAGTCACTTCTAGTCTGCCTGGTTAATGTGTGTTAGTTTTATGCAAATCGTGAGTAAATTGAAAATGCGTATTTGTTTTTAAATATTAAAACATAATTCAACCAGCCCTAAGAGTGGCAGCGTAGATAATATTTCTGATAGGAAGGTATGTTGTACCTATACTTATTTCATTGATTTATTATGATAACCTGACCATTATCAAAGGTGTTCCAATACGCTATTCACCTTAATTTTTCTTGAAGCTAACATATTTTGATTCGGCAACTGTTTTCCGAACACCGATTCACCATTGGACTGTTAGTCGACAGGACGATTGATTCTTTTTTTTAACTTTTGCTTTTCTTAAGATTGTCGGCGAACTCTCCGGAAATGAAAAGGTCTAACTACTAAGAGCTTCGCTGGTGTGCTCTTAGCTAATTGACATAGCCTACGCAAAGCTTAAAAAATAGCCATCCTAATGACTGTCATCTCTGTTTCATATAAAAAGAAATCAAATCCTTATCAATATAAAATCAATAAAAATAAACGCTAATGGCAGAACTTTTTCTATAATCCATTTGATAGACAACAATTTGGACAAAGTTCTTAGCAAAAATACAGATAAAACAATAACAACAGGAATACCGATATCTTAAGGAAAAAATAAATACGAAATAATAAAGGTTCTATGAGCGAAGCTTTACGTGACTTAGGAGATAAACAATCCTATTTTTACGTGAAGATAAGAAAGGGATGCTTGTCAAGTATTTTTTGGTAAAGACAATTAATTGATCGTGTTAAGGAAGCCACCAAATATTAGGTACATTTATATTGGTAGTTGCTAACGGTATACATATAAACGAGCATGTTTCCCTGAAGGGCAGACATATATGCTTAGGTAAACGCCACGTTTCGGCAGTTTGTTGGTCAAACCTTTTGACTAGAGTCTCTTCCGTTAAACGAACGCACCCCGCATGTGTTAGTTGCCCAAGTATTAGTTTTATACTATGCTGCTAGTATATTTATTGCTCCTGTTAGGTTATTCTGTTAATGTTACTCTGATTGTTTTTGTTCTTTGTGCCTATATAACTACCTACCTACCATCCTGCGCTATTTATTAGAAAGAAGAAATCCAACAACAAGAACTATTTACAACCGACTTCCAAAAAAACCTATTTCGGTCATTTGAAGTCGGTTGTTGTGTCAATTTTCGAGTTGAATAAATGTGGTTTACTCTCTTAGCATTTATGATGTCACAGGATGTCACATAGATACATCGTACGAGCATTTACAAGTTGGTCGGTAAATATATCTAATGATATCATCAACATCTGTTTAAGTGTGTCGTTTGTAGACACAGATTTAACTTTAAATGAATTTCGTTCCTGCTTATGAAGAATTTAAAAATGTCATTGCAAAATAAATCTATACCTATGTAGGTATAAAGACTTTTGTCTTGTAGTCAGTAATGTGCAGTCAAGTGTAATTGCAATCTTCCTTACTAGTTCATTGTTGTCATTGTGAAGGAACAGGTGATTCGACTCTACCCTTATCTCTCTCTCTATGGTGAGGTTTGCCGGCACGGGGATTTTAGGAATTATAGTTTCGTTTGGATAAATGACGACGACATACATACTTACTTATTTATTTGTTGTTTTGTTAGTCCATTATTGCAATGTCTCCGTACATCCTTAGTGCCTGTGCCTACATTATTTATAGATTCCCCAGAAGGGGAGATTGAGAGATTAATTTTGCACGTGTCAGTCAAGTAATGGAGGGCAAGCCGCTTATCGGATTGTTTTATGTCTTCATCGTTTTAATAAACAAGTTGCAGTAACTCTATTAAATAATTTCATTTCAGAATAACTGTAGATAACTATTTGCAAATGGCGAATTAATAACCTCTTCATTTTTTAAATTGGTGTAAAATGATGTATTGTGGGTTATCTACAGAGCATATCTATGATTGTGTAGAGCCTAAACCATATTTGATCTAATAGATAATAACACCAATATTGTCGTAGAATAATATAAAATCCAACTTTATGAGCATTCTTGCAATCACCCGAAGTGCTGTTTTGTACCTATTTATCCTCGTAGCCAATACATCCAAGTTTCATTATTATACTGAAAGGCCACACTCGACTGTTTTACGAACACACCGTGTTCGAATTAAAACACCAACTTCCTATGACCACAGTCCAGCTCCAGCATCAGCAGAATTTTTCGAAATCACAATAAATGTTTAAATATTAAAAAAAATAAAGTTAACTTTGAAGATTTGTTCTCAGACAGCCGAGCGGGTATCACGACACATTCACGTCGGTTTCCCCAAAAGGGTTAGTAGTGGTATATGAAAGGCCCACACTTATGTGTACATTGATGTCACCGTAGGATTTTAATGGTTGTAATGATTGATGAAATGGTTGTAATTACTGGCGATTGGAAAAAATAGCACTGAGTTTTTATTGCCAGGTTCTTCTCTCACAAACTCGATCTGAAGATTGACAAAACTACAACAAAGCGTAACTTGTGCATAACTAATTGTTTACACTTGGGTAACTTAGAGCATTAATGTCTAGGAGCATGTCTAGGATTTAATATGTAACGAGGTAATTGTTTCAATTGAATTCAACTTGTAAGTAAATAAGTTTAACATGTATGGCATCGTTCGTCTCGAGGGCGTTGAAACTTAAACTACGCGATGCCATTAGTGTGAATCTATTTCGGTATCTTTTCAAGTAGTGGTCAATGTGTTTATAATATAAACAACAGGAACATCATGTGAGGGGTTTGTTAGTACCTTCCGTGGCGTCACGTCAACCGATTGTTAAATTATAGAGGGAAAGGGACATTGCCCTTCGCGCTTCCTATCTTCTAATTCGTTTGTATGTTTAAAATATTGCTTCTTTTAACCCATTAAATTGCTTTACTCATCAATGTTTATTTATTGAAAGATTTTAATAATAGATACCTTATTGTTTTTGTTTTTTTTTCGATGACTTAAAGATCATGTCATCTGACACGTTTGACAATATAAAGAGTATTACATCTAGGGTTATTCTTAAACCTGCTTAAACGAATTAAATGTGGTATTACCTAAGTAAGTCGAGATTAACTGTAAAACCATTTACCCTTTTATAATTTATATTAGGTACGTAAAGTTACAGTTTGCTAAACTACTACATTAAATAAACTTTTAATTGATTTCAGGTCACAGCTTTGTGCAGAGAATAGAGAGAAATAACACTACACCCTTACGCTGCATCGTTAAAAGTTACTTGTGTGAACTGAATTAAACAATACCGTGAACTGTGTGTTTCAATTAACTAACGTATATTTCGCGGGCTTTTAAAGCTTCAGTGAACTTACCCTCCGGTATTCCGGGGTGTGAAAAGGTAGTGAAAATAGCCAAAGTGTCTCCCATAAAGTTGTCGGCTATGGACAGTAACTCGGTGTCTCCGATGCCGGAGTTGGCACCGATAGCTGAGTTCGATAAGTCGCCTCCTTCGCCACCGAACGAGGAGGTGCCGATGGACGACCTGCCACCGCCTCCTGCAACCATCTCGCAGGCCGAGGGGAAGAAAATTAAACTGTAAGTACTTTGTAATTAAGATTTAGTGTACTCTTATGCCGAAGTCGCGGTTATTGTCAAGTTATAAATTTCCATACATATTGTTTGTATTATCTTCAAACATAAAGGGCAAACAGGAATCTAAACGCCTAGCGAAAGACAAGAGACGATAGAAGGAAATTTGAGATGTATAAAAGATAAAAACGAAGGTTTTAGTTTTAATAAAAGAAGATGAGAAGAGTAAATGTAGTGTAGTGAAGGAGACTGATAAAGATGAGTGAAGGGTACGAAATATGAAGAATGGGAAAGCCGTACGGTATTGCATGGAAAATATTGCAAGAAGATGGCTATTTGAGGCTGACTTTATTCTTCAATAATTGTTGTATGACGATCCCCGATGAGTGGTGCAATAGTTGCCTAACTATCGAGACATAAATCTCATGTCACACAGTATGAATGTTAGCTGGTAGCTAATCTAAAAGTGCTTGTGTTAGGAGTCGGTAAAAGCGAGCGGCCGTCATGGTATCGACAGAAAGTAATATGGTTAAAAAGGTGCAAAGTATGAATGTAGAGGGCTTTAGTAGTAGAGATAGGCCCAAGAAAAGATGGATAGAATCCGTGAAAGAGGATATGACAAGGAAAGGAGCGACTGAGGAGATGAAGTCGTATACTTTTTATAGGGACCTACTTACCTAGGAGCCTCCTTTTCCTTGCCCTTTCATTTTACTTACATCTTTTTTAAAAGGATCCACCTTCATAGAGCAAATCTCTATGACTAATTATATATTTGCAGTTTAATTGGCAACTGAAACAGATTTTTTATAAACGTGAGTATCGATTTTTTCCATTACATTTCGCCAGACATTTGCACTTGGTTTACTGGCAATTTTTTTTTATTTTATTGTAAAACAGTGGTGACATCTACCGGTTCAACTACAAACTAAATCAACATTGCATCCTTCAAGTAGTGTGCCCAAGAGTGGCCAATGGCTGACACGCATGCGGCAGTATTACATAGTCACTCACATCATACAACACAAAGCAACGTAGTTCCTAACCATGCCGCTAGATAGCAGCACTTCAAGTACACTAAAGTGAATACTCACGTAATGATAAGGATAACACACTACACTTTGTTGTTGATCTAATGCATGTCCTTCATAAATATTGACAACACATCCATGTACTTGAGTAATTTAAGACAGAAAACATATTTTACAAAATATGTGAATAAACAATTCGTCCCTTTCTGACTGGTACTCGATCATAATTGGTGATCTCAGTCTCACACGAAAGACTGGTTCAACGAAGTAGGGCGCTTGCCTTGTCCGGACCGAGTCGACATCTCAGAGAGTGACGATACGCACCTCTCTTGAAGTATGGTCATGTGATAAATTGCCGCCAATACTATTTGATATTCGAAATTTAATTCTTTGGATCGACTGTGTTTGGTGTTTAGTGAAAAAAATTGTTTCAAGCCAGTGTTAATTCAACTTCTGTTTTCAAATTCGAAGAAATGGCGCGAGGAAAGAGTCAAAAGTATGTTCATTCATTTTTAATTAATTAATATTGTAATTGACACAGTTTAGCTACTTTTACGAAAAGTAATTGAACTCTTGACAGGTACCAACTCTAATGTGCTTTCTTTCTTATGAATAAATTCTATAGAGTGCTTCTTTGTACTAATAAGTTCATTATTTCGGCATCTGTGACCTTCGAAACCTTTCGAAAACTCTTTTATAGTTTGCTTGCTTGAGTTAAGTAGATTTGATTTGAGTTTATTTTTCTCTTCATGAGAACTTAATATAGGTAACTTTAATATCTTTATTTATATTAGTTAGTATATTTTAGTACCTACCTATTTGAAATCATAAATATTCATATTAGAAATGCAGACATATTTGGAATTCGAAAAATATTTTAAACTTTATTTTGCGTCGTATCCACAACATATTTTCTTACGTCATAAATGGCACTAGGAAGTGTACAAAATATAAAATATTTTCATAATTTTTTTTTACAATTCTGTAGTGTTGAAGTTACATTTTGTAGAATATAATTATTTAGTGAATTTGAAGTGTAAGTCTTCACTAAACATTATTCATTAAAACTATTGATGGCTACCATACGATGAGAAAACAGCAGTTGGTCATAAAGTGAAAATTACTAACTCCCCGTTAGTAATTACTAGGTAGATTTAGGTAGTAATAGTACTTTTATCATGTAGCTGATGCCTACTGACTCTGTCCTCGTGGGATAGTTTTCTCGTTCCTAATGCCCACGGGAACACATTAACGGGATACCAAATTGATATATTATGTGTTAATCCATGAAATAAGCTATCTATTAGCCAAGTTTCATTAAAATCCATTAAGTAATTGTGTAAAAAAAGGTAACAAACATACAAACATCCACACATCTACAGATTTACTAGTTTGTACAGCGCCTAGTTTTTATAAGGTGACCATGTATTCTGCCTTACGATGAATAAAAAAAAATACCCGAGTCCTATACTTGACTATAACGGTTTTGTGTTCTTCCGTTAATGTTATTGCCATCCACTTTAATTAGTTAGAAAGAAGTTTTAATTACTTAGTCTGTTTAACATTATTTTGCGTCTATAGCATACAGGTTAGTAGACCTGCGTTCTAGTCGTTTCTTGCTGTTGATGAGATTGTAAACACGAGATTATTAGTGTACCCTTATATGAAACCACCAGATACAAGTATTTAGGATTGAGCGTCAGATATACGGGTGTATTCGTCGAGTGTTATCTTATTAATCCAGTAATTGAACGAGTGGGTCGTACACAGCTTGGGTACCCCAGCAAGCGAGCTCACTCAGGAAATGAAATGAAATTGACGCTGTTATTACAGACTGGAGACATGGGAACGTGTGATGATATAATATCTATTTAAAGAGGAAAGAGTTGATTGTTTGAATTGAATTGGTTCTGAAACTATAGGAGTGATTTAAAAAATTCTTTCATTAATATAAAGCTACGTTAACGGTGAGTAATATAGGCTATATATAATATCACGCTACGATGAATAGGAGCGGAGTTGCAATGAAAAATGCTGCAAAAAGCACGGGGCTGCGTGGACGAAGTTTTGACGTTAGCTATTTCTATATACATAGATACAGAGCGGTCCGTTTTGTTCTTCTTCAATCTTGTTCCTGATTCATACACAAAATCACGTTCTTATCACGGAAAGGGTGGTAAGGTTTACTAAACCCACATTTTGCTAGTAAATGTTAGTTTCATGTAATAGAGTTCGATCCTATTGCCGAGTCCTTTAAGTATCCATAACTTTGGGTGTTTAACCATAGCCTCGTACCTACGTCTGTTTTAACACCCTAACCGGATCATATTACCTGGATATATGAAGTATACCTATCTACTATTATGTCAATTCAAGAGATGGCCTTTTTGTATGCTGATTTACTTCCCAAATCTCATTCCAAAGTTGCATTTTTGAATTCTTATTAAAATATACAATATAAGAAACTATCTAGTTTAGTATTTTTGACTTAAGTTTAACTAATAGTGTTTATATAATAGTAGACCTACCTAATACTTATACGTAAATTTAATGTTCAATCTCACTCAGACGCTATGTATCATTCTAATATTTCCATTGCGTTATACAATATAATAAAGCTATATCACTATGACGTATATTTCCCCCAGATCACCTGATGTTCAAAATAAATATTGTCTTTGTTACACAAGAATTTGGTTGCGAAGCGTAAAATTAGTTACGGTTTATTACATTGTTATCAACTGTTACTACCTATAGTTATACCTACGATATTAAGCTGAAATTGATGCCCTTACATATTATTATTATAAAATATATTTATTTAAACGTAAGTATATTTATTTAAGTATATATTTATTTAAGGTATGAATACGTAGTATTCAGGCAGTTCAGAAGATCAGAGCCAATGTGTTATCAGCTCGACGAGGTAAAACTGTAGTTATTACAGTATGCAGTAGTTTAATACAGACAGACAGACTAATATCATGTATTTATCCTCGAAGGCGGTTATTACGTTTCGCGAATCACTTCGTTAACCTCACGTTATAATTGGCAATCCTATTGCCATCTCCGGGGTATATTTGGCAGAGCCTCGACAAATCAAATCAAATCAAATGTATTTATTTGCAGAAATATGGTACATGGGGTTTTTCATTTTATGTTTCACGTATTTTGTCAATTAACAATGTAGTTATTAAATTATAATTTTAACTAACAAATACTCTGCCAACAAAAAAACTGCAAATTATATAAATTATAATTCGACTATTTGTTAGCTGGTGCACTGCTTGCAGGAGAGGATGACTTAGGCTCTGGAGATGTTGGTAGGGACTTTTAGCACCATAGGTTACATATAACGCAAATTAATATATACAATGCAAAATTAACATTTTATAATTAATACATTATAATTATTATAATTAATACATACAATGCATATTAGTTTTCCATTAATGTAAATGCAAAGTTCTATGTAAATATGCGAATCGTAGTATTTTCAAAACAAATAATATTCATAACTTTCCAACAGATGTTGCTATATCAAATGTCTAATGTTAAAGCCGGTTCTACCCATCTTTAGAAGCACATAAGCTTTCGCTTCATCCGTAAATCATCGTCCACATATTAAATCAGCATTTAATTTGCGTATTTATTACGTATTGACAGCAAATATCAAAGATATGTTTTGTTGTTTAACTTTTGTTTTGAGAAAGTGTTTTGCATTATCTGTTTGCCTTTGTCATGATTTAGAGGCAGCTGCAATGAAAACAATATTCATTCAAGTGAGTAATATTTTTATGTTATCATGTTTATTTAAAAAATAGTTTAAAAACGCATTTTGTTCTTATTTCTCATTATTTATTTGCAACCCGGTAGTTGTTTATGGACTTGTGGGATAGTGGTACCAAATTCAAGGCACATCCAATACATCTGTCATATCGTTGCGTAAATTATATTTCTATTTTAATTAACGAATTAAAATAGAAATATAACTTTCAAAATAGACATGAAATTTAATAACATTCGGATTCGGTCATAGGCCTTAAATATAGCTAAAAATGTTGACGACTCAGTGTTTAGAGTATGTCCCGTAAAGGGTAGGGCAGCTTGTAATGCAACCCCATCTAAATAAAACATACGTTTTCACAGATCATTTTGTGAAATATTTAGAATACTCATGGCTTTAAATACAAAAATATGAGTAAGTAATATTTACTTTGCAATAAATAAAATTATTGGACCTCCATTTTTTTTTATATTTAATATTATTTTGTCACACAAACAAAACCACATGAGTAGGTACAGAAACGATTATAACATTATTTAGTCTCATGGCGATACGAAGTAATACCTTACATAGATACACTGTTCAAAATTTACTACACTGGTCACTACAAAATCTTGCCTTCTTTGCGCTAGATGGGACTGTCCTAAATTGCCCTAAAACAGGGTGTTACTAATGTAAAATTATCATATCAATGAGTCTGTGAAGCAGTAAATTAGTATTCAATTAGTAGCTTAATTATTTTTCTAACTTATAAAGACTTCAAGCTTTATACATAACTTTATCGTTTAAAAAATGTATCAATAATATATAAATTAAATAACTTTAATTAATACTTATAAGGAGTTAAGGACCAATACTTCTAGGGCGAAAGTTTCAGCTTATTCACGGACTTAATGTAAAAAGAAAGAAAGAAAGATAAAAGAAAAGAAAGAAAAAATGTTTATTCGAAATATCTTTTACATTATAGGGATTATTTACTTCTGCCAATCAGCAGCACAGTTTGTTGGCAGACGTAGCTCCTGATTAAAAAACAGTTTTACATTTTTTCTTGACCTAATACATACAGACCTACTGCAAAAAACTGAGCGAAGTGTTAAATTTTTGATTATTCCTCGATGGTATGTCCGATTTTCAATTTTTTTTGTACAAAACCACCCTCACGCCACACGTTATCACTGTGGTAAGTTTGAAGGAGATCGGTTCAGGCGTTTAGGAGGAGTATGCGGACAAACGAAATACATGAGTTGCCTAAGATTGAGCTTCGCTCACTTCGCTCAATAAAGCAAGTTTGCTATACTCGTACCCACCTAACACAATCATAACAACAACTTCCAATCAATCACAACATAATATATAAAACTTGTACTTAAAATTGCAGGTAACCTACCTACAACATTAAGTCAGGCATCTCTATAATTTACGCCGGTGGCTACCTCACCTAAGTATAATAAACAATAATTGATCTACTGGATTACAATATTTGTTCTAATAAGCGTTACTTTTTAAATGTAGGTATACCTAATTTGGCACGTTACTTACTTATAGTTCAAGCATATATTCTATTCAGCCGCACCGTTTCGTTATAAAAGTGTTTCGATTCTCTACATTATTGATTCTAAGTAAGTAGATTTCGAAGAAAACACCTTCATACGAGTACGTTGACTTTTTGAGAATGATGTATGAAATTATTTGTACGACATTGGTGGCCGAGTGGAATATTGCTAATAACTGTGTATATATGATATTGTGAGCCAAAGGTAAAGTTTTTTGTTTGTGAGTCAAAAGTAACACCAAAATTACCGTACATTAGGAAAAGAAATGCGACATATATATATTATCTAATAATCAATTATGGCAATAGCATGTGCCTATCCATACTTAGATTACTGACAACATACAGACTTACTTAATAACATTAAGTAAGAATTTGTAATGTCAGTACGGGTTATGTGACATTAAAAAAGAATGTCCTGCCTGAGTATGAGTTCCACCTGCATAATGACGAGTAACTTATTATGACGATTACGATTTTCCTGCCATCCGATGATGATTAAACAAAAGTTAATGATCACAAGGAATCACACAGGGGGCCAAAATAGTTATCGATAATGATCGTCGCCATCGGAGGGTTTTACAGGAACATTATTGTCCCAACCCAACTGTACACGTTGGACCAATAATGTCCCTAGCCGGTGTTTATCGTGCAGTTGACAAGTTATCACTCACAGACATCATCAAACACGCACAATTACCTGCAGGGGTTTGAGAAGTTCCCCTTGTTTATTTATAAATATTTTAATGGTTAAAATAGAAGTGAAACAAACGTTGAAAATGTTAAGTTTTGTTGTATTGTGCGTTAAATAGAACTACCAGATGTTAAAACAATGGTAAGTAAAAAGAGATCAGAGAAGCAGAATCAAAAGGACAACAAAACGTCGACAATTGTTTCGCCTCTAAACGAGGCATTATCAAGACTGTCTCAGAGAGAACAGCCTTGCTGTTCTCTCTGAGACAGTCTAGCGAAAAATTAATGCTATTAATTAATGCTAAAAAGTTTTTTCTTAAAAAAATTTTTACTTACCATTGTTTTGTCATGGATTTTCGCCAAGTAACGCCTGTTTCTATCCAATATTTACCAGATGTTAAGTAAGTAAATTTTCAAATATATACCAAATCGAGTTATTGAGAATATCTTACGTCATTAGTACAAGCATAATAACATACAATGAAACGTGATTACCCCAAAAGTTAAGCAGGGCCATTATTCGAGCAAGTCGCTAGTTATTTAGTTGGTCCCACGTAATAGGAGACCACCCTACCGCTGCATACCGCGTCCTTTTGCTGGACACAGACTTGTTTATCGGCTTGTCGGCAACAAGAGTTTGATTATCACCCTGCACCATTATGAGATTATTTTAACTCAAGTTCTTACAAGACCTTCAATGTAATTTCAAGAAACTGTATAAAATTGCAAGCACTCTTGCCTTCTGACTTTCACCCAACGTATCTAGTAGTAGATATTGATGTTAACTTTTAACTTTCTTCGCGATTACTTTAAAATATACCATGATATAAGTTTCAAATCAAATAAGTGTCCAAAATGTGATTGTAAGTTCTATCAAGAATTCTCATTCCGCTATGGAACTTTGTCTGAGGGTATCTACTTTAAATTGCCTTATTACCAGGGTTGTGAGTAATTTCTAAAGTGAATGAAGTAAAAGCCTCAAAATTTGACTAATAGAATAGCTCCCTGATGACGAGAAACCAACAAAAATACTCGTTAAATGTCATGTGTAATGCACCTCTGCTGACCCCCGGGGATAAACGTTCGTTATTCTAAAACGATAGGATGTATGAGTTACCTACAATTTTTCTCAGAACGGTTCTCAGGTATTTAAGAGTATTAAGATAGACAACTGTCGCTGTGCCAGACCTTGGTTTAATATATTGCATCCTCATCAAATATATGAACAACCACTTCTTTGCGCGTTCGTCATAAATTAATTTTGTTTTCATTAGTTTATAACACTCGTTTGAATTTTAAAATAAGTAGTGAGATGTTTAAATTGTTTACGAAGCGAAATAGATTAGTTCGAGTTAGGTTTCAAGATCATTTCAATTGTAGAAGGCGCAATATACAAATGCTAAATCTGTTTATTATTGTGTGAGTGAACGTGATTGTATGTAACGGTAGAATTGCTTAAGCTTTTGGATATAGAACATTGATAATATAATTTTGGACATGATACCTCAAAAAATCTATATGCAAAGCAATTAACGTTTTTACTGAATTCTACCAAACGATTCAACGCGGACAAAGCCGTGAGCATCAACTAGTAACATAATAAATGGGGCAAGATAGATGCTTGTTTGTAGGTATCTTTCTACATCTAGGTCAAACCACCACTGATTGATATTTGACTTTGTAACCAAACTTCGATGGAGACTATGCGGGTCGGATATTATTACTTACTATGGAAATATAAGTAAGATAATAATATAAGTAAGATAAGATAAGATCTTAGAGGCTCAAGCCAACTTCATTCGCAAATGGTGCACCCGTTGACCAACAGACGAGGTTCTGGCAAACACTACAAGTTCCCGCAACAATAGGCGCGTCTATTTTTACTTGAGACCGTTGGTAAAATGTGGACGTATCATAAAGACCTTTACTTACCATTAAAGGCTCTTAGTAATAAAGCATCCTATCACTGTTCAAGTCATCCACGCCCATGTACCTGCCGAGAGACAGACGATACTCTGGCGAACCCATATTGCCCAAAAAAGACAATAAGCCATCCATATTACGTGGGGCTGACTTAAGTGACTGGCGAAATGTTGGCGTAGTAAACGCCTCTGTCTATCACTTCGGGGATAAATACGTGATTATATATGTATGTACTTATGTAAGTTATATTCTCTAAAACATTATTATGCATAACCCTATAATATATTTTTTATATTCTTTCTCTCCTAAGGTAGCCTATTTTTTTTTCTTTTAAATCCGCGGCCCGAGGTCACAGTTGCACCTACGTCCATTGCCGAGCGCCTCTGGTAGAGACAGAGAATTCCCAGTGGCGCCCGTTCTAAGGTAGCCTAGAAGAGATTGAACCTATTGTACTTACATTATTCTGTGTGCTTCAAGCTGTAATCCTCATATTTGAAACCTCAATGAAAACGAATTTTGACAACGCGACAAAATAGTAATGAAATAGTCATAAATAGTCGTACATGTAAAAAAAATAGTCGTATTATAGTTTCGGCGTTACAGCTATAAGTTAATGAGGATTATGGCTTGAACGTCAAGCTGTATTAAATTAAAAAATATTTAAAGGGATGAGATATCGATAAATGTGGCCAAGGTAAACTGTGAAAGTAATATAACAAAAAATGTCGATAATTTAAAAGAATACGGACTTTACAGTGCTGAACGATTCTTAAAATGTACAAATGTAGAATGTAAAGTAAATGAAAATCCCGCTAAAAATGTAATTACATTCCACTTAATATTGAAATGATAACAACTGAAGGTTTCAAGGTGCTGCATGAAGCAGCTTTAATTTATGATGAAGATAGATCTTGTAAATTTGAAACTTGTAGCGGTAAAAATGCTTACCATTACGAATTACAAAATTTGATATTTTTCGAAATTCATGACTCTTATCCATGTAACATTAATGACATACCCAAAGACTTGACATTGAAAGGACTTTCTTACAAAATACTTTCTGTCATTGACTATAATTAGGAGCCGCGAGAGTAGGTATAGGACACTACACATGTAAATGCTATCGCACAACTAAACAAGTATGGAACTGTTTTGATGATTTAAAATCAAAAAATACTAGTTTTCATTCCTCTAATATTTTACCTCATTGGATTCTAATAATACTACTGGACCTTAATATAATAATACTTATTTATTTTTTGTATTTTAGAATAAGTCATATCATAAGTTCATTAGATTTGATGTACATTGCAGACCTACTCGGATGGCGCCAATAATTGTTAGATACGAGTATAACATAGAAATGTATAAAGACTGATTAGTGCAAATATTTTTTTTATTTAGGATAATCTGTTTATAATCTGTATAGAATATGACAGTACTAGTCCACAAGGGTTTTTGACATTGACAATATTGTGTGTATTACTAATAATTGTTACTTGTTTATATCTAATAAGTGCTATTTTTATACATCTATGACATTGCTGTGATTATACCAATGAAACAACTGTGATTATTATGATTAAAACTTTTTTGTAGTAGTAAGTTTTTAAGACAATATATTCTGATTGTTTACACTTTAATAGTACTTAATTTAATTAGTACTATACTTTTATTCTATATAGGTGTGTAATTAAAAGTTTTTGATATTGTTGGTGACGGATTTGTTTGTGGAATTTGTGATTTTAGAAAATGCACTCAACCTATCAGCCATCTATTGAAATTTTCTAGAAACAAACTGAATGAACTAATCCCACACCAACACATATTGAACTAACTGTGATAATTGTGATCAAAAGTAATTTGCTGTGATATAAACATATATGTACTGAGATTTATACAAGTTATGTCCGTATTTGCAAGCTTTCGATTGTAATAAATAAGGATACAAATTATAAATGCTGGTTTTTTTTTGTTCAATTATAACAGCTGGCATAGACAACGTCTAATTGGAAGTAATATTATATATTAAGCGGTATTTTTCACAATAATATCATATGAAGTTACCAATTTTGTACACGACTGTACTCCATACAAATGTAGGGCAGACGAAAACTTTTTTTTTTCAAATTAAAGCAGCTCAAATTTATAGTAGTTCATACGACTATTTCACGACTATTTTTTGGCATAAACTTTAAACCGAAAATCGCAGGCGTTCCGGAGAAAGTTGAAGTTTTCAAATGTTCAAGCCATAATCCTCATCCGGTTACCTTTATATCTCTGGAACCTTTGAAGGACTATTTCTGAGATTTGGCATGTCGTTACCACTATTTCATGAGTATTTATTGGAACCTAAACCAATTCGATAGGCTTTACCGTTTGCTTGCACCAGAGATGAGGATTACAGCTTGACGTTCAAGCCATAATCGTCATTAACTTATAGCTTTAACGCCGAAACTATAATACGACTATTTTTTTTTACATGTACGACTATTTATGACTATTTCATGACTATTTTTTAGCGTTGTCAAAATTCGTTTTCATTGAGATTTCAAATATGAGGATTACAGCTTGAAGCACACATTATTCTGACATGTGTGACATATTTGTCCCTTTTTTTGTAGAGTACAGTATTTATCTTATCTTATTATCTCATAGAGACAAAAATAAATAAGTAGTACCTATGTAGTTGACACTCTGTTTCTCTCTTCTTGTTAATTATTCTCGTCTCTATGTGCAGTGGTGTGACTAATTAGTTATAGCTTGTCGCGATTCATTAGTGCGCTATTCAAATTTAGTTCGTCTGTTTTGCTGCCAAGTGTACCTGGAACAGGGGTGAGCAACCGTTTGATTGTTTTGTTTTATAATATAACCTTTATTAGATTGTTTATATATTAGCTCTTTTGCATTTTCCTGATTCATGTGATTTCAATTGTGCTTTACGTTAATAAATACATAATTTAAGAATAAGGAGTTCGATTTTTGCTAAGCGCGTGGCTGCTGGCTTTTTAGTAACCTCTGGCGCTCCGCAAAAATCGGGTTCCCAGACACTCACATACCGAACAACGTTTCTTCTCCTACACCTGGAGCTAGTTAGGAATAACTAGTTCTTCTGTGCGGGACTATCAACTAATCAAGCATTACCTTGACATTGGCGAAATCATCGATGAACATCGATGGAGCCACGTTTTTAAAAAAAGAAGAAGAAGAATAAGAAAGATATTCTACTTATAAGCTACATGTAGAAAATGAATTTTTATAGAGATAAGTAGATAGACAAAAACACATCCAGTTATATAATATAAGTCGCCAGTCAGCATAGTTCTGGGAGAATATAATTTAGGTCATAATTATCAGAATAATATTAGTATTTATAGATTTAAGTTATAATTTTATTGTATCGGTAATGTAGTCGCATATGACGTATTCGTACGGGAAAACCATTCCATACGGAGCCGCGGACATCTACTTATAATGATATGAACACACATTTATTGTATACATATATTTAAGTATTTTTCTTCTTCCCAAATCCTATGGGAAGACATTAAAACGATAAAAAGTACTTAATGCGCTATGTTCTTTTTTATGTTAGTTCTGAATAAAATAGCTTTCTAATAGCCAAAGAACTAAGTTCATTATTTTCACAGTTTATAGATTACAAACAAAATAAATATATCCAGTTAATAATTACCTACGTGTATAAATAATAGAGACGTATAGAGGAACTTCTTAACCCCCTTTCATTCTCATCGCGTGTACAGAAGACTGTGAGATTTAGCACACGCAGTGAAAGTTTTATTATACCTAGTCCAAAATAGTGTTGCATATTAAGTAGTTTTAATTAAATTAAATTTTTATTGTTTATGTCTATGCGCGCGGACTTTGCTCATGCGAAAATAAATCAGAACTTGTCGTGTGATGAATTAGAGGATTAAATGAGCAAAATACCTTAAAACCAAAACTAGGATGGCTAAAAAGAGTTTTCTTTATTGGGACATTTAACAGTTACACGTTATGACTTAATATCATCAATACATATAATAAAATTGTACTTGGTCGATGTCTGTACATGGAAGATATAATAGAGAAACTGTTGTAGGGGGCTTTATTAACGCAATAGAACCCAAAACAATGGATATTTAGAATTTTTGTCTGTTTGTCTATTTGTCTGAATGTTTGAACACGATATTCTCAGAAACGCAGTTAAGCACTGATTTGAATGCAGCTTTCAGTAATGCGTTGTGGTTTATTCAACTTAACATTTAAGGTTTGTTTTATTTCAATCGGTTCATAAATAAAAAAGTTATGTCGATCTAAAGTAACACTCAGGTGGAGCTACGGGCAACAGCTATCAATACATATAATAAAATTGTAAGTGGTCGATGTCTGTACATCGAAGATACGAGGGTGGATTGAAAAGTAATCGGCCGAACCAAGAAAACAAATACATAATAAATGAAATATATTTTTATTTTTCAACGTAATCACCATCAAGTTCAATGCACTTTTGCCATCTTCCCTTCCAAGCATTTCCCCGTTGAAAAAAAATGATTCTTCCTTAGAGTCAAAATATGCGTCTACTGCTGCTTTGACCTCGTCATTTGTTAAAAATCTTTGACCTCACAAGTGCTTTTTTAGGTTAGGGAACAGAAAAAAGTCTGACGGTGCCAGATCAGGTAATAAGGTGGATGCGGTAACAGTTCAAAGCCACAGTTGTGAAATTTCTGCCATTGATTGGACAGACGTGTGAACACGAGCGTTATCTTGATGAAACAGGACTTTTCTTCTGATCATTCCTGGGGGCCTAGACAAGATGCATTCGCTTCGAAGCGATTCGTTTGCGACAGTCGCCATCGCTTTGAAGATAACGATGTCAATTGGTAGACAAAGTCAATTGAGGTTCGTTTTTGTCTAGGCAATAGCGTTGGTCGTCACTTCTACCTTTTCTCTATGATCTGGAGATCTTGTCGCTGTCACAACAGTGTCAACAACTCAATGGTGTCACATCAGTTTTATTTATTACAAGCGGGATTTGCTAAACAGTTTATAAATAATATATGGAGGAATAATACCTAATTGTATTGGATATTACATTGAATTAAAAGTAAGTAGTTATTCTATTAATATTACAAATGTGTTTGTGAAGATGTTATAAATAAAGTCTTGACTTATTCCATGAAAAGAATTAATATTTTTTCCTTTTTCAGGAATAAAATCTAGTGCAAGGGAAATATAATAAACTAATAAAGAGCAATTCGCTACCCTTTTGAAGTTTATGGAAAGGTGCAGTACTTTAATCATTAAAATAAAGCGATTTTACATAAAATTTAACATGAGCAAGAGTAACAATGGCGCAGTTTACAATTAAATATTCCATTCATATTCCAGCCACGGGGATCTATCAAGACCTCAGCCTGGGTTTCAAAGCCTGGCACAAAAACGTTCCTCGGGAACAACTCAATCCATTGGTGAACATTGCATCAAAATCCATTGTATAGTTTTAAAGATCTAAGTATACATAGGGAATGGAAGCGATTTTGTTTTTTAATATGTTATTATGAGTGTGATAGATATGCTTATGATTTTGTAATGGTATATCACCCCCCATGGGTTAAACCGTAATGTCGCCAGGAGACCCGTGAGGGGCTCTTGGAGGGTACCCTGAGCCTCTTGGTGAAATGGTAATGTCTATCGTCTATGTATTGTAAACAATAAGTTGGTTGATTTATGCTGGCACAGTAACTTAAAGAATTGTTTTAGGTATAACCTATCATCATTCACCGAGCCTTTTCCCAACTCAGTTGGGGTCGGTTTTCCAGTCTAACTGCGATTTGGCTGAACTTCGATATTTTCGTGAAGCGACTGCCATCTGGCCTCCACAACCCATGGGCGATATCGAAGTTCTGTAGTTAGAACGGTCGGATTTTTGATTTAGGGCTCCAATCACCCCTAACGACTGCCATAGATGTTAGTATGACAACCGGGACTGACGGCTTAACGTGCTCTCCGAGGCACGGAGGGGTCTCAATGTCTTAAGAAATGGTCACCCATCCTAAGACCGGCCTGAGTCGATGTTGCTTTGCAATGTGTTAACATTGTCGGTTACCACTAGACCACGAGCCCCAGGTATAACCTATAACTAGGTATAATATTATTATAGTATTAGTAGTAGGTTTCATGGCTAAGTTAAGGTTATAAATAAACATTATTTTATAACCAGGCTACATCTTTAATTTAATATTCTATTTAGGTACCTGACATCTATATCCTAACATAGTATGATATCTATGCCACTGAATCCAGACTACTTCTTTAATTTAATATTCTACTTAGGTACCTGACATCTATATGTATATCATAACATAGTATGATATCTATACCTATGAAACTAGGCTACTTCTTTAATTTAATATTCTACTTAGGTACCTGACATCTATATCATAACATAGTATGATATCTATGCCACTGAATCCAGACTACTTCTTTAATTTAATATTCTACTTAGGTACCTGACATCTATATGTATATCATAACATAGTATGATATCTATACCCATGAAACTAGGCTACTTCTTTAATTTAATATTCTACTTAGGTACCTGACATCTATATCATAACATAGTATGATATCTATACCCATGAAACTAGGCTACTTCTTTAATTTAATATTCTACTTAGGTACCTGACATCTATATCATAACATAGTATGATATCTATACCCATGAAACTAGGCTACTTCTTTAATTTAATATTCTACTTAGGTACCTGACATCTATATCATAACATAGTATGATATCTATACCAATGAACCCAGACTACTTCTTTAATTCAATATTCTACTTAGGTACCTAACATATATACCTATGCGGATGTGCATCCAGGCCAAAAGTTGCCAGCTTGCATAATGTTTTGTTTTTTTTTTTAATTTTTTTATTATTTTCTTTACCTACATAATGTTCCTTTTCTTTATTAATGTTTAACTATGTTTATTTAGGTGTTTCTTTTTCTTTATTCTTTATTTTTTTCCTTGTATTTCAATGTTATAGTATTTATATTCTCTCTCTTTTTTTTTGTTTTCTACCATCAGGCCGTCTCTGAAAACCAGTGCTGTCTGCCTTGCACCACGCAGACAGCATAACGCTGAGAGACGGCCATTTACTCCACATTGTATTATTATTATTTTATTTATTGTTATATATACAAAGCTGTTATTGTTTTCGTTGCGTTTGTTATTTTATATTATTAAGTAGAGTAAATAAATGCTTTTTCTTTCTTTCTTTCTTCTAAATCATAACATAGTATGATATCTATACCAATGAATCCAGACTACTTCTTTAATTCAATATTCTACTTAGGTACCTAACATCTATATCATAACATAGTATGATATCTATACCAATGAACCCAGACTACTTCTTTAATTCAATATTCTACTTAGGTACCTAACATCTATATCATAACATAGTATGATATCTATACCAATGAACCCAGACTACTTCTTTAATTCAATATTCTACTTAGGCACCTAACATCTATATCATAACATAGTATGATATCTATACCAACGAACCCAGACTACTTCTTTAATTTAATATTCTACTTAGGTACCTGACATCTATATCATAACATAGTATGATATCTATACCAATGAACTCAGACTACTTCTTTAATTCAATATTCTACTTAGGCACCTAACATCTATATCATAACATAGTATGATATCTATACCAACGAACCCAGACTACTTCTTTAATTCAATATTCTACTTAGGTACCTAACATCTATATCATAACATAGTATGATATCTATACCAATGAACCCAGACTACTTCTTTAATTCAATATTCTACTTAGGCACCTAACATCTATATCATAACATAGTATGATATCTATACCAACGAACCCAGACTACTTCTTTAATTCAATATTCTACTTAGGTACCTAACATCTATATCATAACATAGTATGATATCTATACCAACGAACCCAGACTACTTCTTTAATTTAATATTCTACTTAGGTACCTGACATCTATATCATAACATAGTATGATATCTATACCAATGAACCCAGACTATTTCTTTAATTCAATATTCTACTTAGGTACCTAACATCTATATCATAACATAGTATGATATCTATACCAATGAACCCAGACTACTTCTTTAATTCAATATTCTACTTAGGCACCTAACATCTATATCATAACATAGTATGATATCTATACCAACGAACCCAGACTACTTCTTTAATTCAATATTCTACTTAGGTACCTAACATCTATATCATAACATAGTATGATATCTATACCAATGAACCCAGACTACTTCTTTAATTCAATATTCTACTTAGGCACCTAACATCTATATCATAACATAGTATGATATCTATACCAACGAACCCAGACTACTTCTTTAATTTAATATTCTACTTAGGTACCTGACATCTATATCATAACATAGTATATCTATACCAATGAACCCAGACTACTTCTTTAATTCAATATTCTACTTAGGTACCTAACATCTATATCATAACATAGTATGATATCTATACCAATGAATTGAGATACAGTGTCTCGCTGAAGCTCGAGAGTGGCTGGACCGATTTGGCTGATCTTGACCTTGAATTGATGTGGTAGTTTTAGGAAGGTTCAACCAATTGTAGTAGGTACCTATGCTACAATTGGTTTAGTACTAGGTATGATACTTAGTACTAGGTACAGTACTCGGCACAGTAGTGGAGATACTTACTAGGTGGGATGAATCGTCATCACACAAGTAATTGTATGTAGTTGTCTTTAGTTTTATTAAACTACCCACATTAAAAAAATACTGTTAGATTTTATGTTACCGTAAATACCACGTAATAGGACATAAGTGTAACAGTACATATATTTCTATACATACATATATATTATCATAGCTCCAGCCAGAGCTCTGCTCTACCCCATAAATCTAACAAGTGCATAGAGTAATTATAACGATAATAAGGTTGATATAGTCACCCTCTCTTTCCCATTAAAGTAGGCAGACATATATCCATAATATGGCATACTATTATGTTTTGTGAGCCCTATAAAAAAATCAACATTTTTTTGCAGACTTAACCCTTATTAACAAGACTTATTAAGAAAAGGTGTTAAAGTAGAGAATCAAAGACAGATTTTTGTAGAATCAATAAACATTGTTTAATGCTGAAATAAAACTTGTTTTTTACTTTTGTGCAACTAGAGATATTTTTCCCGACATAATAATATTATAGCCTGTTATGATTGAGCATCGATCTTCTTTGGATTATTTAGCTAGGATGAGCAGCGGAGTATGCAGGTTGTCGTGCATCCTCGTGCGTCCTCCAATGTGCCTTCAGCAAGCCCAAGCATCGCTCTATTGTGTTTCGAGTTTGCACATGGGGCGACGTAGGTATATGTTGATGCTCGAGACCCCGGTGTGGCATCTAACATGGGCTTCGTCAGCCAAGGCCGCTGTGAATCACCTGCAACAATCACATAGCTCTTGATATATATTATATAAGTATATCTTTTATCAAACCGGCGACGGGAAAAATAATCACGCGGACGAAGTCGCGGGCGACCACTAGTAATACATAATTACTAGCCGTCCTACCTTCCCTGAACTGGCTAATTTTGGTCTTGAAATAGTCGTTTAAGACCAAAATTAGCCAGATCGGTCGGTACGATTGGCGGTATGAAGTTCACCGGGATAGCTTTCGACACCTACCAGGTTCTATTGTAAATCTAAACTTATCTCAAATCTATCTATATCTAATAAATTTCTAGAATTGATTACTTGCTTTTAGGGTTCCGTACCCATAGGGTACAACGGTAACCCTGTTACTGAAACTTCATCTGTCACTATTTTTTAGATTTACGCTGGATGTGTCTGATACTCAGTTTACCTAGGTCGCGTTATGCCTAACCAAAAGTAGAACTAGGCATAACGCTAGTTAGACTTACTTCGATACAGGCCAACAGCTATTAAGACCAAATAATAACCAGACCAACTTAGATTTAGTCTTTTAGCGCTTTCTTTCGAAAGTACTATTTTATGCGGGTGGAGCCATAGTCATCAACTTGTATATATCTATAGGCATTTTTTTATTTTTTATTTATATATGCTTTATTGTACTCCAATACAGTATTAATGTATACAGAGCTTACTATATCTAAGAGCAGTACAATGGGCGGCCTTATCGCTTAAAGCGATTTCTGCTAGGCAACCTTTGGATGGAAAGATCTTGTAGAACGAAAAGGTAGTGGTAGAACATAACATAGCATCACGCCTTTTTCCCCGAAGGGGTAGGCAGAGGTGTGCAAACACCCACATCTCGCCAGCTATGTTAGGTCCCATGTAATAGGGGGCGAGCCTATTGCCATCTACCGGGCACAAGTTCCAGACTCTGGGATAATTATCTGGATAAAATTCTAAAGAGAATTATACATTATCCACCAGACCCGGGAATCGAACCCGAGACCTCGAGTGTGGCAGTCCGTACATAGTACCATTGTGCCACCGAGGTAGTGGTAGGCGTAGGTAAATATGCTTAACTAATATAAATACTTAATACATACATGTAGGTATATACTTAAACACACACACACACATAAATATATATGTACATATATTATTATATTTAAAGATCATAATGTCAAACGACTTAGGCAAAATGGCGACTTAGGCAAACAGATACTTAGGCTAAAAGCTAATCGAAAATGAAGTTTAGGCATAACGCGAGCTAGGTAAACTGAGTATCAGACACATCCAGCGTAAAGCCTAATAACTTCGTAGATGTGTACTTTTTTATGGCAGGATTATACATGCATTTAGTATAAATTTATACAAAATATCGATGTTTGTTTCAAATTTCGTTACAAGTATAAGTAAATTAGAGGCAAATATATTTTTTAAGCATCTCAATTGAGGAGCCATTTAAAATGTGCCATATCTCCTAATCTACTCATTATTAATTACTGAATCTTGCCCTACAAAACTAATATACTACTAAATGACGAAGAAATTGCGCATTAATTGAACTACTGCTTCTTTGAAAAATGACGACCCCTAAGTAAGGGTCTGAGGAGCCACATATAATGTATGATAACTTTTTTAATTTTAATACTACAAACTCATATTTTGTCTACTAACTACTCTCGAATGTACTAAATCATACCTAATTTTGATAAATATTCATCCATGATTTTCCTAGTTTTGACGAGGCTCCTCAATCTAAACATTTAGATTGAGGAGCCACCTTTATGGTCTTATAACTTTTGAAGTACCTACCTATTATACTACAAAATCGAGGACTGAGGCTACAACATTTTTAAACTAACTACTAAATACCTAAGTATCAATTTCATTAGGATACGCCAAGTGGCTCCTCAATCTAAACGGACATTATTATTATACAATGTATATTATATTATAGATTGTATTGCAATAGATTTATGAATGATAAATTGACAGACTATTCTTAATTTCTTCATAATAAAAATACTACGTAAGTACTTACCCTCTGAACATTTAGGGATGAAATTCTTTTCGGTTTAAACTACAAGTGCTCGTCGGATTGATAACAGCAACATGCGTGAAATCTATGCACACGTAGGTAAATGGCATCTCCCTTAGAATCTGTAAAAAAACATACATATTGCTATATATATCTTGCAAAATCATCAACTCCTTGCCTGATGCAATGACTGGTGGTTCTTTGTGTCAGGTGTTGTGGGGGAACAGGGAAAACAGAGGGAACAAATTTTACTTGGAATTGGAATAACATAAATTAATAAGTTCCTTTAATAGGTAAATTTAAACCAAAACAATAAAACTTAACAAATGATATTAATCAATTTCTTATTGTCTTACCTTTAATTCCAAAGGTATCTCTCGAGACCCTCTCTATCTCGTAGGTAGCTCACAAATTTATAAAAGATAACTTATTTATCGTCTCAGACAAATATTGAATATTTTCATTATGCGATGTCCACAGTAAGCGCAGTGTAAGCATTTTATTCGTTTATTTATAATTAAATCAAATAAAAACAATCTTGTTACTTGTTAATTTATTATTCTTACTATCAATCTCAATTCTCAGCAACTATTTACACACAACATCGCCATTTTGTTCGCTTGCGACAGGGATCTAGCGTTCGCTGCCTTCAAGAAGACAACATTCGGTAACGCGCGCTGGCGCTTGTCATAAAGTGCCACTTGGCTAAGCATTTCTATAGAATTAATCATTTGACGATGTCGTTTCTATTGATAGAATCGACTGTTTACGACATTGTCTGTCAAATTAGCGATCGCTAAGCGTCGATCACGTGACTAGGCGACAACTACTGTCACTCCCATACATTATTAGAACTTTCTATTGGCGTTGTCGCTAATCGATTGCATCTTGGCTAGGCCCCCTGGACGTTTTTCTTTTATTTCCTCTCGTAAACGACGTAGTAAGTTGCAGTAATAATCAGAGTTTATAGTCTGACCCCTTTCAAGGTAATCAACCATAATCACACCCTTCGAGTCCCAGAATACTGAAGCCATCACCTTACCTTGCCGAAAAAATCGACTTAGTCTTTTTGGGGGGTGGTGAACCAGGTCTTTTCCACTGTTTTGATTGTTGTTTTGTTTCCGGTGTACAGTAATGAACCCATGTTTCGTCCATAGTAATAAAACGATTCAAAAAATCACATTCATCAGCTTCAAATAACTCCAAACAGTCGCGTGCAATAGTCAATCGCATCCTTTTTTGCTCAACTGAAAGCAGTCGCGGAACCCACCTCGCAGACACCTTGTGGAAACCCAACACGTTGACTATTATGTTTTGGGTACGTTCATAAGAGATGCCTATAATCTCGGCTATCTCTCTAATTCTCCCATAATTAAGTCATTTAACAATTTTAACATTTACGTAGGTAGTGGACGTCGAAGGCGTTCCAGAGCGGGGTTCGTCTTTCACACTCTCTCTACCACGCTTGAATTCTGCTATCCATTTTTTGACGAATGAATATGAAAGAGCGCAATCCCGTAATGTACTGACCATATCATCATGGATGGCTTTTGATGACAGCCCCTTCTTATGGAGGTACTTAATGACGGCACGCTGCTCGATTTGCTCCATTTGCGGAAATGATGTCAGATTGCTTTGTTAATAAATTTATAAAATTAAAACTAATTATCGCACACGTTTCAAACTTCACACAATTAACAGGTCTGAACTGAACTAAATAATGTGGGTAGATTTGATTTTTAGAACTAAATGGATCAGTGTTAGGCCGACTACTTTTCAATCCACCCTCGTATAATAGAGAAACTGTTGTAGGGGGGCTTTATGAACGCAATAGTACCTAAAACAATAGTTTTTAGAATTTTTGTCTGTTTCTCTGTGTGTATGTTTGTCTGAATGTTTGAACACGCTAATCTCAGAAACGGCTTAACCGATTTGAATGCGGTTTTTAGTAATGCGTTGTGGTTTATTCAACTTAACATTTAAGTTTTGTTTTATTTCAATTGGTTCATAAATAAAAAAGTTATGTCGATCTAAAGTAACACTCAGGCGGAGCTACGGGCAACAGCTATACATAATAAATCAGTAACTGGTGATCAAGAAAACTATAACACGCATGCGGAGCTGCAGGCAACAGCCAGTGACTTAATATATATACAATATTAAACACATTAAACACTTGGGTAAACGTAAAACCCACACCAATGTCCACGGATGTGGCAGAAAAAAAACAGTTGTGAGTGGAGAATTATACATAGGTAAGTGCAAGAAATAAGAACAAAAGTATAAGTGTGTATCTATCTTATGAGTGTAATTTTGTGAATCTAATTATTTGCCAAATTATCGCGTGTTAATCTTTTAAAGATAAATCATAACATAGTATAAAATAAAGTCCCTTCCGTTCCCTATGTTCACATAATTAGAACTTTAAAACTACGCAATGGATTTTGATGCAGTTTCCACCAATAGAGTGGTTCTCGAGGAAGTTTCTTTGTGTATAATGCGGGCGTCCGCGCTAGTTTACAATAGGTATATGAAAGTAATGTAATTTAAGAATTTAAATAAGCGCGAAACACGATAGTCCGCTCAAGTCTCAGTAGTGGAAGCGGAGGAGGGATGGAGCACTTAATACAAAAAGTTAATTACCAATACTACAGATTAAGTAACATCTGTATTAACTTCACAGTTAAATTAGGTTGAAAGTCGTCCATTAATGCATCAGATGCAGATGAAGATGGCATGGGCGTCTATGACCTTGCTGGGAATGGACTCCCATACTAAGAATATGATAACTTAATATTCAAACAAATGCTACATTCATTGTCAGTATCGTAGAGGATTTCTGTTTGCACTATTTTGACAACTTTCTCCTGTCTCTCGAATGCGGTGGATCTTTGCCGTGACGACAACCGCGGGCTGTGGGACGTTAATGGCACATTTCTCAATTCCAATCTTACTTGCAGTTTTATGGTCGAGGTTAAAGTTACTTATTTACGTCACGAAGTTCAGCTACAGTCAAAGAATAGGTAATTCTAAGGAATGTGATTTTCTAATTCTTTATTCTTTTAAATTCTTTATGTATTAAGTACTTATCTACCTATTCTTGACATAACTTACATGATTTTTGGCACTATAGAGCACTATTTAGGCACTATAGAGATTAAGACCTATAGAGGTAAGATATGCTTACCTATAGTAATAATATCATCATCATTCACCGAGCCTTATCCCAACTTAGTTGGGGTCGGCTTTCCAGTCTAACTGTGATTCGGCTGAACTTCGATATTTTCCGTGAAGCGACTGTCATCTGACCTTCACAACCCATGGGCGATATCGAGTTCTGTAGTTAGACCTGTCGGATTTTTAAGGGCTCCAACTACTCCTAACGACTGCCATAGATGTTCGTATGACAACCGGGACCGACGGCTTAACGTGCTCGGCACGGAGGGGTCTCAGTGTCTTAAGAAATGGTCACCCATCCTAAGACCGGTCTGACTAGATGTTGCTTAACCTTTGCAATGTATTAATATTGTCGGTTACCTTTAGACCACTAGCCCCTCGTAGTAATAATAGTAATTATTAATTTTATTAAAATTTTATGATCAATTTAATCAGTTATATTCGCTGGTATGGCAATACCTTCACACGCGTGACGTTACAGTGTTATTTCCATACAAACTTCTAACAAGTAGGTAGTATCGTGTTCACATTGAATGAAAAGAAAGTAACTCGACAGTCCACCACCCTATTGTTTCCACTTGTCGGCAATGCTGTTGGCCATATTCACATTTACCGCGGCCATAATGTTCAGTGACAGGTGTACAATACACTTTTACATGTAATTACGTAATTAGCGAGAAAATTAATTCTCGAGTCTCGAGTTCTTGGGAATTCTCGAGTGTCATCTCGGTGTCATCATTGGTCATTCGGTTTCTATTCATTTATTCGGTAAAATTAAATAGCTGCTTACTTACAGTACCTACCTACAAAGACAACAAACAAAGATTTCATTTAAGATTTATTAACAATAAGAATTACAATACATATAATTATATACTAAACATTACAAAATATCGTTTAAAAAATCCTCCGCGTCATTGCCGACTGGGAAGGTTCCCAGAATGCTGGCTGTGTTGCCACGTTGGAAGGCGATACTTATTCTTTGGGCCAGAAAATAGCCAGCCTTCTGGTCCTGAGAAGCATCGATTAAGCGTTTAGCAATGTCTCTATAAAGGCGGCGAGCACTCGGACCCCATGACCCCAGTGTCTCAACCCCAAACGGCTCAAATATGTAATCACCTGCTAGGTTAGCATATTTACGCCGTTTGAGGCCTTCAGCCGATGCAGCAGCAGCGCCGGCACATCCGAAAGTCAATTGAAAAGGGCGATCAATGGCACAAATGATATAAGTTCTAGCGATAATCCCAAAATGCCTTAGAAAAACAGTGTAAAATAAATAAAATAACCTTAATTTTAAACTTGCAAATTTTAAAGAATCGTCGCGGTTTCTCAATAGCGGCTAAGTTTCGCAAGTTTTTGCGTCCAGTGTATAAAATACAATAGAACATTATAAAGTAGGTAGGCGAATTCATAGTTATCATTAAAATGTCTGGAATAAGTCTGTACTTACCTATACCTTTTAATATTTATATTATTTAATTTGAATCATTCCAGTTTTAAGGATTAGGTATTGTAACGTATATCTCCACTTATTTCTTTTGAGATTGAATATCTACCTTTCTAGGTAGGCCTACCTATCTTACCTACAAGGTACGAGGGTGGATTAAAAAGTAATCGGCTTAACCAAGAAAATAAATACATAATAAATGAAATATATTTTTATTTTTCAACGTAATCACCATCAAGTTCAATGCACTTCTGCCATCTTCCCTTCCAAGCATTTAGCCCGTTGAAAAAAAATTATTCTTCCTTAGAGTCAAAATATGCGACGACTGCTGCTTTAACCTCGTCATTTGTCAAAAATCTTTGACCTCCCAAGTGCTTTTTTAGGTTAGGGAACAGAAAAAAGTCTGAGGGTGCCAGATCAGGTGGATAAGGTGGATGCGGTAACAGTTCAAAGCCACAGTTGTGAATTTCTGCCATTGATTGGACAGACGTGTGAACACGAGCGTTATCTTGATGAAACAGGACTTTTCTTCTGATCATTCCTGGACGTTTTTCTTTTATTTCCTCTCGTAAACGAAGTAGTAAGGTGCAGTAATAATCAGAGTTTATAGTCTGACCTCTTTCAAGATAATCAACCATAATCACACCCTTCGAGTCCCAGAATACTGAAACCATCACCTTACTTGCCGACAAAATCGACTTAGCCTTTTTGGGGGGTGGTGAACCAGGTCTTTTCCACTGTTTTGATTGTTGTTTTGTTTCCGGTGTACAGTAATGAACCCATGTTTCGTCCATAGTAACAAAACGATTCAAAAAATCACATTCATCAGCTTCAAATAACTCCAAACAGTCGCGTGCAATAGTCAATCGTATCCTTTTTTGCTCAACTGAAAGCAGTCGCGGAACCCACCTCCTTGCGGAAACCCAACACGTTGACTATTATGTAAAGCGTGAGGTGCATTTTAAGATATCAAAATGATAATTCTTCTACACATATCTCTGTCAATAAAATATTTATAACTATTGACACTATGCACCTCACGCTTTTTTTTTTACAATAATATACATTTATTTCTCATTTACAGTATTCTTAATTCAAACTTATTAAAATTTATTTTCTACTTTTTAGTTGGATTCTCTATAAAAGCGTGCTTTTTAGTTTTTTTAAACTATTATTTATTTTTCATTTTTTAGTGTTTATTTTAATTTTTATTTTATTTTCAATTGAATTATTGCATTGTCATCGGTCTTTGACAGGTGTGCAAAGTTTGAATTAAATCTGATCGTTCAAAGTTGGGCAAAATCGAACCCAAAAGAGTCGGTTACAAACATACATACATAGGTACAAGTGAAGCTAATAAAAGCGTAGTAAAAATATATCCTACTAATATTATAAATGCGAAAGTTTGTATGTATGGATGTTTGTAATTCTTTCAAGTAAAAACTATAGAACGGATTTTGATGAAACTTTACTATATATATAGCTTTTACATCAGAATAACACATAGGCTACAATTTATAATGATACGGCGACGGGAACAATAATCACGCGGACGAAGTCGCGGGCGACCACTAGTTTAAAATAAATTTAAAATATCTAATGATGTGAGATATGTGTTATGTGTTTGTATGTGTAAATTGGTTTATTTACGAATGGTCAGTAATAGATACTAGTTATCCCGACGAACTTTCTATCACGTCAAAAAAAAATGTAAATTGAAAAACGCGACGGACGGACAGACAGACAGACAGACAAATTGTCGTATTTAATATATAGATGTAATGTTTATTGTACTGTGGTTGTGTGGTGGCCTTTTCAACAAGTCGCAAGGCCGATGCAGCGAACTAACTTTTACTAATACATACCAACTCAGGGCTTTTAAAAGTATGTAATTAAATGTACCTATATACTATACGACAAGAATGAAAAAATACCTGTTTTGTATTTTATTAATGCTAAGTAGGTAATACCTAACTACCTAATTGACTACACACTGACAAAACTTGTTAATTTTTATTGTCATTACAAATAACTACCAAATCTATAAAATTCAACCTGTTTGCTAGTAAAATCTTCAATCAGACATTATGGGCAATGGGTCTACCGGGTCTACCATTGACGTAGAACACTTATTCTACACCAATTAATTACTAGTATTGAACAAAACGAAACTATTTGTTAAAGAGTTGAGAGAAGAGTACAGTTTGTGCAATTTGGATAATCCTATTAAATATGCACTTGTATAGTTATCAGTAAAATGTATCAATGGTGTTTGTAGGTATATCAGTGAGTTTGATTGTACCGGGAAGTGCATGTGTGAGGAGATCGTCCCGTCGCGACGGTAATTTGCATGAATTGATTGCACGCTACGGGCGCGGGCGCGTCGATGACACAGGCGCGAGGTGAGCGCGGGCGCTGGTGTTCCGTCCGAGTTCCGACGCACCCGCAGTCGCGCGCCCAACCGACTCACTGATACACGCTCACCCGTAATGTTTAATTACATCCTCGCCAGCTGTAATTGTCGGTCAATTTAACACTTTTTTAAACCAATTTTCTAAAACGAGCGCTGTCCAGTGTCCGCTTAGTCGTGAAACCGTGAACGGTCGCGAGTAGATTGATGGCCTTGCTCGTAACCACTATCCGGCGTCCTGTGCGGTTATCCAGTGCACAACCCGTGTTATAGTGATATCACTTTCAGTACTGTGTTATTACGTATTAGTTTTGTCTAGTCACTCGTCGCCACAATGCGTCAGCGATACCAGTTGAAGCAGAGACCGTACGTACTTATGGTTTGTCAACTGAGTAGATAAGACAAAAGCTCACTCACTGTACCTATGCAGTGGCCTAATGATCGTTATTTATGATATCTAAATTTGATATGAACAAGCGATCACATACCTATGCTATAGTTGGTAGTTGTAAAGTAGGAATTTGGAAGTTTCTCATTTTGTATGGATATATCGTTCTGAACAATAGTAATCTTTACCAGTAGGTACTAAAGTCCGAGCTTATTTCATCATATTCATTTATATCTTGAACGATTTGATTTAAAATGGTTAGCAAACTGAAAGATTTTGAGGGCGTTTATGTTTAGCGCTAACTCTGCTGAATTTTGGACGCTTTTCTTGCGATAACTTACACACAACATAGTTTGTTGAATGTTTTGTATTATGAAACATTGTTTGCCGGAAAACTTCGCGGCGAGGACTGCAAACAATAATTGCCTTGTTTCAAAGCAAAAGTGCTTCATTGCTGCATTAGGACCAGAAACATTTGCAACGTCGTATTTGCATTTAAACTAATGCTAACTTAACATCTGTTCCTCTGTGTAGGTAGTCTTGTTATCATTGTTTGCGTTTGTTTTTACTTATACATTGTTATCTTTTCAGGTAAGTCATGCTGTTGTATGAAGATTGATGAGTAAGCCAACACCATTTTGGAAGCACTATATCCTTGTAAATTGTTTACATATCAGCTACGCGTGGTTAACGTAGTTATTATGTATTACTAGTCATCTGCCTATTTTCGCAATCAGGATTACATTTCTATATGAATAGTATAGAGAGTAGTTAGATATTATAGATAAATTTCAGAGGCCATCTGGTCATAACTATAAATAACCAACCATAAAATGTCTTCACTTTATATGCAACGGGGATTAATTGTCGAATAATGGTGATGTGACCGAAACTAAAACTATACTATCTGTTTCTAATCATGCACACAAGTGCTAATATTGCAGGCTATACAAACATTCGCTAAGTTTTCTGTACAATACATTAGGTATAGCTACCTAGATCTCAATATTGACAGCTGTGCTTGACGATAGAGAACTCACAACAGTCACAACATTTCGAATATAATGCAAGTCATATCCATATGCACCAGACCGATTAATTAGTTGATTTCTTTAGATATAAATGTTTCATCGTTACATGTACTTACCTATCTAGTAATAAAAGAATACTTAAGTATATAAATGTGTAAGTAATATAATAAGGCATGTCATAATGACTAATACATGAACATTTATTATAATATTTCTTTGATTCGAAGCACTTTCCTCAATGAAATCACTATTAAAAGATGTAAAAAGATGAGTTTCCCTTTCAAGATGGGATTATTGTTAGTTTAGAAGCAATATAATTATTATATAAAGGTATACTCACAAACGTAGGTACTTCACATACCGATCATTTATTAAATTATATAATCTACAAACTAAGTACGACTGAAACATGTTTCTTTTTACGTTTTGATGCATATCCTAAAACGTATGGCTATTCTCCTCTCTCTAAAATTTATTGAAACCGATAAAGAGTAGGTATGAATGCGCAACAGATAGCACGATACAGGAATCTTTGTGTTGAGTATTGACCTCATTGTGGTTCTCTGAAATTAAGATTAGTTAATTAGACTAATTAGTACTTACTATGACTATGAGATACTTATACTTAGCAAAAAAAACTTTTAGAAATTTAGAATTCAATCCGACATCGGGTGGAATGAATGCCTAAGTTGAGAAACGTCCTGACAATGTACCTATGACGTGTCTTAGATAAAGCTCATTAGGTAGGTACCTACTTACTATTTAAGATAAGATGTGCATCCTTTCGTATTTTATCATCTATTCCATGGCTATTAGCATCCGTAACTCCATAGTCTGGTTACTAAAGCACTGGCCTTGCGTATCGTCGACGTGCGTTAGATCTCTGGCCACTACCAACAATAAACACTTTTAGCTTACTTTGAGGAGTTAACGGGAATACAAGCTTGTAAGTAACTGCGATTGCTAGTTTCTTTCTAAAAAACACGAACAGTTATAGATTTGTTAGCACAATTCACACAACGCCATCTTGGCATCTAGTGTCAAACTAAGCAGAGCTTGTGATATGAGTACTAGATAAACTGATATAAATACTTATATACATATTTTTTGTAAATACATACATATTATATATAGGAAACACCCAGACTTCGGTACAAACGTATGTGTCATCACACAGTTTGGCCCGACCGGGAATCGAACCCGATACTCCGGCGTCGAAAGCGGACACACTACCGACCACGCCACCGAAGCAGTACTCGTTGTATCATTGTAAGTACTTGTAATGATGCGGTAGTACCTACAAAAGCTTTTGTTCAATATGTGTACAAAAGTTTCACCAAGTGCCATAAATCAATTTATTGTATAAATTGATAACTCAGACTAAAAGAATAACATAGACGGAACGAATAGAACTAGCGAGTGAAGCCGCCAAAAGGGATACTATATAGCAATGGGATACCATTTCGCTCGCCACTCCTTTGTGAGCAGCGAGTGTGTACGCACGTGCGATCACGGTTGAACAAAATATTATAAATATGCCGTATTGTGTGGTGAAAAGGTGTAAAAACACTTCAATTATTCATAGAAAGAATGCTGGATTATCGTTTCTTTTTTTTTTTTTTTTTTTTTATATTTGGTTCGCCAAATTGACGCCGCCCGCCTGGTGGTAAGTCGTGACGACGTCTAGCGATTGTGGGCCACTCTCACAGCACACATTACTATTGAGAGTGGCCCTCAACTTGACGACCTACTGATGTGCCTCTTCACGCTCCGCTTAAAGAACCCAGGATTATATGTGGGAGGAAACACGTGCACAGGCAGGGCGTTCCAGGCCACTATCGTTCGGCAGAGAAACGAACGTTTAAAACGTTCGGTTCTCGCGAACATGCTATCCACTGTGTGGGGGTGGCATCTCTGCCCGGCACGAGTCGTTCGGGATCGGAAGGAAGAGGGTGGGATCAGATTGAAGAGCTCTTCAGAACACTCGCCGTGGTAAATACGGTAGAATGCGGCCAAGGAAGCTATTGTTCGGCGCTGAGCTAGCGGCTCAAGGCTTCCCGTTACCTCCGGACAACCAATAATACGGATAGCCCGTCGCTGCATAGCGTCGAGAGCGTCCAGCAGATACTTCGCGGAGCCGTCCCAGAGGTGAGAGCAGTATTCGACGCAGGGTCTAATCTGCGTCTTGTACAGCAGACACCCCTGGTCCGGTGTAAAGAATCTCTTTACCTTATTCAGTATTCCTAGTTTCCGCGAAGCTAGCCCTATACATCTTTCGATGTAGTTTTTATTATTGAGCTCTCGACGAACGTCTATGCCAAGGATATCAAGGTTGTCCTTCATTGGTAATAATGCATTCTGAAGAGAGGGTAGGGGAAGGAAAGGGGATTTCTTCGCAGTAAATGCACACGCCTGTGTTTTGCGGGCATTGAACTCGACCAGGTTCTCGGTACCCCATTGAGAGATACTGTCGAGGTTACGGTCGAGATCAGCCACGAGTCGTCGTCTCTCCTCCTCAATCTCAGATCGCCCCGCCGTCGGACGAACCGAGTAACTCCCGTGCAGTGTGCTGTCATCTGCATAGCAATGAATGTTCCCGAGGGATAGCATATCATTGATATGCAGAAGAAAGAGAGTTGGTGATAGTACGGACCCCTGCGGTACCCCGGCATTCACTTGCAAGAAGCGAGAAGCCTGGCCATCGCAGAGGACCCGCACTCGGCGCTCGTTTAAAAAGCTGGCAATCCAGCTGCACAGTTGAGGAGGTAGACCATATGCCGGAAGCTTGGAAAGGAGCGAAGCATGCCAGACCCTATCGAAGGCTTTGGCGATGTCCAGGCTAATAGCCAAGGACTCGCCGTGCCTTTCCATAGCCCCACCCCAGACATGCGTTACGAATGCCAGAAGATCACCCGTTGATCGCTTTGGCCTGAAGCCGTATTGTCGATCATTGATTAGCGAGTGATCCTCTAGGAATTGCATGAGCTGCTTATTTATAAGGAGCTCAAGCACCTTGCAAATGACTGAGGTGACAGCTATGGGTCGATAGTTGCCTGGATCGGACCGATCCCCTTTCTTGGGGATCGGTTGTACGTTCGCCTCCTTCCAGACCTCCGGCACGAGCCCTGAAGAGTATGACAGGCGGTACAGACGCGTTAATACTGGAGACAACTCAGCTGCACATTTTCGTAGCACCACCGCCGGAATGCCGTCAGGGCCACTGGCTTTCCGCGTGTCGAGTGACCGCAGCACTGCCCGTACATCACATTGCCTGATAACAATATCAGGCATTGTGTGGCCACAGTTGGCGATGGCGGGGGGCTGCAGGCCACGGTCGTCGACCCGGGAATTAGCCGCAAAGAGGTCTGCGAGCATATCCGCTTTCTCTTGGGCTTTGTGAGCCAGTGTTCCATCTGGGTAACGCAGCGGTGGCAGCGAGGGCTGACAAAAGTTAGATTGCACGGCTTTGGCCAGTTGCCAGAATCCACGGCTGCCCGTGGGATGGGAAGTGAGCTCCTGACCAAGCCGCGCGACGCGCTGGGCATCCGCTCTCTTAAAGGCCCTCTTACTCGACTTTGTGGCCCGGTTGTACGCTGCTTTGAGGTGGCCCACGTTTGGGTCGCGCACAGCCCGGGCCCTGATCCAGGCGCGATATGCCGACTGTTTTTGTCGAACAGCTTTGGCACAATCTCGCCCGAACCAGGGACGGGCTCTGCGGATACTGGCGACATCAGTGAAAGGGATGTAATAATAATATATAGTTGGGATGTAATAATAAGTTTCATAAGTAATTAACTATTTCTTATTAGATTTCATAACATTTTTCTAAATATTTTAGTTGCACAAACTAGGAACACAAAACCTCCGCCATATCATACAGAGTTGCCATAATTTTTTCATCATTTCCACAAAATATTTAGCAGTATTTATGGGAATTTATAAAGTAGGTACTGAGTAAAAAAAATCAGTGTCATCAATGTTGACAACCTCGATGTTTCTAATCATCATCATCATCATTCGTGCGTTAGTCCCGAACTCCCGATCACATCTGTGTCCGGGATCTACTTAATACGTGGCTTGGTTATTTCGGCAATCTTGGAATTGACTGCTGTCTGACCTCCCAGCCTGTGTTCTGATCCAATATATTTATGTTACTGTGTCAGTAGTTTAATTTCAGTCTAACACTACAAAGGCCTCAGTCTTAATCTAACGACTATTGATATCTACTTCATGTATAGTCAACGACAAAAGTAGCTTAACCAATAATTCTTATCTGTTGATCAGTAATAGCTGTTAAACCGATCACAAAATCATAAACAAAACACGAAATATATTAACTTTGTCCTTGGGGATTCTAAAATTACTTGTACATTGCTGTGGTACATGCATTGGGATGTAAAAAAGAATAATAAATATTTTTGTGCTAATCAACTTTTGTTGTTGACTGTACTTTGTACTTACACTGGAATGAAGCTTTGTTCATTCATCTTAAAAAGGATTATTTTAATTATGAGAATTTTTTTGAAAGCTAGTAATTAAAGTGTGTTTACTCAGTGTTTATCACGTTTTTATTTATTTTAACACTTCCCCATTTTAGGCACTTATCATAATAATCATTTGTGTAAATGACAAAATAATTGCAGATAACATTTACTATAACAAATATTAATTTTCCATATGTCCACTATATAGAGATTTGTAGGAGATTTTTTCATTTGCTGGCAACATTACGCACACGCCGTTAGTGGTATCGGTACACGGAAATCGGAGTCACACGCACACATTGAAAGTGTCATTTGGCTTCACGTGTTTATTCTACATGTTCCGTCTATGTTATTCTTTTAGTCTGAGATTGATAAGTAGTCTTTTGCATGAGTACCGATTTTAAAACGACATAAATATTGTGTGCTATATAACGTAGCTATAATTGTGCATAGGTAGGTACGAGAATGCAGTTTAATTTCGAGTTCGATGAGGATGAGAATAGTTGTCATTCAAATAAAGTGACCTTAATTGTTTTGTGCGTGAAATACTCGTATGTCACTAGCTAATAGAATTGACGTACTAAATGGCAATAAACCTGTATTAACTCTTTTTAGGACAAGGTTACTTATACTTATATTTAAACCAAAATAACCTGTACTGTCTGTGAACTAACTAATAAAGCCGAAAAACGTCCACAGAGCCTTTTCCCAACGCAGTTGGGGTCGGCTTTCCAGTCTAACTGTGATTTGGCTGAACTTCGATATTTTCCGTGAAGCGACTGCCATCTGACCTCCACAACCCATGAGCGATATCGAAGTTCTGTAGTTAGACCAGTCGGATTTTTGATTTAGGGCTCCTACTACTCCTAACGAGTCAACCGGGACCGACGGCTTAACGTGCTCTCCGAGTCACGGAGGGGTTTCAATGTTTTAAGAAATGGTCACCCATCCTAAGACCGGCCTAACTCGATGTTGCTTAACCTTTGCAATGTGTTAATATTGCCGGTTACCACTAGACCACGAGCCCCTCAAATATTAAAACCATATTTAATACTGATACTGACTCCTTATTGTACGGTAGGTACGTCCCTACCTACTTCCGTAAAAATATTACGGTTTTTTAAGTAACGGTTTTCATTCAACCAATAAAGTCATAGACAAAAATCTGTTTCTTCTGTCAAGTACCTAACCCGACACTGGTCCATTGATATAGGTTCACTGGTCATAAAGTTTTGGTAGTTAAGAGTTAAAGAGTTGTGCAGATCCAGAACCATAATACCTAAGTAATATATCGATGCTTCTCAGGACCAGAAGGCTGGCTATTTTCTGGCCCAAAGAAATATATAAATATCGCCATCTAACGTGGCAACACAGCTAGCATTCTGGGAACCTTCCCAGTCGGCAATGACGCGGAGGATTTTTTAAACGATATTTTGTAAAGTAAATATTTTTAGTATATAATTATGTATATTAGGTCTTACTGAACTATATTAGGTATCTGTGGTCTTACCTACTACTAATACTAAGCTTCATCACATAATATGGAATAGTGTTATGTACGTAAAACGTGCTGATTTGTGTGACGTAATGGTATGAAACTCTTCTAAAAACCTTCATGTTGAATTCCAATGGCTGTAGGTACCTAGTGACAAGGTTGTTAGCATTTCCGCTGTATTTCATATTGTTGTTACAAAACTCATTCATATTAATTGTTCTACAAATAGGTAACCTTAAAATAAAAAATAAAAATAGTTTTTGTTGTACAACAGAATACTAGCAACTAAAATAAAAGGTAAAACTTTCAGTACATATAACTTAAAATAATAAAATATTTTGTTAGAAAACATTGCCCGGATTTCAACTCAATCGTGATCGAAACACGTTTTGCACACCAGGCAAGGTTTATTTAGTTAATCTAAATGAACTGAATCTAAATGAGATAATCTACAACACATACTTAGGTAAAAATATTAAATATGAGATTGATGATAAACAACAATATTAACTGTTTGAAAGGACTTGGGATTTTGCGGAGCGCGTGGCTGGTAACCATTTAGGTTAGGTACCTCTGGCGCTGGGCAAAAATCCAGGCCCAAACGCTCAAATTACAATACCGAACAACATTTCCTTGTTCCCGCACCTAGAACTAGTTCAGAGTAACTAGTTCTTCTGTGCGGGAAAAATCAAGCATTATCTACCTTGACATTGGCGAAATCATCGATGAATATCATATTATTTTTCCTTTTACAAAAAAAGAACTGTTTGAAAAGTTAACTTCAAAATATTGCAAAATTTTAACAGCTTAGGTTACCTTTTAGTTTCTTATTCATTGTTCCTGTCGACTTCAATTAAGACAAATTTTCACGCATCAATAAAATATAATAGATCATATCAAATGGCCACGCAACCGAACGCGTAACTAAACGTTACAACATTTCTATAATTGTTATACTGTGATAATCTGTGACGTCAGTTTCCAATCAGTCTCCGTAATTCTCGACTGAGCGGCAATGTTTTATAGAAAGGGCAATGGTCTGGGTTTGGTAACTGATGAACGTGCGGCAACGGTACAGTCCAATACAGATAGAAATTAAGTAATTGGGGCATGTCAATTTGTTACAAATGTACGTAAAAAATTACTATAAATTAAAGACTTATTTTAGTTACTTTTCTATATTTAATTAATTTTCTATATTTAATTTAAACCGTAAAAAAGTATCTTGGGAGATTGGTGTGTGGGTTCTGTACAGACAGACAATATACTCGTAGAACAAACTGCCAGTTTAGTGCTTTATTGGCTTGTTTAAATTGCCCACACTAATGTTTTGTTTATTGTAGGTAGGTACTACAGACACAAAATTATGCTTTTTTTACTACCTACCTATTTATAGTAACTATAAATGGATCATAACTCTTCTGTTATTTCTGTCGCTAGATGGCGCCAGTGCCAGTCTAGTTTTGGCGCCGTTTTAGTTTTCCGTCACGTGTCACTTTTTGTATGATTCTTGCGAAATTATAAACAATTTTCTTATTTTAATTTCTCACAAGACAAAGTATTTTTATATCGTGAGTAAGCTTCGTATTACGATATTCATAAAAACATCGTACCTAATAATCACTACATATTATAAAATAAAATCGCTTCCATCCGTATGTATGCCTAGATCTTTAAAACTAAGTACCTACGCAACGGATTTTGATGCGGTTTTCACCAATGGATAGAGTGGTTATCGAGGAAGGTTTTTGTGTATGTATATAATATGCTAAGCGGGCGAAGCCGCAGGTGTCCGCTAGTAAAGTATAAAATTATGTTGAACAATATGAATTTTGAAAATTTATCACTAGTAGTTCTGCGAACAGTAGACCTCGCGTTATTTTCGCATTTCCCCCCATTTCTTCCCCATTTTCCCCGCAATCGAAAAAGCGAAATTATAAACAATTTTCTTATTTTAATTTCTCACAAGACAAAGTATTTTTATATCGTGAGTAAGCTTCGTATTACGATATTCATAAAAACATCGTACCTAATAATCACTACATATTATAAAATAAAATTGCTTCCATCCATATGTATGCCTAGATCTTTAAAACTAAGTACCTACGCAACGGATTTTGATGCGGTTTTCACCAATGGATAGAGTGGTTCTCGAGGAAGGTTTTTGTGTATGTATATAATTTGCTAAGCGGGCGAAGCCGCAGGTGTCCGCTAGTAAAGTATAAAATTATGTTGAACAATATGAATTTTGAAAATTTATCACTAGTAGTTCTGCGAACAGTAGACCTCGCGTTATTTTCGCATTTCCCCCCATTTCTTCCCCATTTTCCCCGCAATCGAAAAATCCCTTCGACAAAAGTTGCGCCTTGCAACAAAGAACACTTGTGCCAAATTACATGAAAATCGGCTGAAAAATGCGGCCTGTAGACCGGAACTGACACACATACATACATACAGACAAACAACGCCAAATCGGCCAGTCCTCGAGTTGAAACTGAGACGCTTCGCTCGCTCGGTCAATTATCACTCACAAACAGAGAGGTTTAATATAATAGGTAAGTACATATTGTATGCTTCATGTTGGTAGTTTTGGTGTCCAATAAAATTAAAATATGAAAGAAACTGTTAGTTTTTCTTAACACATTTAACTACGTCCTAAGTTTCATTTATAGGAGGAAGTTGAACGAATTTGATATGAAAATCTACATTTACAGCTGAATAATGAGTTGAGTAGGTAGGTTATTGTAAATTATGAGTAGGTATTATAAATATCATCACACAACGTCATCCGGCCTCGAACTGAGCAGAGCTTGCAATGTGCTATAAGAACTAGATTCCAAACTGAAACTTACAAATTCTTCCATACTTTTATCAATTAAACTAAGACACAATTGTATAGTTATGCAACGTTGCACTGCACTATCGACTAAATAGTTATTCTACTTCACATTTTATCACAAAAAAAGCTCCCACAATTCGTTATTTATAAAAATTCCACCATTGACGATTGGTTAATAGCAGCAGTTTATAAAGAGATATTTTTCCGTCGTGTAAAATGAAACGTGACATTATAAGTTTGGTACAAATCTACCACATAGACCTTTGTTACGGTACAAATTGATTATAAATGAAGACATAGAATCAGATTTGTCTGTCTCGGTTGAATAGTGAATTGAATCGTGTAATGTAAGATAATCAATACTGCTATCTCAAAGGTCCCAAGATGCAGTCCCCGGGTTGAATCAAATATTAGTAAGATCGGCAAATAGGTTACCTATACCTATTTATCTATTACTATTATAACAATTTCAAATGGAATTATTTAGATAACCCTGTCTGTTCCACACGTTTACTTAGGTAAGTACTTATAAATTACTTCATAAATTCAATATTTAGGTAAGCATTCCGATTTCCGATATTCTATCATCAGATTTCTTGCAGATGCTTATTTTAATAGCCTCGGACCGAATTCGGATCGGATGCAATACGCAGAAGCTCTGACAAGAACGCTAACAAAACTAAATTTAAATAAGCTAAGGTCGGAGAACGCCGCCGGGCGCCACTGGACATACCCTCTGCTAGTAACCAGAGACACCCGGCAACGGACGTTAGAGCGGCCGCGGCCTTGGGAATTGAAAAAAAAAAAAAAAAGGTCGGAGAACGGCTTTCTTCTGTTCACACTTCTGTCTCCGAAGGGTAGTTTTTTTTTCTACAACATCAAGTTGTAACTTCTGGTATAATATCGGCCATGTGACAATATGTAAAACTTCTTATAACCATGCTGAGCACTTTCGTTTTACATCTTCACTAAATATGTACCTACCTACCTATAAACAAGTATTGTTAGTGAGTCAAATGTGATTTAGACCCCCTTCCGGTACACTTCTGGTCACAAAATGTTGCCCTTGCACCTATTATAATCAAGCAGGACAATATGTATACATATATTTCAAAAATAATGAAGAATCTAAGTCGCATAAATATGCCGTTTTCCGAGTTTTCCGAGTGCGGACAGATAGCAAGAAATGAAGGTCTACCCCTCGGAGACAATGTTTCATTGCACAAAAACAATTTATCAAGACGTAAACCGCATAGATAAAAAATGAGGTAACTCGTATAACGTGAGTGTTGAATTACGTTCAAGTACGTATCTAGTTTTTTTATGTAAACGATTGTTTAGCACGTCACCTGCAAGTGTTTGTTCTTCGTCTGTTATCCAAATGAACAATTTTGTTGTTCTAAGACCCACAATGTTATGTGATACAAAACATTCATGTTATAAAGTCTATTCCAAAATTGACGCAATGTAGAAGTTCGATTTCAATTTAATTTTTTTTACGCCACAACAGACTTCGCAACATTTAGACAGTCTGCTTTTGTTGATATTTCTAAAAGGCTTAAGTACTTTACTCTAAGGTTTTTCGGTCATTGATTCTATCTTGATTGCGTAAACATCTCGATAGTGATTGGTACTGTTATAATATTCCAAGTTGTTATCAAAGGCAGTTTTAATATTAAATTATGGGATAAATTTTAATGAACAGCATAAATCTTATCGCTTCTCAATTTATAAGCATCAGATTATAAGCAGTTTTTACAGCAAATATTTTTCTTCCCTGCCAATAAACTAATTGTTTGTACTAGAAATAAAAATGTGTATCAATAGTGTATTGTTTTCTTTTCTATTAGAGAAATTGTCTGTTTCTTTCTAGACTAAAAGTACAATTGGGTTGTCGCAGTTGGTTTTCTGTGAAAGTAGGTATAATAGAAAAGAAGTCAATTTTTATAATCATAATATCAGAACGGATTCTTTAGACACAAAATTATTATTCCACCCGGGATAAGTCCTGTGAGATGTGAGAATGAAATTAATTAATATAAAAAATCACAAAGATAATAAATCAAACACCAACTCCAATTTCAAAACCGATAAGTATCACAAGAACTCGTATACCTACCTAAACTTTATCATTTTTTTCTTTTCGAGGAACGGATCTTATGTTATTATTATTAATCAAAACAAAACATCAAACAGATTTTACTGTTTATTTGCTAATCGAGAGGTATCTCGGAATGCAATTCGAGTAGTAGTTCTTGTATAACAATCGATCTCTCAAGGTGGTCTGGTGACAGTAGGAATGCTGTTCAATAAATTCGAAATTAGAGAACTAAACTAAACTCGATATATAATTTTTTTTTATAGTATTTAATGTTTGCCACTTTATTGGTTTTCTCCCGTTAGATCCCGACATAGGTTCCCAATATCGAAGCTGACATATTTCATACATTGTAACATTTACTGAAACGTGTCCGATACCGATATGGGGCCGGGTAATGTAAAAAAAACTAGATATATAGACTTGAGGTAGTTCATCTGTGGACAAAATACTAATGATGATTCTCTTTGTGTTTCCACACATAATTTGAAATTAAATCCTACTTTAGTGTATAAAACACAGCATATAATTTAGTGTATTAAATACACCAATTTTTCCTAGCTAAACTTTAATATTACACAATATGTACGAGTACATTGCTAACACTTCATGAGGTTATGAAGTTAAAGACTACTTCAGTCCTTACCTACTTACAGGAAATGAAAAATAGTGTGATGATTATGTTGAGTGGTGATGACAGATAATGAAGGTTTATTATCTTATATACTAAACGCTAAACGCAAAAAACCTAATATTTACACAAATTATGTAAAAATAACAATACCTGCAGACGCATAATTTCAGTTATAAATCATTATTCAAATACGAGTAGGTACCTACTAGACATAAAATTAATCCAACCTTGTGTTGTGAGAAGTTTCGCATATAAGTTTCTATGTACTCCGTCAAAAGACATTTTACTTGTATGTCAACATACTAATTAATTAAATGTTTATGTAATATTCTGGGAACACAAGTGAAAAAATAATTAACCATTGTAATGTCACATATGTTGAGATTTACGACGTTTCAAAATTTCATGGGTTCCTTTCCAAAGCCGATTTTTTTTCATTTGTATAAAATTATCAATGTTCGTTATTATTATTATATTATGTTCATTATAAGTGGTAAGAAAATGTTCTATAGAAACTAGTGGTTCTGTGAACAGTAGACCTCGCGTTATTTTCGCATTTTTCCCCATTTCTCCCCATTTTCCCCCAATCGAAAAATCCCTTCGGTGAAAGTTGCGCCTTGCAACAAAGAAAACTTGTGCCAAATTTCATGAAAATCAGCTGCAAAATGCATTTTCCTCCCATTTTCCCCCCAATCGAAAAATCCCTTGGAGAAAAGTTGCGCCTTGCAACAAAGAACACTTGTGCCAAATTTCTTGAAAATCGGCTGAAAAATGCGGCCAGTAGACCGGAACTGACACACATACCAACAACGCCAAATCGGCCAGTCCTCGAGTTAAAACTGAGACGCTTCGCTCGCTCGGTCAATTATTAGGTAGGTACTTATCCCATTTAGCATATACATTGTAGCAATCTATTTTCACCTACAGATGTTGATGGATGAATAAAACGTGGATTAAAAAGATACAGATTACCCTACGAGCCCTAAGATAACGTTGCGAGTAGCTTTACTCGAGTGCAGCACGTTTCTTTCACTATTTCATCTGTTGTAATAACCTAACTGAACTATAATTTAACAAACAATGATTTTGTAATCTAAGATGAATAATTAAAAAGTTTAATGCTACTACTTAGTTATAGGTAAAAGTTTGTGAAGCCTGCAGCTGTCTGTTGCACACCCACACGTAAATCGTGGAATAAATTTGGATGAAAATTTGCAAATAGATAGGATTCCTGAATTAACATAGGTACTTTTAACCCGTAATCTATTCTATGAGAGTGGAACCGTGGCGCTCCAATCTATATATTTAATACGACAATTAATTTGTCTGTCTGTCTGTCCGTCCGTCGCGTTTTTCAATTATAATCAATAATACATACATTTGCATCCATTTTTTTTTTTTTATATATTTGAGGTAATACAAAGTTCGCCGGGATAACTAGTTATTATAATTATCCACCACTCTAGTCTACGGAGCTTTGAAGGCGTACTTAATGACATTCATTTAAAATAAAAATACGTTAACAATTTGAATCGAAAACAGACTTCAAATTACCGAAATGGGACCAAATAATTGTCGGAGTGGGACTAAATTGAAATGGGACCACCCTAGAAGCAGTAGCTTTCATTTTTTTTTTAAATCGGGTCACCCAGGTCGAAGATATGAGGTAACAAACATTTAAAAAAAACATACAGTCGAATTGAGAACCTCCTCCTTTTTCGGAAGTCGGTTAAAAATCATATCTTTAAGCAAGCTACAGCATTAGAATTTTATTAAACATCAACAAATTTTGTAACTGTAGAGTTGAGTAAATAATAACAGTATGCACAAATTGATGAAAATTTCCGGATCTGATGGCTTAGTTGCCAGAACTTACCCATTGTTTTTATGTTATGATGATTGCATGAGCGTGTGAGCTAGGTGCGGTCACCTCTCTTGCCTAATTCTTGGCTATAAAGGTCAACCTTCCATCACAGCTACAATCAAATCTGACCCTTAACTGTGTAAGCATATTTACATTATATTTGCACAACTCATCATTTAGTATTTATGCGGTACGACTGTACGAGACTGCCTATGAAAGAGTTGGTATTTGTGAAATTTGTAATAAAATTTTGGCGAAATACACATCTAAGACTTTAGGTTAACTAATTTGCTTGAATTAACATAATAGGGTCTTTCTAATAAATACTCATGTAATGTATGTAATTAATACTTAACATTTAAAGTAACTGTAACAATTAAGTACTTATAATAATGTTTTTCGTAATGACATGCATTCGTTATCGTAAAAAAATTGTGTAGTAGTTTACCCTACAATCTCTTACACAAAACATTCACAGAGCATGATACTAACAATAAACCTAAGTAGGTATACCAATACACTTTTTTTAAATTCACGTTCCCATGTCCATTGCTGCGGGCGTGTCTGGTACACACCAGAAGGTATTTCCAGTGGCACCCGGCGGACTTTGGCCACCTGTGTAGCCTCTTCGGGGGTTTGGTCGGAATGAAAATCCCGCGTCATTGGGGTTGGGTTTTTTCCGGCGTCGGTGAGTGAATCTGGGGTTGAAGCCCCGCAGCAAGCGATCCTTCTAACCTGCTTCTGTAAGGATTTTAGCATCTCTATCGAATAAACTAAAAAAGAAAACGTCGATAGATCAACAGGCACTATACTTGTATTAGTAAGGCCGAATACTCAATGCTGCCTAAATCACGATGGTCATGCTATGACAGCTATTAAAGGCATAAACTTGTTGCACAACTCTTATTGAATAATAATTGACAACACAGCAATTAGGCAGTAGGTAGGTATGTTGTGGAGAAATCAAATGCCATTGACTTAGTAACCTCTCAATGTTTTTAAAGATACACATTGTCACTATAGGGTAAATGCGAGAAATAAAAGTCATTCCCACTTTACGTGTAGGCATTTTTTTTACTGTAGCACTGGTAGCACTTTCTGAGAAAGTAGTAAATACACATATCCATGCAAAATTTCATCTTTCTAGCACTCTAACCATGTAGGAGGAAAACCGAGGATGGATGGACAGGCAGATGAACATGACGAACCCCAAGGGTTCCGAGACTTGAACTACGGAACCCTAAAAAGCAACATAAATTCACATACTAAGGAAAGACTTGTACAAAGCTGCAATATAACTCGACAAATTCAATATGTTATTGACCCTAGATCACAAAAGAACCAGTGAGAGGCAGTAGGTATCCAGCGCGTTTTGAAAGACGGCGACGCGGACAGAGAGATAAATATCGTACAAACGATACCGCTATTAGTATTGTGTATACCTATGAGTTTTACAACCGTACACGTACGTGTTACCTACCTACACACATACATACACGTCAAGTCAATAGCTACATGGCAGTTCTAGGTTTATTCGGTACTTTCAGAAACATCCTACTAATATTATAAACGCGAAAGTTTGTGAGTATGTATGTATGTACGGATGGATGGATGTTTGTTACTCTTTTAGGTAAAAACTACTGAATGGATTTTAATGAAACTTTACAATAATATAGCTTATACATCAGAATAACACAGGCTACAATTTATAAAGATATTGTGTGAATTGTTCAAAATATGACGCGGCGCGACGGGAACGGAAAAAATCCAAATTACCACACGGACGAAGTCGCGGGCGACCACTAGTTTGGTATAAAAGAGGTCCACACAACTACAAAACACTTTGATAATACGTCGAGGTTGAATTTTACATAGTGGTTTGCAGAGCGGAAAATAGCTGGCGGCATTGTTAGGGCGGCGCTTAAGGTGCAAATGAAATTTCTCTATGGGTATATCAAAGGCACGACACGGTTTATCTAAATTTCATGACATCAGGTTTTCATGAATAATTGGGTAGACGGCACAAGGGAAAACATTGAAATACCAGCAGTTTTATTTATACTTTAGGTCGTATTTCTGGGACTTTGAGAGACGATATGACTACCTTTTGTACAATTATTTTATTGAAAAGAAAGAAAAATTGTCCGATAGTTAAAATGGGTCGCGAAAATCCCATTAGTAAACCTGCATAAATGTGCAGTTTCCCAAATGAGAATAAGAGAAATAGGTTGTAAGTTGCATAGATAAATGTGGGCAAAGTTGTAAGTATGTTACTGATAATATACCCATGTACCTATAATATATTCAACCGACTTCCAAAAAGGAGGAGGTTCTCAATTCGACTGTATGTTTTTCCTTTTTATGTTTGTTACCATTCATATCTTTGGACTGGGTGAATGGTCCCATTTCAATTTGGTCCCATTTCAACAATTATTTGGTCCCATTTCGGTAATTTGAAGTCGGTTGTTGTGTCAACTTTTGACGTGTATTTTTATGTTCTGCATTGCTTCTAGTCTAAGGCTATTGTCGAGATCGCATTCGCAAATACAATTCCGATCGGTGTCATCATTCCATTCATGGATTGCATTCAGCACCGTGTTTAGTTTTCCACAATTTTTAAAGTCACCAGTTAGGTATAACTATTTATTTATCTATTTATGTACAACATAGAGAAAAATAAAACAATAAGAGTTCAAAAAGAACAGTCAACAGTTAGTACAAGGGCACTACTTATTCCTAAAGGAATCTTTTCCAGCAGGCCAGAACTATACTAAGAGAACTATATATTTAAGGGATATATACTTAATATCTATAAATTGTAAGTGTGTAGAAATAACTTAAGAGTTCATGTAAAAGTCAATAGTAATGAACATTGCCTCATACACTTTAAGTAACCGTTTACATTCTTTGGCAAATTGAAACGTTTGTTTTTCATATTATTATGAAGTAAAAATTCTTAGTAAGTAAAACTAAACGCTTGCAATCAATAGTTTATTAAATTCATATCTTTCCGTAAGTAGTGTTTCGAAAGTGAACTGATAAACTATTATTAAGACATCGTTTATCTTTTTTATCGAATAGTAATGGTTCAGTTTGCCAGGGAAATACCTACACGATAGCAAACGCGGTTGCCGGTTGTAAACGTGGTATTAAACCAAGCGCTTTAGCTACAAAGTTTAAAACCAACAGTGTTCAATAGAACACCGTTGGTTTTAAACAGACGTCTTAAACCGTGTATTGGGTGCTATATAGCACCCAATACACGGTTTAGCCATATGGCTTGACTTAACGAATGTGGTCTGACTTTTATCGTGTCTTCTGCAGACATCGTTAAATGTTCCAGCCCAAGTTGCTCTAAGTTTCACTTTCTTGGGGTATCAGAGCGTTGCCATGGTGATGCAGTAATGCGCGTCACGCCTGCTATAATTACGTAAATACACCATGGGATGGTTACAGAATTCTAATAAATATGACCATTATAATAACAATTAAATCCCTGGTTGGGAGGCACCTTAGCCAAGAACGCGTTAATTAGAAAACCGTAACATATTATGGCGTACAAATGTAACGGTAATTATTAACAGGTCACCGGCAGCTTAATTAGGAAGTTCACCTTGTAGGAGAAAGATCGGTTTATACCCGTGTTTGGTAACTGATAATATTTTGAACATAATTATTATACTATTATTTTCCCCAACCTAGTTGGGGTCGGCTTTCCAGTCTAACTGTGATGCGGCTGAACTACGATATTCTCTGCGAAGCGACTGCCATCTGATCTCCACAAGCCATGGGCGATATCGAAGTTCAGTAGTTAGACAAGTCGGATTTTGTTTTAGGACTTGATTGTTTTGATGTTCGTATGGCAATCGGGAACGCTCGCGCCGCTTAACGTGCTCTCCGAGAGGTACGGCGATTTAGTAATCATACATATTTTTCAAAAATATGTTTGCGTTCGTTTCAAATATTTTAGACCTACATATCTATAGGTGGGTAGTGGGGAGGATACTAAGTAGTCTTACTAAGAGCATATCACTATGAACAAGTCGGCGCCATAGATGTGATAATGGAGAAAGTGAAAACTTGAAAAGAAAGGTTCCGTACGTGAGCGTGGTGTTACCTATTACTATAGGTAGGTAGGTAAATTGTCTTCAATAGTGTTTCACACTATTTGTACTTTTTCTAGCTTGTGTATTTAATTATCATTTTGCTCTCATACACACGCTCTACAAAATTATGTCACACTTTTTGCACAGAACATAATCGAATACTAATAAAATCGGTACAAATAGGCTCTTCTACGTCTTATCAATATCATTGTTGTTTCCAAAACATCGAAAAATAAACGCAACCGAACTGTCATCTGACGTCTCAATTGTGTCCCAGATTCTCTTCAGTCTTATTTATGACTATCTAAAGCAACTTTACTGACCTTAAGCCAAATTTGACAGAACATCCAAAACGTATCAACTAGACCCTCGGTTTGAAAACTTACAGGTTTAAAGCTTTTGTTCCTAACCAGCTACTTATGTAGTTACTTACCACTAATTTTAACCCAATATATATTAGGTTAATACACACACACACACACACATGTCACGCCTATATCCCCGAAGGGGTAGGCAGAGGCGCATTACACACCCACAATTTGCCAGTATCTTTAGTCCCACGTAATAGGGGGCAAGCCTATTACCGTCACAGGGCACACATATAATAGGTTATGTCAAAAGTGGCCGAATGAATTTAATAAAAAGTAGCAGCTATACTGTAATTTTGAAAAGAAATTTGAAACCCCTTGCCTTGCGATGAAATGTTGATAAAAGACAACAAAATCTTACGTGCCAGCCGCTGTGGCACAGCCAATTAAAGCCCTGGGCGTCTCGGACTTCAGGTCTCTAGGTTAATAAAATGTACTTAATATTTAATATAAAGAGGTTTACACGATTGCAGTATTGTTTCCACCTGTAACAAAAATCTCATATTCTTCACTAGAAGTTCAAGTTCAAAGTCTTTGTCTTGCAATTCAATTACCTAATATGAGTCATAAGTTTGAATCCTTAGTTCTTATTTAGTTTAGGTACTTGAATACCTAATATAATTATTGGTCGCATTGAATTGTTATCGTCTAATGTGCCGCACCTAATTACTTGGAAAATATTTGTTTAAACGATTACCGAACCCACATAATTATGTAGGTGCCTAGGTACTTAGGTAGGAAGTGTACGCGACTGTACGCGACGCCTCTTGATACCTTAATTTAACCTCCTACTTTCGGTAAGCTTCAATATTATAATACTGTATACATACATACATAATATCACGCCTCTCTCCCAGTAGGGTAGGCAGAGACCACGGATTTCCACCTGCTACGATCCTAACATACTTCTTTCGCTTCCTCAACTCTCATTAATGGCTTCATGCATGCTCGCCGGTTACTAGTACTTTTAACCTGGCCTTTATTTAGGACATAATCTGGGATTTCGCCGCAGTATGTTCGCCTTGGTCGACCCTAACTAGCTTGTCCATTCTCACTCGCTTCATGTATCTGTTTTGTGAATCTCCTGTCATCCATCCTCTCTACATGTCCGAACCATCTAAGCATCCCTTTTTCCACCTTGGTTACTACATCTTCTGGCATACCTCAACGTTCTCTTATCACACTGTTTCTCATTTTGTCCATCAGAGTCACACAAGCTATACTGCTCAAACTTCTCATTTCGACCGAATGTTTCTCCTAAATATACTAATACTGTAGGTATACCTAAATAAATACAATACAAATACTATGAAAAGTAGCTCCATGTAAGAGATTTCGTTGCGAACGTTTAATTCTTCATCAAATAATATCTACAATCTGTGGAAATACTGATACATTAGTTACATAGTAGGGTCAGAAACAGATTATTGCGGTAAGACATTTTGTTTTGTAACCGAGATATCGTTACAATCTACCGGCGAAAGTTTGTAGGTGTTTTATAATTTTAATCTCAACCGGGATCTTTTTATACCTGATATTTAACTAAATGTACAGGGCTTATTACAGTTTTGACAACTTTGATTGATTCTTACATATAAATCATAGCAGCAGTCTAATTTGGAATTTTTCCCGTTCCCGTCGCTTGTAATTATTGTTCCCGTCGCGTCACCCATCAAGTGTTATTTTAGAACGAATTTCATTTCCATAAAATATGTGAGGGGCTCGTGATCTAGTGGTAACCAGCAATGTTCAGACATTGCAAAGGTTAAACAACATCGACTCAGGCTGGTCTTAGGATGGGTGACCATTTCTTAATACATTGAGACCCATCCGTGCCTCGGAGAGCACGTTAAGCCGCGGTCACGGTTGTCATACAAACATCTATGATAGTCGTTAGGGGTAGCTGGAGCCCTAAATAAAAAAATCCGACCGGTCTAACTACAGAACTTCGATATCGCCCATGGGTTGTGAAAGTCAGATGGCAGTCGCTTCACGGAGTATATCGAAGTTCAGCCGAATCGCTGTTAGACTGAAAATCCGACCGCAATTTTACCGAAATTTTACGTTGGGAAAATTATCGGTGGATGATTAAAATATGTTATAGTGTGTTAACCTTAGAATATAGATATATGCTACACCGGACGTTCTTTAGAACTTTTAAAGAGGAACAATTCTTTAGTAGATAATTTTAACATAAAAAAAACCGTTTGGCCAGCGCACGCAACAGAAGATCTTAAAAGAAATATTTTTTCCCCGTCTTTGAAACATATCACACTGCTACTCCGCTCCTGTTGATTTTAGCGTGATGCTATGTAGCCTATAGCCTTCCTTGATAAATGCACTTCCCAAAAAAAAAGGATTTTTCAGATTGGACCAGTACTTCCTGAGGTTAGCACGTTCAAACAAACAAACCAACACATAAACAAACAAACTCTTCTGCTTTATAATATTAGTTAGTATAGATACTATAGATACTGTGATAATGAAAATGCAAATAAAACAATCAAAGTTAAAGGACAATCTTTAAAAAATTTACAGCAAAGTTTGAACATGATCTTTAAAAACTCGTTACGTAGGTAATAAATTACGGCACTTGTTTAAGTACGAGGTCGTCTAACTCACCGAATGACATTCCAACAGGTTGTGATCGTTGCCAACAATTGCAGGATTCCCTCATTCCCGTCCACATCGTGATACTAGGTATCTACAGCCTTTGTAGTAATATAGACATCTGTCACGAAATACTAATGTATGCACATTGCGCACACAATCATGTTTACTTTAAGTAAGACGATCGACATCGATGCCACATCTGTGCCAGCATGACCTTATACTTTATGCAACAGTCGCTTTTGAGAGAATATTTTGTTTTGTTTTCTTTATGTTACATAATAATATCGGCATTATTTTGTCTGTACGATAACGGCTAGCGCAGACGATAGACAAAACTGTTATTAGTCTGTCTATTGCTTCATTACAATGTATGGAAGTACGCATACGATTTACACTACTATCTTTAGACAAAACTGATTGTCACCTACAAAACTGACTATCACAGACACTTCGTGTCGTAGACGAAACTGATTTTTAGACACTGAATGGAGTCAGGCGATACCTGGCTAATAGATAATTGCAATAATTTCGCTAAATAGAAGTCACGAGGCATTATCAAGACTGTCTCAAAGAGAACAGCTGTTTTCTTTGAGACAGTCTTGGTAATGCCTCGTGAGTAGGTGAAACATATGTCGACGTTTAACATGTCTTCTATTTAGCGAAATTATTGCAATTATCTAAAAATTCAACATTAAATTTCCATTGTTTTTTGTTTTTAGACAGTTTTAAGAGGTTTGTCTCACAAAGACAAAATTGACTAACTATTGATTATCTATCGTCTGCGCTAGCCCTAAAGGCACGATATAAATACGGGGAGCGGCCGCCAATCACAAGCTACAATAGGTGTGTTCTCTGCAGTTTAGGTACAAGTACATCATACCTGTAAAGTAGGTGGTTATTTTTAAATGCCCTTTTATTATACTGATTTAGAATTACTGACGTAATAAAAATGTTTTGAGGTGGTTGGTTACCTCGTAAAACCTGTCTTCCATGAAACATTCAACAAGTAGATACAGAAGGTGAACTTAATCTTGGTAATACCTCTGTTTAAACATGTAACAAATAGAGGGTGCCGTTTGTCTTCATTCATCTTTCAAGGACTTTTACGGACTTTTTTTAACTACTCGTATCACGAGTGTCACACAAGAGTTAGGTATCGACTAACATAATACAATAATCACGCTGACGGGGTACTTAAAAGCACATTATAGACCCACATTTCGCCAAGTTGTTAGTCTCCCATAGGACGGACTTCAGGAGCAAGCCTATTACCGCTAATAGGAACTTTTTATGTTTGCCAGGAATCTTTTCGTACAGTTTTATTTTTGGAGAATAGAATATAATTAAAATGACTATTGTCTTATAAGTATCTTAATTATTTACCTTTGCCCCAAGCACTTAAAGATGAAGCGGTCTCAAACTGCCCACGGTTAAATTGCATTTTATTAACTTATTTTGAGTGGAGCTGACCTCGGTAGGTACAGACAATAGCAGTCCACATCATCAACAATGTTTAGTTTTCGGTTAGTTGAGCTGAAAATAGTTTTTCTTAACGTAGATCTTTATCTTGAAGGTTCTGTTATCACATCAGTATGCTCTTATCAGTAGCGGTACAAATCTTTCGTATACATTTTCTACGGCATTGGTACATGACCTTGTAACCAGTAACACCTATATCTGATAACGGAACTTGTATAGTTGAACCCAAGTTTTTTTGGTGTGTTCATTTTGATAGATCACATGTTTACTGGTAAACGAGTTTGGCTCAGTTTATATCAGGAAGTTTGTATTATGAAGGAACGGTGTCACGAGTTTAGAAATTGTATAGGTATAGTTCGCGAGGCGTAAGCTGAGCTTTGCATTTGTTTGAGTGCACGTACATAAATGTATGATGTGACTTGTTTTACACACACATGTGTAAAGTGTTCAAGTCCAGCCTAAGACTAAGTAGTTTTTACGATATATATTATAAAATTATTTGAGAAAATGTCTAATAATTCTAAATGTCTAATATTTATCTTATAATTTAAATTTATCTTACGGCGAATAACCTGCATGGTACGAGAGTGTTGAAATGTTCTTTTCAAAATAAGATCGTTCATTTCAATTATGGTCAAACTCCGACTGCTATACAATACATATGTACGTAATTATTGAAACGATTTTTGAAATAAAACTAAAATAAAACAATTAACAGTTCCACTGGCGCGCCAATGTCAAACCAGTCGTCTATTAACAATCGAAAGGATAAATAATATTAGCATTGCTAATTTCGATCGTCCTCATTCAATAATACAACTTATGAAGCATCTCTTGGGAATAACATTAATATTTTGCGAATTATATGTATAATGGATCAGTACACCTACATAAGTATATATTAATAGCAAACTTTCATATTTCTGCATAAATTATATTAATCACATTCCAGCGTACGCATATTTATACCTCTACATTTTGCCAGTAACTAGGTTAGTTCATAGTTCCATGTAATAACATGCAAGTCTATAGTCCCCAGCCGGGACGAAACCTAAATTATGAAGAATTAAAAAATTAATTAAAATATAGTCGGTACATTAGAGTATACAGGGTAATTTTAAAAGTAAGTAAGACTTTCCGTGGGCGAAATCCTGACATACTACTAAACACCTATATATATCACACTTTTTACGAAACGTTATAGTAATAATAATACCCAAAAACATATTTCATGTTTTGGATTGAACCTGTATTACTTCTTAACTGTATGTTACAAACGTCTATTCAAGCAGTCAGAATCAGCACTGTACCACAGACTGTACGATATTCATGTACTGCGCCTCGTAGTATTATCGTGTATAGACGAGCCAATGTCGATTTATTAATTTTTGTATGAAAATATAAATCAAAATTTTGCAAATTCGTAAAACAAAACTTACTACATATGAACTTCAGAAGCGGTACCCTAAAGGTCTGGGATACTTTTAAAATAACCCTGTATATTAAAAAAACTGAACCAGAACAACTAAAACTAGTGGTTCTGTGAACAGTAGACCTCGCGTTATTTTCGCATTTTCCCCCCATTTCTCCCCCATTTTCCCCCCAATCGAAAAATCCCTTCGACAATAGTTGCGCCTTGCAACAAAGAACACTTTTGCCAAATTTTATGAAAATCGGCTGAAAAATGCATTTTCCCCCCATTTTCCCCCCATTTCTCCCCCATTTTCCCCCCAATCGAAAAACCCCATCGACAAAAGTTGCGCCTTGCAACAAAGAACACTTTTGCCAAATTTCATGAAAATCGGCTGAAATATGCGGACTGTAGACCGGAACTAACACACATATATAGCCTTGTTGCTACTGAACCCAGCTTAGAACCCACTATTACTATAGATTTAACAAAGGATGATACCTTAACAGCTCATTGTTCCAATCACAAGATGGGCATAGTTGAGTGCAGTAGAAACAAAATTAAGAAATATGTGAAAATTAATAAATACATAAGAAAAACACAAAAACTTATTAAAAGACAAAAAAGTATGTACAAAAAAGTCAAGTATATTAATGAGAGAAGGCAACTAGGCGATGAACTTGACATGTATTCATTATTAATTGAAAATAATATCTCTGATCATAATAACAATATTTTAAAGTTAGAATCAGAAATTAATAATTTAAAAAATTCACTAGACATAATGACTGACAGGTATTGTAATGTTAAAAGTGAGTATCAGGAATACATTCTGGCCATGAAGAAGCTTATGAGTCCAAATTCCACATTGACATCAAACAACCATTTAATTAGTCCTGAGCCGGTCTGTAAGTCCTCGCTGACTTCAAACATAAGCCCTTCACTTGAGTCAAACAAGAAACCCAGTAGTTCCTTCACCAAACGAAATATGATTAAATCTGAAATAGTTATGTTTTGTGATGAATTAGGGAAATCAATGGGCCAGTTACTTAGTTCATATTTAGAACAAAATGTTACTAACTATTGTATGCCGGGATTAACTTACTGTAACATTATAAAAAAAATTAAAAATTGTAATTTAAACAGCAACTGTACACTTTTAATTTTGGTGGGAGATAGGGGAAATGCAGACAGAAATGCAATTGTAAACTGTTTAGAATTACTGAGCTTATTAGATGTTAAAAACATTATTTTATTCACACTTCCTTATAGCCGTGGCTTGTCACAGGCCGAAAACAATCTTAGATATAAGCTAAATCAAACAATACATACATTGACATTTCATAATCCAAATAAATTCCATCTGATTGACATTAACATGTATTTAGAAAATAAATTGTTATTGACGGAAGATAAATTCTATTTGAATAGATATTTTAGGAGACAGATAGCATCTTCGCTATCATATTTTATTAGTTATTCAGCCAAAAACTTGGCTAAACAATCTGCTTTTATTGAGCAGAAAAGTGACAATGTTTGTCTTGTGACCTTGGAATCTGTTCCTGAAAAGGGTGACAATAATTTAAACTTAGTTGTAGGACAATAGAGGAAATCCCTAGCAAATTAAATTTAAGGACAAAGGAAAAGTCTATGTTCATGAATATAATTCATCAAAATATTGAAGGCTTTTCTGGCAAAGAGTTAGAACTAGAATTATTTTTAAATGAAAAACGTATCCATGTACTTTGTTTAACTGAACACTGGTTAAAAAAACATGAACTCTTAGTTAATATTGATAATTATAAAATCATTAGTGCGTTTACTAGAGATTCCGCTATAAGAGGTGGGTCTCCCATTTTAATTAATGACAAATTAAAATCAAAAGACCGAAAAGACGTAGTAGCACTCACAAGTGAGCGAAATATTGAACTATCATGTGCAGAGCTAGAACAATATATTATTATTAGCGTCTATAGACCTCCTTCTGGAGATTACTACCTGTTTGAGTCCATTATGGAGGAAGCCTTAAAAAAGGTATGTAAATGTAAGAAGACTATAGTTGTATGTGGCGATTTTAATATTAATATTTTAGAAAACTCTCAGAACGCGCTAAGGTTCCTCAACCTTTTTAAATCTTTTAACTTACAAAATCTTTTTTGTGAACCAACACGCACCACAGCCACATCAGCTACCTGCTTAGATAATATTTTTTCTAACAGCGATGTAGATGAGAAATCTATAATACATTTTGTAAATTCAGATCATGCAGGTCAGTTAGCTAGATTTAAGTTCCAACATGTTCCATTATCAAAAAATATTGTTTGTAGACCAATCACAACTTATAGATTAGAAAAATTTAAAGAAAACATTAAGAATAAAGTACCTCTTTTGGAGTTGAATAATGATAAACACCCGAATGATCATTACGGAGATTTGTTCGGAGTAATCAAATACGAATGTGATAACATTTTCACTAAAAAAACAATAAATGTAAATCAATTTAAAATAAAATTTAGTGATTGGGCTACGCCTGGAATCTATAAAAGTAGAAGGAAATTATATGAATTATACGAGACAAAGGCATCTACTAATGAGCCACAAGTAATTGAACAGATTAAAAAGTACTCCAAACTATTCAAAAAAGTATGTTCAACAGCTAAATCTAATTATATACGGGCTAAAATTGAAAAATCTGATAATAAAACGAAGGCAATATGGAATGTTATTAACAAAGAAACTTGTAAAGCAAAGTCACGTGATCGATCCTTCGAGTTAAAAATAGATGATAAACATATTAAAACTGATTCTGAAGTGGCCAATGCATTTGAATCTTTCTTCACAAATGTTCCAATCACCACTACAAATAAGTTAAATTCGTCAAAAAACGTAGCCAATTCTCTTCTTAAATCTAGTGTTGATAAATGTAGAATTAACTTTGATTTTCAGTATATTGACTCTGTCACTATACTTAAAACTTTTAAACAACTAAATATAAAAAATACCGAGGATCTTTGGGGCATTTCAACTAATATAATAAAATCAATAGTGCCCGCTATAGCACCTCACCTTGCATTCATATTCAATAAATGTATAGATGAAAATCAGTTTCCTCATCTTATGAAGTACAGTAAAATCAATCCTTTATTTAAAGCAGGAGACAAAAGTGATCCTTCAAATTTTCGACCTATTTCCATACTCCCATCACTCAGTAAAATTTTTGAAAAAATAATATTTAATCAATTGCTTTCACATTTTACAGACAATAAGTTACTTCATAACAAACAGTTTGGTTTCACTAAAGGCAGGAACACAACGGATGCAGGAGTTGCACTTGTGAAACATATATTTGATGCTTGGGAGGAAAAGCAGGATGCTATTGGTATATTTTGTGATCTATCAAAAGCTTTTGATTGTGTTGATCATGGGACTTTGCTACTAAAATTAGGTTATTATGGTGTTTCGAACAGCTCACTTGGCTTACTCGAGTCTTACCTCACTGGTAGAGTACAAAAAGTAAACATTAATGGCACCGACTCTTCTGGCGCCTCATTAGTCATGGGAGTACCCCAGGGCTCTATATTAGGACCCCTTTTATTCTTAATATACGTAAACGATCTTCCTTATTTCACTAAAAATCTTTGTGAGATAGTATTATTTGCTGATGACACATCATTAATTTTTAAAAGTGATAGACAAAAAGTAGCACTTGACGATGTAAATAATACCCTTTCGGAAATATTGCATTGGTTCACAAGTAACAACTTGCTGCTCAATGCGAAGAAAACAAAATGTGTAAAATTTACTATGCCCAATGTTAGACAGGTGGATACTCATATTACTATGAATAATGAATTAGTTCAAATAGTCAATACCACAGTTTTTCTTGGGATAACTCTAGATAGTAAACTACAATGGGGTCTTCATATCACAGCCTTGGCAGGAAGACTTAGCTCAGCTGCCTATGCGGTTAGAAAGATAAGGTCTCTGACTGACGAAAAAACGGCACGATTAGTTTATTTTAGCTACTTTCATAGCGTTATGTCATATGGTCTGCTGCTGTGGGGCTCAGCTGCCGATATTGAGACAATATTCATATTACAGAAACGAGCTATACGAGCAATCTATAGACTCGGACCCCGTGACTCGCTGAAAGAATTATTTAAAGAAATTAATATTTTAACAGTTGCTTCTCAATATGTTTACGACAACATCTTATATGTACGGAAGAACATAGATCTATTCAAAAAAAATTCCGATAACCATAATTTTAATACAAGAAATAAAAATAAATTGGCAATGACAAAAATTAGACTTCATAAAGTTGGTAATTCGTTTGTTGGCAAATGTATAAAAATTTATAATAAAATTCCTCAGGATTTGGTTGACATGCCTCTTAATAAGTTTAAAATAGTAGTTAAAAAATGTTTGATGATGAAAGGCTACTATAATGTAGACGAATATCTTAATGATAAAAATGCATGGTCACCCTAATCTTCTGTTGTTGGCCACTCGTATAATACAATAGAAACTAATTGTAACAATGTAAACAAAACAATATTAAAAAAGAAAATGGATAATCTACCTGAGTTTCTTGCTGGTCTCTTCTCAGGAGAACCAAATTACCGAACCAGCGAAAGAATCATTTTCTAATGGTTATTTATGTACTTACTTAATTTAGTATTTTTATAATATTACTTGACAAAATTGTAAAATTTTGACATTCATATGTGCTCTTTATGTGCCTAAACTGAATAAATGAAATTGATTCTTTGATTCTTTGATTCATACCAACAACGCCAAATCGGACAGTCCTCGAGTTAAAACTGAGACGCTTCGCTCGCTCGGTCAATAACAAACTCAGAATCTGAAATCACGTTGCGTTTTTGGTTCCATCCATATCTGTTCATTAGTTAGTAAGATGGAATACGTAACGTAGGTGTATCTATTTGTAAGATTAGGTAGCATGATTAGAAATGTAAGTGTATATTCCCTTAAACCACTTCAAAGGTATGCATCAGACATTCTTGACTTCCCAAGTGTGTCACGATGTGTTTAGAATACAAAACATAATGTCCTACTGCGGCTACGCATAATTGAACATATACGAAATGAAGATGTATCAGGTATCCGATACCAGGTACTCAGCGTTCGACAAATTCTTATGAATGTCATGTCCATTTGGTCTTTGTTATTATAAATGTTGATTTGTGGCATTTCTGCTATCCAAACCGGATCGAACAGGTAGATTGCGCAGTATTGCGTTTATAAATTGTTATTATTGAATTTTAAATTCATAATATCTCGTACCTACCTATTTATACATATTAAACTACCTAGCGCATAGTTTACTTATCCCATTCCCTTTCCCCACGGGAATAAATAGTAGCCTAAACAAAGAGTTAATAACAGTAGCCTAACGTTTGCATGTAGTCTCAAACAGTCTTCTTCTGTTAGGTACCTACGTGACCACTGGAAAAACCTTCTGGTGTGTACCAGATACGCCCACAGCAATGGACATGGGAGCGGCCGCGGTCTCGCGAAATTAAAAAATAAAGTACCTATGTGAAATCCAAACATAAAAAAAGACCAAAACATAGACAATTTAGATGCAAAAACTGTTTTCGGAGAGGTTACATCTAATTCAATTAACCTCGAGAATAAAAGCATCAAATGTCGAAAGTTGAACAACGAATTGAAAACATTTGTACAGACCAATTTTTCCATTATACTCGTAATATTGGTAACTTAATAATACTAATTTAAATATATAAAAATGTGTGAAAGGAGGTTAAAGTACGGTCGGTACCAAATATTGCGCTCACTTGCTAATACTGATACCGTTTTTATTAGCAAGAACTAGATAAAACCAGTACCTACCTACCTATGCAAATTTATGTATTGTGGTCTTGATCTAAGTGAATAGAACATTGTTTAAATGGTGATAATATAATCGATATATTATTACCTACAAAAAGAATATAAGCGGCAGCTTTCATACCAACAATGGTCTGACATAAAAAGTGAACGTACATTATCGAAAAATATGTCGAAAGATTCGGCATAACTTGTAGATTCCATAAATGGGGTCACTTTCCGCTTAGAGTGCCAGAAAATTAAGATATACTTAGGTGTTTAAAATATTGTATTCAACGTTTGGCAGAATTAGGCATCCATAGAAAGCGCTTCAGTAGTTGAAGTAGTATTAGTTACTGTCAGACTTTATGTTAATTATAATAAAATAATTATTTATATTATAATATTAATAATTATTACTGTTAGACTTTATTTGGCTATTTTTGTTCGAGTTGATAAAAATAATTGAGGTGTAATGTGGATCGGAAGACTAATTTAAATAATACCTACTTACCTATGAATTCAAACTGAATATGTACCTATTCAGGTTTCATAAGGTACCTATTTATTAATGTTCCGTCCGTCCGTCCATCGACCTCCATGATCGGGGCTTGAAGACAGCGGGATAGCCACCCGCCGCCCTTACAGAAGCAGTCTAGAAGGGTCGCGTGCCGACAACCAGATTCACTCTCCGTCGCGGGTAAAATCCAACCCCAACGACGCGGGTTTTACCATTCCGACAGGTGGCCAAAGTCCGCCGGGCGCCACTGGAAATACCTTCTGGTGTGTACCAGAGACGCCCGCAGCAATGGACATGGGAGCGGGCACGGGCTGGTGGAAAAATAAAAGATAAGTACCTATCTAAGTACAATGATGTCGAAATTACATCAGTAGGAAGATGTAGGCGTATGTAACTCTCTCACAGTGACAATTTGCACATAATGCACAACGATCGCACATTGTAGGTCACAGTAATAAGTACTTGTATCTGAGGACTGAAGAAATCTCTAAGTGATGATCACTTAGGTACCTACATTATATAACTAGTCTACTGTACTATTGGGGTTGACACAGAGATTGAAAGAGACTGATTGTTTGACAGATGTTTTCTTTGTAAACGAAATTTCATAGGTAACAGCAGCAAAAAATCCAGTGACATGATGACATGAAGCAAAGTGACGCTTATAAATGAAACAGAACATTACTCTTTGTGTAGTATACGTAGGACTTTAAAAAAAGCACCCAAGCTAAGCTACCATTAGAACATATTTTACGACATAAACCTTTGTTTCCTATCTAATTTATGAGAAAAGTACCTACCGGTAAAGGTAGTCAAGTAACAGTATATTATGAAACTGAAAAGTATGAGGTTTAAATTAGCGCAAGAACCATCTGTACCACCCCTTGTATCTACCTACTTGTAGCAAGTGGACTGGTCTAGTGCACGTATTTTGCGAAGTGTGGTCTCTCATCCCTTCTGAAATAACATATGAATAGGTACTCTATAAGTAGGTACCTAATAAACTTTGCAAACATTATCTACTGTTTAATTCCACGAAGCGTCAACACGTAGGTACAGTAACACAACCCTTTGATCCGTTCCGTACACGTGTCTGAATTGTTAATTAGACGGCTGGTTGCCTTTTCATCGCCCAAGTTGAGGATTATGCTAACTAATGACAAGCGTTTGATACCTTTGTAACACTGGTTCCAGTACACTAACGCTCGAACGTATCTTAATTAGGATAATACGTATTCAGCCGATAAATTGATTAGGAAAATCCAGTTATACATCGTTTACTGAAAATTGTTCTTGTATGGAAACATGTATGTTTGGATAAATTATAAATTAGGAGATGCCTATTTGCTCCCCTGATTCAGTTCTTCTGTTCCCGTTTTCTACAGCAACTGGTTGATCGTAATAGAACTACAAACAACTCTTAACTTTTACCACTAGCATTATTACCGCGAAAGTATGAACTCACTTTCACGCAAAAACTACTGAATGGATTTTAATGAACCTTTATTATATACTTACATCAGGAGAGCATTACTGAAGTAAGGGGCTAATGGTAACCCTCCTTCCTACCCTTTCTTAGACAAAAGCGTGATTGTATATGTGCAATATACATTATGGAATCTAAACCTGTCGCATAGGTACTTACAACAAACAGGTTACCGCATTGGTACGCAAGAGACCACAAGAAAGACAGTGAAATTACAAGCTGTAGTTTCTTTTACCGTTATTGGTCGGTCAGTGGGCCACTTCTTACCACTATTTACCATTTATTGGGCGCATCGCTAAACTGTTATACTTCACTTGAGGTACCGAATGCAATGTGGGACGCCGAAACATGTTTAGTTTGGTACTCGGTTGTTGGTACACAAATCTACTTGGTAGTTTGGAAGAATACTGTTACATTGTAAGGCTTGTGAGAAGGTAACACTGTGATAATGGGCATTTTTGTACTACTTAGCTGGTAAACAAGCACACGGCTTATATGATGGTGGTAACCACCGTGTAACTATTCAAGTTGATTACCGTAACCAATACACTATAAGAACATAGCGGTATTACTTATGGGGTAACCGGTAAAGGGATAGGGAACAGAGTAAAAATGAAGTAGGGTAAGACGACATATTTATGCGTCTTCTGGGCTATTTATATATTTTATAATTTTATTCGATCTCTACGAAAATTGGGACAAGTGTTCCTTGATTTAAAATTCATTCATCGTGAGCTTTTCTTAAATCGGAGAAGCCTAAAAAAATATAATGTTCACGAGCTTGAGACTCTCCGCTACATGGTGGTCCAATATTGATAGAGATCTGAAAGAGCAGAACCTAACTCCTGTGACAACCCAGTACCGAGCGTCTTGGCGCCTCCGCACAAGAAGACCCGACCCCAGATAGATAGGAACTAAGGGCTGGAAGAAGAAGAAGTACAACCAAATGGGCGATCACTTGCAATATGTCAAAATAATGTGTTTTATTCATTGTCATAGGTATGTACATCTATCTGGTGAAATACTTTCAAATTACTACCCTTGAACTGAGTACGATACGAGAGTGAACGAAGTGATTAGCCGGACGACGAACGCCCGGACATTTTCCCACGCTCATCAAGCTCCTACTCACAATAAACTTTTATGTTCCGTTCCCAGAGAGATAATCGAATGATATTGATGATTTGTTTGTGTTATTTAAGTGAATCGTTACAAGTATTTATTTGTAATAATAAAATTAAGATAAGAAAATTGCCTTAACCTACCTACATATACTTCAAGTGATAAAATATCTGTAACAACTTTATTAGATGAATGGTTTATTGACAAAAAATAAATCGTGCCATCTAATTAACCAAAGATTTAAATAACAACATGGAGTTCGATTTTTGCTGAGCGCATGGCAGGTGGCTTTTTAAGTTACCTCTGGCGCTCCGCAAAAATCGGGTTTCCAGACACTCTCATACCGAACAACGTTTCTTGTCCTGCACAACATACATTATATTACAGATACCTACATCAAAACTACAGTGCATTACAAAACCACACATTGCTAGTAATTTAGTTGGTCCCACGTAATGGGGCAAGCCTATTGCCGTTACCGGGCTCTATAGGATATCCATAACCATTCTAAGAATCAAACCAAAATTCCAATCTCTACTGTCCGAGCGTCAAAATAGGCGAGATTTATACTTTACTTACAAGTTGATTAAAAGCTTGTAATCAAAATAAGCACTACACACAAATCACGTACTCAACACTCGTTGGTTGATGATAATCAATACAGGCGTAAGTGATAAATAACTTAAATTAAATTAGCAACAATTGTTTACATATTACACAACTCGTGTGGGATGGAATGATAATTAAATTGATATTATTTGTGTCCCACGGAATAAGATTGATGCAAGGTGAGAGAGATATTTATGATCTGATAGAGATAAGATGAATCAAAGAATGATGTTAGTGTTTCGTGTTGTTTTTTTAACACATTGCTTTTAGGCACGAAAACAATTTAAATTAACATTTTAGTAGAAGCTGTTTAATATAACACAAATAATGTACATTGAAGTCAACTTTAATTGCGTTATTGATATTGTCTACTTATTATATAGCCAACAGATACAAATATTGTTCAAAGTAGTTGCTATTTAAAAAAAATGCATTAAGTAGGTACAGACAAGCGGGAAAATTGATTTTTTTTGTTTTCAGGTCACCTCAGTTAGTATTTTATAGTTAATAATAATTATATTAATGTAATTATGTACCTAATATTAAATTGGTGCATATTCTTATTTATTATTATATATATTCTTATTTATTGTATATTTGTGGGAAAGTAACTGTGCTCCAAATTTCAAGGTTTCCGTAGTTTTTAACTAGTACTAGGCAGGAAACATTAATTTAGTTATATTTACTATAATCATGAATAAAAACTAATAATTGTAATGAAAATAATAGCTGCACGCGAGGCCTATTGCATTCTCGGTCCAATGTCATTTGCAATTTTTTTCAGTAGGTATAAATAAATAATATACCTAAATATATTTTTTGGACATTCTTACACAATGTCATCTAGCCCAAATTAAGCTAATATAAGCTTGTGTTATGGGATACAAACTTATATATTTCTAAATACATACATATTATACATAGAAAACACCCATACTCCGAAACAAATATTTGTGGGTCTCACAAAGAATTTGATTCGACCCGGAATCGAACCTGGCACCTCAGAGACGGCAGTCGCATACTCATACCACTGAGCCACGGAGGCAGTCAAGTATATAGAAGGTTATTGAAGAGTGGTATTTAATTAGTTTTTATTTTCTTTAATAGGCCACAGGATATTATGGTTTCTCCCTTATTCCCGAAGACCTAAGTGTCCCTTTGAAGGAGATCTCTAAAACTACAGAAACAAGGCCACTGGTAGCAAGTAACTTTTAACTGCACATACCTCACGATTGCTTTTGTAAACTGGTAAATAATGGAAAAGTTGCAAAGCTTCAAACGAAGCAATATATCGAAATGATAACCAATTTGATTTTCTTTATATCCGCTTGAGAGTAAACATTTATTAAATCATAACATAGTACCTATAAAACAAAGTCGCTTCAGTTACCTATGTATGCAGAGATGTTCAAAACTACGCAACGGATTTTGATGCGGTTTTCACCAATGGATACAGCGGTTCTCGAGGAAACCTTCCTTTGTGTAAATATTATAATTTGTCAAGCCGCGGGCGTACGCTAGTATCTGATAAATGACTAAAAATAAGTCATTCAGATACGGAGAGATAGTATGATTTGTGACAAATATTTTTCTGCATATTACGAGTATCTACATTAATATCACGGTTTTCTATCATGGCACACAACGTTACTATCCGTCCTGCAACACTTCGGTATGTAGATTACACAAATATTGGTTTTAATTTCTATAAAACTGCTTGAATCTTTTTTTAGTCAAAGGTACAGATATGAAAATATGTGTTTATAATACCAAACTCTATGGTTGTTTTTTTTAAATGTTTTAGGTTTAGGTATGTCTTTATACGACAACATACTTAATGTACTTTTGATGATCTGAGCTAGTATTTTGAGAGATTTTTTTTAAATTTCTAAGTTGTCATTGTCACTTATTGTACCAAAATACCTCATCTTTGTCGTCCTAATTATAGGCTATTATCAATAGAGTTTCAAAAGAGATGAATTCAAGAAGCCCAGGACTTAAATTGGCTATGCCACAGCGACTGGCATGTAAGATTTTGTTGCCTTTCATCAACATTTCATCGGAAGGTAACGGGTTTCATATTAAGTATTTAAAATTATAATATAGCTGCTTATTTTATTAAATTAATACGGCCATTTTGGACATAACCCACTTTCTAGAGTTACTCCTTGACGGCAATAGGCTTGCCTCCTATTATTTGTGTGTAAAGCGCCTCTGCATATCCCTTCGGGGACATAGGCGTGATATGTGTGTGTATTTTTCAAAAATAAAACATAAGTTACTTAATATGACTGAATACTTTCTTTTTCAAGTAGGTAAATTTACTTTCCTACTTAGATGCTTATATAATTTCTTTTTATCCATTCAAAGAACTTTATTATTATACTAGCTGTTGCCTGCAGCTCCGCCTGCGTGTAATAGTTTTCTCGATCACCAGTTACTGATTTATTATGTACCTATAACTGTTACCCGCAGCTCCGCCTGCGTGTTACTTTAGATCGACATGACTTTTTATTTATGAACCGATTGAAATAAAACGAACCCTAAATGTTAAGTTCAATAAACCATGACGCATTACTGAAAACCGCATTCAAAACGGTTGAGCCGTTTCTGAGATTAGCGTGTTTTTTTTTTTTTTTTTTTTTTATATTTAGGTCGACAAATTGACGCCACCCGCCTGATGGTAAGCTGTGGCGACGTCTGGCGATTGTGGGCAAGTCTCACAGTACACAGGAATACTATAGAGACCCTCAACTTGACGACCCAGTAATGTGCCTCTTCACGCTTCGCTTAAAGAACCCAGGGTTATATATTGGAGGAAACACGTGCGCGGGCAGGGCGTTCCAAGTCACCATCGTTCGGCAGAGAAACGAACGTTTAAAACGCTCAGTTCTCGCGAAGACCGTTTCCACGGTACGAGAGTGACATCTCTGCCCGGCACGCGTTGTTCGGGATCGGAAGGGAGAGGGTGGGATCAGATTGAAGAGCTCTTCAGAACACTCACCGTGGTAAATACGGTAGAACGCAATTTTTTCGCTGTAAACGCACACTCCTGTGTTTTGCGGGCATTGAACTCGACCAAGTTCTCGGCACCCCATTGGGAGATACTGTCGAGGTTACGGTCGAGATCAGCCACGAGTCGTCGTCTCTCCTCCTGAATCTCAGATCGCCCCGCCGTCGGACGAACCGAGTAACTCCCGTGCAGTGTGCTGTCATCTGCATAGCAATGAATGTTCCCGAGGGATAGCATATCATTGATATGCAGAAGAAAGAGAGTTGGTGATAGTACGGACCCCTGCGGTACCCCGGCATTCACTTGCAAGAAGCGAGAAGCCTGGCCATCGCAGAGGACCCGCACTCGGCGCTCGTTTAAAAAGCTGGCAATCCAGCTGCACAGTTGAGGAGGTAGACCATATGCCGGAAGCTTGGAAAGGAGCGAAGCATGCCAGACCCTATCGAAGCTTTGGCGATGTCCAGGCTAATAGCCAAGGACTCGCCGTACTTTTCCATAGCCCCATACATGCGTGACGAATGCCAGGAGGTCACCCGTTGATCGTTTTGGCCTGAAGCCATATTGCCGATCATTGATTAGCGAGTGATCCTCCAGGTATCGCATGAGCTGCTTATTGATAAGGAGCTCAAGCACCTTGCAAATAACTGAGGTGACAGCTATGGGTCGATAGTTGCCTGGAACGGAGCGATCCCCTTTCTTGGGGATCTGTTGTACGTTCGCCTCTTTCCAGACCTCCGGCACGAGCCCTGTAGAGTATGACAGGCGGTACAGACGCGTTAGTACTGGAGACAACTGAGCAGCACATTTTCGTAACACCACCACCGGAATGCCGTCAGGGCCACTGGCTTTCCGCGTGTCGAGCGACCGCAGCACTGCCCGTACATCACATTGCCTGAAAACAATATCAGGCATAGTGTGGCCACAGTTGGCGATGGCGGGGGGGTGCAGGCCACGGTCATCGACGCGGGAATTAGCCGCAAACAGGTCTGCGAGCATGTCTGCCTTCTCTTGGGCTCTGTGAGCCAGTTATCCATCAGGAAAACGCAGTGGTGGCAGCGAGGGTTGGCAAAAATTAGACTGTACGGCTTTGGCCAGTTGCCAGTATCCACGGCTGCCCGTGGGGTGGGATGTGAGCTCCTGACCAAGCCGCGCGACGCTCTTTTGAAGGCCCTCTTGCTGGACCTAGTGGCCCTATTGTACGATGCTTTGAGGCGGTTCACATTCGGGTCACGTGCCGCCCGAGCCCTGACCCAGGCGCGATACGCCGACTGTTTTTTCTCAACAGCCTCGGCACATTCACGCCTGAACCAGGGGCGAGCTTTGCGGATGCTGGCGACATCAGTGAAATGGATATAATATTCTATCCCTAGACTGATCTCGCCAGCAACTGCAGCAGCGCTATCCGAAGGCGCCTTCCCTACAAAGCAGCGTTGGCTCCACGGGACGGACGCAAAGTAATCGCGGAGACCGTCCCAGTCTGCCGACGAGTATTGCCATAGTCGTCGAGTCATTTGCTCAGCACGGGCAGGCGGTGGCACTTGGAAGCTGGCGTGCACCACACAGTGGTCGGAAGTGCCCAGTGGGGCGCGTACCGACACACTGTACCCGGCTGGGCGACTCGTCAGCAGTAGATCCAGCAAGGCGGGCGTGTGGTCTGACCTGTCAGGTATCCGGGTGATCCCCTGTACCATCTGGGTCAGCCCGTGGGAGAGAGCGAATGCATGGGCGGATCGTCCCGCATGATCGGTCCTAAGGGACCCCAGCCACTCAACGTGATGACCGTTAAAGTCCCCCAGGAAAACCAGGTCAGCGTTCGGGAACCGCACCTGCGCATCGTCAGCCATTTCGCTGAGGTATTCGAAAAGCCTTGTTGTCCCAGTGTCCCCTGTGTGGGAGCGGTAGACGCACACGTGGATCTGGCTCATAGAGCCATGATCCACGTGCAGCCAAAGGACGGAGTAGGAGGGGTTCTCTAGACAGCGCAACCGGCGGCAGCAGACATCCGCCCTAACGAACACGCACACTCTGGCTTTGTCGCGGAATTGTTCCTCAATGACATAACCCGGGTAACTGAGGTAAGACGTGTCGTCAGGGCGGCGTATCTGTGTCTCCGTAAGGAACATCACAGAAGGCCGTGCCGTCTCTAGGTGATGGTGGACGGTATCCAGGTTCGCATGGAGTCCGCGGATATTCGCGAACTCCACCTCAAAAGGAATCGACTTTGTGGGGTGTCTAGAGGTCGCTGTGTACCGTTTATAACTTTGTTGCACTGTCATGATGAGATATAGGGAAGCGTGAAGACAGGGCGTCATTTGGTGCGGCAGTAAGTGACAAAGTGCAGAGGCTAGCTTCGTCTAGAACCGTGTGGCTAGGTCGGAGCCGACCCGCCGGACGGAGGGGCTCCCAAACCCCCCTGATACAAGGCCGCCGCTACCCCCACACCGGTTACCACCCGGAGCGGCGACCCTACATCAGGATTATGCGCAACATGTGGGGCAGCCTCCTGGGGTGGTTGGTCCCAGGCGGGCCCCATGACTATGTTGCGGGCGGCCGCGGCAACGCCGTTGCTAAGGGTCTCCCTGGCCGGCGAATCGACCCACACCACCCACACTAGACTCCGCTTCGCCCCCACTGGACCCCTGCCTGCCGCACCATACATCGCCCTGGGCCCGGCAGTGCAGCTGCTGAACCCCTAACGAAACCCAGCCTGGGCTGGGTTACTTGGGGGGCTTTAGCACAGCTGCACGGTGGTACGCCCCGGACCAACACTGTTGTACCACCTGGTATCCACGTAGGGGCCGAAGCCACCACATGGGTACCGTAATATACGAACCTCGTCCGTTAATCAGCAGGTGCGCCACTAGCAGGTGAGATCGCTGGGGCCCGATAGATGTAAGAAGGGCCCCTTTGCACCCGAAACCGAAACCGAAACCCTTTGTGTTCAAACATTCAGAAAAAATTTTAAAAACTGTTTTGGGTTCTATTGCGTTCATAAAGCTCCCCTACAACAGTTTCTCTATTATATCTTCGGTGTACAGACATCGACCACTTACAAATTTTATTATAATATATGTATTGATATCTATATATATCTATATTAATACATTGCAAAGGTTAAGCAACACCTGGTCAGGCCGGTCTTAGGATGGGTGACCATTTCTTAGGATACTGAAACCCCTCCGTGCCTCGGAGAGCACGTTAAGCCGTCGGTCCCGGTTGTCATACGAACATCTATGGCAGTCGTTAGGGGTAGTTGAAGCCCTCAAAAATCCGACCGGTCTAACTACAGAACTTCGATATCGCCCATGGGTTGTGAAGGTGGCAGTCGCTTCACGGAAAATATCGAAGTTCAGCCGAATCACAGTTAGACTGGAAAGCCGACCCCAACTATGTAGGGAAAAGGCTCAGTGAATGATGATCTTTTCCACCCCTTAGCTCTCGAGAACTGTTTATGCTCCAATGATTATTGACCTATCTATGGATAGCTTTCGATCTGAAGGCAAGCCAAGAAATTTAAATTGACCGAAAATTTGACCTAGCCCTAAGGGGTCAAAAGTTATAGGCCAAAACCTATGGCGTGGTGCGGCGCGAAGCACCGCGCAAGACACCGTACTAGTAAACTATAAACAGACAACTTATTTGGGCTACCTACCTATCGACAATCTTTTATAATTGTTTGGATATTATTAGTCATAGTGATATGCAATGTAGGTACAGTTATTTTGGGCTAGAAGCAAGTTTGAGGTTTTAGAATGTCATTATTTCACAACGAAATGCAAGTCGCTGTAAACCAGATTCCAGAGCAATAAACACCACTCTACTATCAGTAGCTATGTGTATTAATAACTAGCTGGTCACCACGGATCTGTCCGCGTGGTATAGTTTTTCCTCAGTCCCAATTCCCGTGGAAATACATTACCGGGATAAAAAGTAGAGGGATAATGTAGCTACACATTAGTATAAGAATTTTTTGAATCGGTTCAGTAGTCACGGAGTCTATTCAATTTAAACATACACGCAATCAATTATTTTCTCTTTATAATTTTAGTATACCCACAGCTCCACCCGTGTGGATTAGCTTAATATTACGATACTACACTTAATATAATCATCTCCTAATTGCCGTGCCCAGATGGAGTAGTAGTGGACTGTATTATGATGTATATTATATAGGGGCAGATCCAGTGAAACAACAGCGTACAACTTTCACACGTCTATATTGAACCACGTACACGAGAGAAGAGAGCGAACGGATACATATTTCTGCAGTGTTGCCACCACATACGTTCTTATTGTGTGTGGTGTTAGTACAACACCGATATGGCTAAAGGTCAATTTGACCATACCGTTGGTAAATTACATGTTGGTTTCCCAACAAGGGTTGTCTCTTGTTTGTGACACAGCATTGACCATAGAGTTAATACTGAGGCATTAACGTCAAAATTATTGGTCTAATTATGCTGGCATATGAATAAAAATTTTTTTTTTTAAATACTGAATGGAGTCAGATGTTACCTGGCGAAAGTCCATGATAAAACAATGGTAAATATGATGTAAAATATTTTTTTATAATAGCATAATTTCGCACAAAAAGGACATTACAAATGTCGACATGTTTCACCTCTTCACAAGACTGTCTCAAAGAGAACGGCTGTTCTCTTTGAGACAGTCTTGATAATGCCTCGTGGAGAGGTATAAAACATTTTAACATCATATTTACCATTGTTTTATAATTTTTTTTATTTTATTATTTTTATATAGCTCTCGCGCAATAGTACTTGCTCTAAGTAGGTATATATTTCCGTGAAAATATTACGTAACTAAAAGAAAACATAAGATAATATTGAACAAAAAAACCGACTTCTATACCGTAAACTAAAAAGCAACTTGGGATATGTAAAGTTCTCTTCAATAATAATAATCTAACCCAAATACAACGTAACTGCTGTAAATCGTTGATGAGTCCCTCGACTGGCTTTCGGCTCCCTCATCAGATCGACTCCAAACCTTCATTATAATACCTAATGAAAAAATTTACAAACGCACTAGTCGCCCTTACAAAGGTTACCCTCAATTTCTTCGGGGTCTGATCATCAGATCCTGGTTTCCTCATAATGCGACCACCTTGGAAATATCTCCTTTTCAACAAAAAAGAAAGTATTAAAATCGATTCATAAACGACGAAGTTATCGGTGACATAAAAAAATATAAGTAGGTCCGGTCGAATTGAGAAACCTCTTTTTTTTTAAGTCGGCTAAAAGGTAAATCCTGTTCATTGAGCTATATACCTACCTACAATACTTGTTACAGTAAGTAACGGAAACAAATATAAACTTCGTATTATATACACGTTTCCCCTTCCCAAGGTAACCCGTATTCCTTTATTCATGAAAAGGAAATAAGGAAAAAGGGCTCCCTTGGTGCGGACGGTGTTTACTCTGCTTCATCTGAGATTCTATTTCGAGTAAAAGTAAGGCGGTAGGTCGTAAGTTCCGCAGGTAATAAGTGTAATAACAGATTGGGAACGAACCTACATTTGTATGATTATCGCGTAGTAAAATCATTTGTAGTATTTATTTTTCTATGGTATTTGGGTTATAGGCAAACATGTTGAATTATGAAACAATGTAACAAAATATCGAACTGATTTGTACTATCAGTTCCACATAGTTCCCGGGAGGTAAGCTATCGGTGACTATGATGGTCTAGATATTTTTCTGAGACTGCTTTAAAAATCCGACTGTAATTTGTGTTTCTGTAAGTAGGTGGGTATACCTACTGTTGAACACTTGCATAGGTACCTACTTCCACCCACCGAAATAACAAGAACCTTAGGACTTGGATTTTTGTGGAGCGCATGGCTGGTTCCCTTTTAGGTTACCTCTGGCGCTGTGCAAAAATCCAGGCCCAAACGCTCAATTGCAATACCGAACGTCTCTTTGTCCCACACCGCGAACTAGTTCAGAGTAACTAGTTCTTCGGTGCGGCAAAAATCAAGCATTACCTTGACATTGGTGAAATCATCGATGAAAATCGATGGAGCCATGTTTTTAAAAACAGAAGAAGAACAGGAACCTTATCACAAATTTTACAATGAAAGTCGGGAAGGGTGTTTGTTATGCGTATAAAACTTTCAACAGACTTCGATGAAACTTAGCACATACTTAGATAAATCATTTTTTGGAAAGTTTTTAATCCGGGTAATTTATTTTCTTAGGAATTAAGAACTACTAGGCAACTTTATTACCACGGAATCTCAAACTAAAACCTAACACACTATAAATAATAAAAGTACAAGGTGTAACAACTTTCCCATATATTTACTAGTAAGTACCTATGGATTATTATATCTGTGTCTATAGTGACCGATCTAATTGTTCCACTCTGTTAATAAGTAAGGAACCCTGTAGAAAGGAACTCTGTTAATAAGTAAGGAATCACACGACGCGACGTGTGACTAAATCGACATTCTAACTAAGATTTTCGAATGTAGCATGTTATTTCGATTTGAAATATTATTACTTACAGTGAGTATGTAAGCGGTACAACATAACATTACATTATGCACGTACAGTAACATTTTGTAACAATAATTGCAATGTGGTTTTTCTAGAGCACTTCCTCATTAAATGGAACGGCCGCTTTTGTGTCTCGTTCCGTAGTTGTGCATTGAGACAAAGGCTCTCCATCTCCGCACCAGAGGGACACTTCGGTACCTACGTAGTAGTAGACTCATACTACTTATAAATCGTGTGCCTGTATTTACATTTAATAAATAAATAAAAAACGTGGGCGATTTAATTATAATTAAATACAATAAAGATAACAAAACACAAAGATGTTTATTTTTATTTTTGTTTAATTATCTGCAAGCTAATCCTGCAGCTATTGAACATATATTTAGATTCTCAGTAACCTGTGGTTTTACCTTCACATTTAAACTTTGCTTCATCGAAACCGAATGAGAGTCAAAAAGTTTTTTATCGATCCGAAAATTGCGCGAATATCCACACCAGATGGTATTTATTACGAGTATATAAAGTTATATGACATTTTGCTTACGTAAGTAGGTAGGTAGGTATACGTAATGTCTTTGTGTTAGGAAGACAAGCGTCAGGGTAGTTTGCAAACAACAAAACGAAGACTTCAATATTTACATAATCCTTACAACTTTCAAAGTAGGTACTTAATATTTCTCTCGAACTGCATTACATCACACGTTTAACATAATATACAGAGAAAGTGTAGTAACTAACAGAATTTCTGTCTAAAATTACCTCTTTGAAGTGATTGCAAACTGTATTGAGACGTGTGTGTACTCGAACGTACGAGTTTTCGCATAGTAATTACCTACAAGCTACACTTGAATTGTTTCTTTATATCAAAATTGACACAGCAACCGACTTCAAACTACCGAAATGGGACCAAATAGTTGTCGGAATGGGACCAAATTGAAATGGGACAACTTGGAAAGTAGCTACTACTTCCAATTCAATTTTTTTCAAAATCAGTTCTCAGTCCGAAGATATGATATAACAAACATAAAAAAAACATACAATCGAATTGAGAACCTCCTGGAAGTCGGTTGAAAAGAAATGTTTCCATACCTATGCTAAAGGAAATACCTAAGTAGGTAAGTAATTAAAACTCTACAAATCTTTTCTATTTTCCTAAGTTCCTCTCTGATTATGGGTAAAAGATATATCGCTACATCCTTATAGATTATTTTATATACATTTTTGCATTTAGGAAATTATATATTCCCTCTCTGAAATAAAACAACAAACTAAGGAGTTTGTGTTGAACCAATTTCAATTTTATTTGTATTTGTGTCACTCAACTGTCGTGGAACTATATGTTCTCCACACAGTTTACCAAAGTCGTCTCTGTACCTACTTATTTGGTAGGTATAGTATGTAACCTACCTACAATAATTTGTCAAACAAACAATCTGTGTTTAAGTAACTAAATAGATAGATAAAGTACATATCTAAGTACATTTTTCTAATTCTCAATTACATTATAAATAAACTAGTTATCCCGGCGAACTTTGTATCGCCTCAGATATATAAAAAAAAAACCTTCCCTAAACTTCTACGAATATTTTAATATTTCATGCAAATGTATGTATTATTAATTATAATTGAAAAACGCGACAGACGGACAGACAGACAGACAAATTGTCGTATTGAATATATAGATAAATAAATATTTTTGGACATTCTCATTAAACGTCACCTAGCCCAAATTAAGCTAATATAAGCTTGTGCTATGGGATCTAGACGACTAATAAACATATTTATATATTACTAAATACATAGAAAATATGTATTATACACAGAAATACCCAAACTCCGAAACAAACATTTGTGGATCACACAAATAATTTGATTCAACACGGAATCGAACCTGGGACCTCAGGGGCAGCAGTCGCATACTATACCACTGCGCCACTGAGGTAGTCTATTATAGATAGGTATATCCTGCAGGTGTCATGTGCTTTAAAGCTAGTTTTTAAACTTTCTAGATTAGCATCCATGGAATCTTGATGTGTTACTTTCATGTTTCCTCTATGGGGAGACATCGAGTTTCTATTTCAGTTTTTTATTTGATTAATCGCAGACCCGGATTGATTTAATTTAAAATCGCGAGACGATTTACAAGTTACTTTTTTTGCACACAAATTCACACAATGATATAAATGTCCTAATATATATTTATAAGTAACATTTGATTTAGTTCTTACTAAATGTTTTACGTACGAATAAATGAGTTTTAATAGTATTTATTTTCATCTTTTATATTATTATACAACTTTTGTTAAAGCAATTCTATTATAAATTATACAAAGTCCCTTTCGGTGTGTTTGCAGTGTTACTGAAGTCGTTATTCGTTTGGCAAATTAATTACGGAATACGGATGCTAGAGACTGCGAAGCGAACTTCCAAGAACTTTCCAGATGAATGTGGCTAATTTAACGGTTCTTACAGTTATGCAATCTTACAAATATTTGTTACAAGGGCTTTTAAGTACAAAGTTGCAAAGCGTTCGACTCGAGAACGTAATATTTGCTTGAACAAATTGTAACGATGTGCTTTTGTTCCCTCATTAAAAATTCAAAAACGTAAAAACTCATCTGCAATCTGATCCTTAAAAGTGTTGGTTTAAGACTGGTTATGCACGCACTTTCCATGTAGGCCAGGAGACGCATGGCCAAGAGGTCAATGCCCTACGATCTGTCGTTCACTGTAGACCCTGCAACCTGCATTACTACATTTCTGTACTCGGACGCATACACGAGTGATCCATTCAAGTGGCTGGTCCAGTACCAATGAAACGAGTTCTAATGCTTGTTTTTAATAGAAATTGCTATATCGATTAAACCACAGCTATCTTGTCTCGTTTTAAATTGTTTTATGAAGGTATGTGTGAATTCGGCTAGAGTATTCAGAGAAAGTAATATTCCACAGTACTCTACGTGTATTGTTTCCTTAATCACCGTTTGTGTTGGAGGCATTATGGAAGCGTGACAGTAGCACGGCGCCAATTGCCTATTTTTGAAATCTGTTCCATATTATTGTCGTCGTCCCAACGGACAAGTACCAACTGCCATTGCGGTCATAGATCATGATCGAGGTTAATCGAGTTATCTCGAAGATTGGTCGGCACGGGCTGCACCAGACGTGACCAAGTCATGAGACATTTCCTCTTTAATTATACTTATTCGTTGCACTCTTGATAAGACGGTTTCGCCAAATAGTTTGTTAAGCTGATAAGGATTTTACGACTTTAGTTATTGATTTCATTCGTTTGGTCAGGTTGAATTGAGTTTAGTTTAAATTTTTTCGAGGTGTTATAATTACCTAAGTATTATTATTGGTTACAGTTCTAGCGACTGACGCATTGTTATCATTGGATTGACTGGAAATTGTTTGCGTGTTTAGAAGAAAAAATAATGCCAAGCAAATCTTTACCATGAAAACCTAGAGCCTTTTGAGATAGAGGCTCCTTTGGGTACTGTCGTTGTTTAGGATCTCATTCATTGGTTGGCATTTTCAGGAACACTTCAACAATAACCGAAATACATAACGAGCGCTATTGCATTTACAAGTAGGTACGAGTACGTACAAAGATGTTCAAAAGGAAATATTACTTGTCTATAGCAGTGAGTTAGCATGACTGCCAACAACTCACTTCACTTTCACGAGTGACCTATCACGAGCCGGTCACTACATACGTTTCACATCCGTGGCAAATCATCGTTCATTATAAACTGCACTAGACAGACATAACATTAGTTCCACCTCTTTTATCCCTAGGGAATTTAAAGAAGTGATTTTTTATCCTCCCAAATTTTACAAATCATTTAATGGTCCCCACGTAAAGCCTATACCTACTCTCTTTGCCGGGACCTTGGGGAATATTTATCAGAACTTCATCTGTCAGTGATTATACTTCAATGAGGATGATTTCGTTCCCGGAGGTACTAATGTCCCGGAGGAGTGTCCCGGAAGAGGATCTCTGGGAACTGACAACAACGACAAGACTGTTTTACCCGACCTAATAAATAGCAAGAGTACCTACCTACCTATCCCGGTTTTTTATTTACCAACCTAGATACTGATACATCCTCTACAATAAAAAAAAAGCTATCTATAGGAAGACACATCCTCTCTTCATAGTAGCCTCTCTTCTATAAAAGTCTAATAAAGTTTTGAAAATCTCAACTCAAATCTTTAACTAATTATTGTGCGATTACTTAATACTTAAAACAAATCGAAAAATAAAAACATTTCTATTTATAATACTTAGTAACAGAGCCATAATATCATCTAAGCATGACGAGATAGCAACAACAATTTGTTAACAATACCTATAGTTGGGAATTATTTCCAGACGCAATACCTAAACATTCACCAGGTTTATAATGTATCGCAGTCACTGAATAGTCTAAATACCTTGCCATTGTTACTACGATTATAAACACCAAGTTTATAAGGAAGGATAGATTTTGTGAATCGATGTTTGTTGCTTTTTGTAGCAAAACACCTGAGACTGACACACAACCATCAATTCACGTGAGACTGGGATTTTTTTCTATTTACAGGTACTTAGGTAGGTATTGACACAGAATTTCTGTGTCAATTTGTGGCATCTGTGACAGAAAATAGGATAGGTAGCCAGTGTTGCTTAGGTAACTCACTTTAACAAGGAATCAGTAATACGTAGGTTAAATATGATACGTAGGTTAAATATGAATACCTACATTATATGTAGGTGGTATTCATAAAAGCTCTAAAGCACCGTTCCATGTCGTGCACATCCGCCGCCGTGCGGCTGCTTGCTTGCCACCCGACACCCAGTGATCAACCACAATCTGCTCTGCTGTGTTGTACAGAGAATGTCTAGGTATATGAACTTACACAGAGGTCTATTACGTAGACATGCCTATTTAGCTAGAGATATATTTTATGTAACTATGTAGGTAATATAGTGTGATTTATTACATGAATGTATATGTATCGTAGGATGATATAGAGTTACAGATCTTAGTACCTATGTGACTCACTTGGAAATACGATTTGAATATGACTTTTTAAATATATGTTTATGGCATATTTTTTTTTACAAAATAACGATAAGAAACACGTATTCTGAATATAAAATACGAATTAAAAATTCTATTCTTCATACTACCTTTAAACGTACAAATAATTACAATATTTCTTTCTTTTTACAGTCAACGCAGTCGGTCCTACGAATCGGATGACAATGAGAGAGGCGCGTGTGAGTGGTGTGAATACGCCCTTATCATCACACTGGCCACCATCCTGCTCATCGGTGTATCAGCTCTCACCGTCTACTGGGTGCTGGCCCATCGCGAAGGTTACGGCTGGGCTGATGATCAACCTGACAAGCAATTCAACTTACATCCGACGCTCATGGTGGCAGGGTTTGTCACTTTCAGCGGATTCTGTGAGTATATACATATTTGAGTTGAATTATCATTTTCATTAGGATGCTAAAGGTTAAGGCCTAAATCCTCCTGGAAGAGGACTGACTCTTGTTCTAGTCCAGTGTACAGATATTTGCTTCAAAATAATACCTTTACATTTCACCAGTAATCGTCAGAGGGTACCTACCTAGTTATATTACTCTCCTTGTGCTCAGTACCTTACTAAACAAAGTCTCTATCTTGTCTTCAGCCGTGCTCCTCTACCGCATTTGCCGTTGCTTCAGGCGCATATACGTAAAGCTCCTGCACGCTATCTTCCATGCGCTGGCGTTCCCTTGTATTGTGATCGGTTTCCTGGCCGTGCTGGACTACCACAATAAGAAAGGCATCAACAACTTTTACTCACTGCATAGCTGGATTGGCTTCGTCGCTATGGGACTGTTTGGATTACAGGTAACTTGAATTTATAACTACACAAATAGGTACTAAGTAGTTACATCCGCTATAGGTATACCTAGATCAGTAGAATTCTATGTTGGAATTTCAATCAACGTCCAGTTAAAGCGCTAGACTACAGTATGTGCTGTTATTCCGTACACACCGTATCAGACAATAAAGTACAAATACATGACAAGCCTCTGGTGGTGCTAATTGCATGGTTTATGCCTGTCATGGACAAACCATAAGAGTCTTCCGACCGGCCTTACGTTAACACCTCATTGCTGCCTTATGTTTATAAACATCACCAAGATTTTTACAAGTCGCCAAGTATTGCCAAGCGATCGCTTAGTAATTTTGAATGTCTATTTTATCTTTAGAAGGATAATTCTGTAGTCTGTCGCCTACAAGCGCTGGGTGCGAAATTGAGTTTATCCGCTCCAATTGCTCTTTCATAGTCCTATTACGCTTTACAAGCCACTCAGTTTCATAGACAACCCATTATCGATCAATATTTGGTATAAGATAGTCTGAATAATAAAGCATATTTAGAAAAATATTCCAATAGAATACAGGTTAAAGGTAGTCAGGTAAAAAAGTTATACATAAACTGCGACTGACTCATATACATGGCTGATTGAGCTTGTTAGCGACAGGATGTGATAACCTTATTATCATTCAATCAAATGGTGATTGAAACTAATTAGATGTTTTGTATAAAGCCATAATTTGTCAGTGTACTCATATCTGGGTTAGTAACTTAGGATTCGTAGATACATTACATATCTATAAACCGTGGGGGTAGGTACCTATACCTAAACGTGGTGCCTATTGATTTAGCAACCAATTAAGTATGTAGGATAATTGTAAAATACACATTGTAGATAACTGTACCTACTTCAATGAGGGTGGAATCAATAAATAGATACAATTATGTACTTACAGTTTAAACTATTAGGATCTACTATGACTCTATTCTTATAATAGTAGGTGATTTTATTTATTTAATCTGTAACTTCTACAAAGCAAAACGTAACTTTTTGTTGATTAAAAAGTCACTCAACAGTTTTGTAAATTCATCCACAGTACGCTGCCGGCTTCTTCAGTTTCCTGCTGTTGTTGATCTGCAATAAGGGAACGGCTGGCTTCCGCGCTTCCTTGGTACCAGTCCACGCATCCTTTGGTATTCTTACTTTCGTACTTGGCGTTTGTGCTTGCCTCACCGGTCTCACTGAAAAGGCTATCTTCACACTTGGGTACGTAAAACCATTGGTTTTTGTTTAGTAGAAATTATTTCTTTTCAGTCTAGTCACTGAACGTTACTGAAGGGGAACAGAGTAAACCACAGCCAAATTACAAAGCATAATAGAATTCTAATAAGGATAGTTTGTCGTCAATAAAAAGATGAGTTAAATATGGGAATGTCACCTTTTAATTTGGTACTCTGATCACGCTTTACAGACCCAGATAGATATTGTTACACTTTATATTTTAGATTTCTTAACTATCCTAATTTTATTCATGCATGCTAAACTTTTTAGTACAAATGTCTGTTTAAAGCTCTACACGTCAGCAGATGGCATCTGCAGATGCGCGTCTGCCAATGTGTAGAGAGGGGTATTTGTTCGTCTGTGGTAGGTATTGTACCCCCTGTGCCCCCTGCTTCACGTTGGTAGACGCATATGCTGACGTGGGAAGCTTGGTTAATGCTCCAAGCACACGTATGACAACGAAAGGACCATCATACCGCAGCGACAAAAAGTGGGTGATAATAGAGGCGCTACAGCTTTTTGCAGTTGCATTGTAGTTACTACAAAATAAAATATCGATGTGGTAGTTGCGTTGCGGTTGTGATGTCGTTGTGATTTAAGTCGGTCAACCAACCACATCGTTGGGTTCAACGATAAAATGTAGTCGAATTTTGATACAAAATAGTGCCCGATAACGAGTGAACGTCTGTTTTGTGGTTGTCTTGTCGTTGTCGTACGTGGGCCTTACGCTGCACTTGTCTTTTTATGCACGTAATTTTGTTAGTAGCATGTGTTTATGTCCATGTTTGTGTTGTGTTGCCTGTGTCAGTTGCTTGTATGTGTATGTCTCCACAGAGGGGAGAGGTACAGCGCGATGGTCGACGAAGGCATTGTCATCAACGCGATTGGAGTTACAATGATCGCGATACTAGGCGTCGTCATGTATATCTTGTCGAGGGACAAATTCCGCAGACCTGAATCACGTGACCAGCATATAAGAGCTTCAGTAGACCTCTAGACTGACGTATTTATTATTATTATTGAGATACAGTTTACAATTTATTAAACATCAGAGTCACTGGTTTCGTATTGACTGCTTCGGTGGTGTGGTCGGTAGTGTATCCGCTTTCGACGCCGGAGTCTCGGGTTCGATTCCCGGTCGGGACAAACTTTGTGTGATGACACATACGTTTGTACCGAAGTCTGGATGTTTCCTATGTATAATATGTATGTATTTACAAAAAAAAATGTATATAAGTATTTATATCAGTTTATCTAGTACTCATATCACAAGCTCTGCTTAGTTTGAGACTAGATGGCGTTGTGTGGATTGTCCTAACATATTTTTTTTTTTTTATATTTTATTAATATTAGTTTTATAAATGTATAAAATATAAGTGAAAATATTATTTTAAGTGCTTGGTAAATTAATGGCTTTGATGTGTACACAAAAACTATTTTATCGGACGGCTAACTTAATTTTATACTCGATTTTAAAGTTTAATTTTTTTTTTTAAGAATCGAAATAATCTCTAGAACTACTGAATTGATTTTAACTGAACAGCATTTTCGAGTGATTTAGGCTACATTTTATCCAGGTAATAGATTTCCATGTGGCCGAAGCTATGAGAAACACTTAGTTTCTATTAATTGCAAATTATTATTAGCCTCCATAGTAATAATATTATCGTTAATGAAGTATATTTGTAAAGCTTAGATAGTGAACCATTTTGAACCTGCAATCTAAATAAAGATTTAAACCTACAATAAAATATTAGGGTAATTCAGAAATAAATATATTAGAACGAACTACAGACAACGAGGCTTTACTATTTAGCTTTGATCTGTATCAGATCAAAATAGGCAATAAGTAAATAGGACAATAGTGTGGCCACTGAGATAATGCATTTCCCCAATAAATTTAGGTAAAGTAAAGGCAGCGAAACGAGATAATTTATGTCAACAAACGGACCGTTACTGAGTTACTTTGCGATAGCGAGTTATTACTTCTGTCCTTATCACTCGTACCGCGCACTGACTTAATTTCGTCGAAGAGAGCTCTCGTTGTGTGTTTCATGGTACCTAAAGGCAAACATTTAGTACCGTAGTTGTCAACTATTTATCTACATTGATAAGAATGATAGTTCTGTCATAAATACGTCGGATTCAGACTCTTCCACCAAGTCATTCTTGTCTTATACACACGACAGCAACTAGAATAGGGAATTTAACAAATAAATGTGTTTTAAGCCCCCCAAACTTTGTTTACATTTTTCCTATCGTTTCGGTGGCCTTACTTTATGTACAATACCTTTCCATGTTTAGTACATCATCTGATGGTAATGTGCATTCTCTCAGTGGCTTTACTATAATATTAAGATACATTTTTTAATAAAACAACTGGATTATATTGTATGATGTTTCTTCTATTAGATAAATAAAAATAATTATTCTAATTTAATTTTATTTGTTCATTTATTCCGGGTGGTAACACTTTTTTGGTTAAGACTTTTGGATATATCTCGCTGGCCTAATGCAAATCGCTTCATGTACCTATGCTTTCTGCTTTTTACTTAATGTTTTTTTATGAAAGTAAGTACCTACCTAAGTATATATGTAATATTGCACGCTTTACCAACACGTGCACGTCTGGCTTAACGTTTTATGTATGCACACTTAGATATAAAATAAGTACGTATAATATAATAAACTAAGCATGCGACGAAGAAATACTAACACGACTTCAAAATTATAAGATAGTACATTTTAATTACAATTAATTACGTAAAGTACAGTTCTAAGTAATCTGAGTAGGTATATGCCTTTGAAATAGTAAAACACATTTAATTGCTCACGTAAGGTGAATAGACATTTGGATGATATATTTGACGCCCAGAGTCCCAGGCGCCCAGGACTTTAATTGGCTGTGCCACGCGGCTGGCACGTAAGATTTTGTTACCTTTCATCATATATATAAAATAGCTGCTTATTTAATTAAATTAATTCGGCCATTTTGGACATAACCCACTTTCTAGAGTGCCCGGTGACGGCAATAAGCTTGACCCCTATTACGTAGGACTAATAGTGGCAAGGCAAAAAAAATAATGGTATCGGGGATATAGGCGTGATATGTGTGTGTGTATTTGAAAACGCTAACGTAAATCTTATGAGAAATTTCATTCTTCCCCAAAATATGAGAACGGTGTACCTAAGTACTGACTAATCAAAATACATATACTTTTGTAGGTGTTTGTGGAACGTGATGATATATTTTTGGACATCCCCGTCCCACATAATATACTTTTGGATTATATTTTTAGACTGCTAATATTTGAGCATAATATTTAGGTATGTACTATTTGGCTATTGACATTCAGCCGCGCCCATAATTGCCTCTGGGACGATGCGGGGTGGGTTCAATGAATTGATCTGAATTAGGTATGACTTCATAATTACGTAATTATATAATATAATTTATCATTTATATATCTTATAAAGTAGTATATTATATACTTGCTTTTTAATGAACTAACACGGGGCATGCGGTGTACAGGGCCGACGTGTATTCGACGCTGCCGGACGAGGGCATCGTGATCAACGCCATCGGGATATCAGTGGTGGCAGTCGCCATTGTAGTGCTGTACACAGTACGTGGTACAGGAGGATACCGCTTCCGCAAGGTTGCTGCACAACACCCCAGCTAAACTATCGGCACAGGAATAATAGCCATAGCAATAATTTATTAGTTTGGTGACATTGTTTTATTCAGATTGACGAGTCATAAATTAAAGTCAGATTTTTCTAGAGGATACCTGAAATATTCTCATTTGCAGGTATGAAATTATTCTTCTTTTTTTAAAAACGTCAGGGTAATGCTTGATTTTTCCCGCACAGAAGAACTAGTTACTCTGAACTAGTTCGCGGTGCGGGACAAGGAAACGTTGTTCGGTATTGCAATTGAGCGTTTGGGCCTGGATTTCTGCCCAGCGCCAGAGGTAACCTGCTACGCGCTCCGCAAAAACCCAAGTCTATGAAATTATTTAGACTATATATTGTCTTTTTATGTCACATGCATTAACTGTTGTGTAAGAAGACAATAACAGATTTAAATTCGCTACAGACACTCGTCAATCTTTCACGGAGAGACAAATATTTTCAGTGGCCTTTTGTAAAAGATTCGATACGTCAACCTCTGTCGCCACGTCAATCAAACTAAGTTTAAGTATTGAAATACAGGCATTGAAAGATTAGAAATTATTGCAAAGGCAAAACAACTAGGCAGACCTTTATGAACACTTTGATTTGTTTGGGTTATTTTTGTATGTCTTGTGAGTGAAGATGATTGGCCACCATAATTAATCAGTTTGTCAAACACGCGAAGACGCCATGCCTGTGGGGTGTTGAATAATTATAATTTGGCATAAATTTGTATAAGAATCTTTCAGTTATTTTAATATATTATAGAGGTTTCCCCTCTTTTTTATATTCTGAGTGTTCAGTAATGGACGAAAATAACATTACGTTTTATGAAGTTTATATGAATTTCAATTAAATATTTATATAAATATTGTTTAGCTCAATTGTGTACGTATTTGTTGTTCTTCAGGTTGTGCGTTGATCCATTTTGACATTTTTAATAAGTAGTTATTATGGGTGAGTTGATTCCGTCTTAGTCAAAATTTATTCGACTGATATTGCAACTGTAGTCGTTGTAATTTTTTTTTGCTAATATTAACAGCATTATCTAAGTCTAGACTAATATGACCCTAGTAATGAAACAGTATCCAATATTAAAGATTGTTGTACTGACGATGTACAATTATGCTGCTGTGTACCTAATCAGGTAGTCAACATTTTACGATTTAAAAAATTGTAATCGCTGTTTTATGCAACATAAGTAATTATAATAGTCTACTAAATATAATGTCAGTAGGTACAGTAGGTACCTACTTGCCGTAAAAGCTATGCACGCAACAAATTTAAATGAATGAATCGGATTGCCGAAACAAAATCACTAAACAGAACACCCATCTCGTACCTGTGAAGAGTTTGAAACGAAATGTCAGAGGCCATACACTGATACTTTTTTGGTATCAAATAAACCTACATAGGGTTTAATAGTTAAGTTATATTAGATGTAACTTGTATATAAACTTTTAATCTAATTTAATGTAATGTGCGAGTGTTCGATAGTTGTAGAATGTGAAGTAGTAGCAAATGCCATTTAAATATAATATATTTATGACGATCAATAATCTCTATGGGCGCTAATACCTAGGTCGTTTAGATATACTATACATATACCAACAAAGTATATCTTCGATGTATTTACAGTAAGGCCCACGAGGCGAGATAAATCATGTAAACAAAGTTTCAGGGGTTTTATTCAGGGGGTATTTATAACAGATCTATCTATTGTGACAAAATGTTGACAACTGCGGTACCTACTGACCTTTTCTGTACCACAAAACACGCAACGACAGCAGTCGTTGCCCAATTTACGCCATTACTGCGTAGGTAAGAGTAATAAGAACAGAGATAATAAATCGCTCGCTATCGTATTGTAGCTCAGTAGCGATCCGTTTGTTTACATTTTATATCTTGATTCGGTGGCCTTACTTTAGAATTTAATGTTTCTAATTTAGTAATGAATACTACATCGCTAATACTAACAAGTAATAAGTACTATGTATAAAACAAGTGTTCATCCAAGTTGCCAAATTCAGTATAAAGTCGAGTGGTCATTATGTTCGTTATAATCAATTATTACTGCGTATAATGGATTATCTACAAGTAGCATGTTTAAATATAATTGTAGGATAATGCTCAACAGTTTCATTTTAAACGAAAAGATGCCGACTACATCGGTTACTTTTCTATAAATTATATTAAAAATAAATAAATTTAGTAATAAGAAGTCTTGTAATAAGGTTGCATTCCAGATAAACATTCGATGTTTTTTAACATTCTTTGATGAATATACACAGTACTAAGACTGCAGTCATAAGTAGGTCCTTTTGTATTTAATTACAGGATTTGCTATGAGTTTTGCGAAAATAAAAATATACAATTTTTTTAAAAATAATGTTAGTTTTTGGATCCCTTTCAAATGCTGGGGCCAACTTTTTATATTATTATACTAATCCTCTTTGTACAGTCCTATCTTTTTTTTATTTAACTGCAGTATTTTGTAGTGAAAAATTTATTCAGAATTCACAGCACAAGTCAACCGAAGCTCCTAATTAGTATGGAAAGCACTAAAGAGATTTAATTATGGTACCTGCTTATGTGTAATAGTTAAAATTATTGTAACAGTAAATAATTTCCGTTATATTTATATAGGTATGTTGCAATTGTTAAATCAATTTCATACAATCTATTCTCAATTGTAATTATTTCGTGTATGAAGTATCATTTGTACAAAGTTACGTTGGTTGCAGTTGTATTGGTTGGAATATGATATTTTATCACTGTTTTACAATTTGAAATATTTATACGGCATTCATAAGGTACATTAAATACTTGTAATATTTATAAGTTGTTTCATTTTTAAACCCAACATTTTCAGGGAGGAATGCACCCCTCACGCAATTCCGTCCGTCTGTCTGTCTGTGTGTTCCGGGCCAGCAGCCACAGTTTTTATCCGATCTTCACGAAACTTGACACAAGTATTTACTAGAAATAATATTTTTAATTTACAAGAAATTGCTAGAATTTTTTTACTAGAAAAGTATTTATTAGAAATAATATTTTTTACTTTATTAATAATTAAAATATTAAAATTATAATATTTTAGACTTTTATTCTTGCGATGAGGGGGGGGGGAGGGGGGGGGGATTGAAATACCAAGAAATTATTTTAATGTTCGAGTTAACATAATATAAAACAGTCGCTTCCGTTTCTATGTATGCCTAGATCTTTAAAACGTGTGCGTGACGATTGGGTGACAATCGTGAATCGAAAAACTAATGTTATCTAGATTTAGTAGAAGTTGTAAAAAAATTGTAGAACCGATTTAAAAATTTGTAAATTTATAATTTAAACAAATATGGCAATTTAAATGAGGTATCCCAATCCTTACTCAAGGGTACCTATTTCTTGGTGAACCGATGCAAGTAGAAGCTAAATTTTATACTCAATTTTAGTAAAAATATAGATAAACACTTCCCAAAATATTCATCAAGATTAACAAATATTCAAAACTTTTATAAATGTTTTAAATATATCCCTCAATCCTTACTGTATAGATTGAGGGACATGGTGTTTTGAAAAAGTGGCTATATGTTTTAAATTTATTTTTGCATGAAGATTAAGTAAAAGTTGTCTAATAATTTGTAAAAAACAAAACCAACTGAAATACATCACGGTTTAAAAATTATAACTCTAGACACTACGTCCCTCAATACTTATGCCTCCAAAAAACACTTGATCGTAGCTCACTAGGTACTGTAAGTATATAATTAACTAGGAATATATATTTTAGTAGTAATTTTCTACTAAAAGTTTATGCAGTTATTTGATTAGAAGATTCGTTATTCATCAAAATATTAACCTATCAATATTCCTAATATTACATACGTATAGGGTGACCATTAATTACTTAAATTTTACAAATAATTTTAGCTTTCGTACATTATAATCACAAAACAAGCAGGTACTGATACTTAACATTTTTTTTAAATCCGTGGTTTGAAGCCGCGGCCGCACCTACGTCAATTGCCGAGCGCCTCGGGTAGATACTGAAAGAATTCCCAGTGGCGCCCGGTGGACCTAGGCCACCTGTGTGGCCACTGCGTGGTGGTCGGGTGTTACCCCGCATCTTTAGGGTCGGGTTTTATCCCGCGTCGGTGAGTGAAGGCGTGCATGGGGTGAAGCCCCACATCACGCAGCCCTTCTAGCCTGCTTCTGTAAGGACGGTGGGTTGCTAATCCATCGTCCTCAGGCCCCGATCATGGAGGTCGATGGTCCTGGGCGTAGTCACGTCTGCGGCGCCCTCGCCGCAGACTTCGGAACTCAGCGGGGAGGGTACGCTCCCTCACCCTAACAGCCGCCTCTATAAACCCCGACCCTAAAGATGCGGGGTAACACCCGACCACCTCGCAGTGGCCATATAAGTGGCCAAGATCCGCCGGGCGCCACTGGGAATTCTTTCAGTATCTACCGGAGGCGCTCGGCAACTGACGTAGGTGATTGGGAGACCTCATTTAAATGGCCATATTTTTTTTAAATGTCATTTTACAAATTATTAAATCGGTTTTACATTTTTTTTACAACTTCTACTAAATCTAGATAACATTAGTTTTTCGATTCACGATTAGGACACCCAATCGTCAAGCACACCTTTAAAACTGCGCAACGGATTTTGGTGGGGTTTTCACCAATGGACAAAGAGGTTCCGAGGAAAGTTTTTGTTTTTATAAATTGTCAAGCGGGCAAAGCCGCGGGCGTCTACTAGTAATAAGTAAATAAAAGAACGAAGACATTAGAATATATTTTATTTATGTTTTCGATAACTTTTATTCTAAATATGAATAATAGAGCTTTCGGTAAGAATAAATACTTAATAATAATTATAGACTATTAATTGCGCAAAGAAAATAAGCAATAAATATTTTTTAAATTGGTGAAGTAATTCTATCTCTAAATTAACTTTATTTAGATGCCATAAAACTAGTATATTTTAGATCAAAAGGCAATATTTAATTAATCTTAATGTTTGGGGTGTTGACTAGGAATGTTATAAGATTTTATTAGTATTCGAACGTGCACTGCACTCTGATTCCATTCAAAAAAACTTGTAATAAGAGAAATCGGATGCCGGATATCGTACACACTACTAGGTATAATTAAACCAAACCTTCGTCAGATACAGTCTACTATCATACTACTCGCTCTTATGGTCTGAAGTTCTCAGTGCAATACCCGATTTTTTTCACCATGTTGCTTAGGCCTATTTAACTGGTTGGTAAAATTGGGGTAACCTTTTCCCCTTCTGTTATTTAAGCTACAAGTGCTTATGTTAGCAGTAGATTTACGTAAGTTAGTTTGGTGCACAACGATCGAACCCACGTCCGGTCGTCCTTATTCAAGACCTTACCACCAGTCTACAATTAATGTCACTTTAACAATTTTCTTACTAAGCATACTAATAATCCACATAAACGACACAACATGAAATTTTATATGCGAAATCGAAATTCTTAGTCAGCATACCAAAGCACATTCATTCAGCATTTTCGCACAAACATTTAAACCAATTCATGCCCACATTGTGACACAAATCATTTCATTTGTATAGTAAAATATAATTAGTAACATTATAATAAAATGGAACAGTTAAAATGATGAAATAAGGTTATTTGTGCAAATAGATACAGCATTGTCTTATCATGAATACATAACATGTTTGTACTAGAATATTCTTAAACTATTTGTCTACTGAAACCCTGAAATGTTGGTCGATTACGAAACATAAGAATTTAAACACATTGAGACTGCACGAGAGCTAAAAGTCAATACATGTGGTCTATATAGGCCGATTTATTCTACTCACACTTCGAAATATAAAATACATAATGTAATATCATTCAACTGTTGGGTATAGTCAGTTTCAGACAGGAAGAGTCCGGTGACGTTTGCCCTAAAAAGCGCGCTTTTGGCGCACCACAGCTAGACAAGGCTTGAAAAAATGACATCATCGAAGCATTTGAAGTCTCTGACAAGACCTCACGCGCTTTTAAAAAATGCTCCCCAAATACGGCCTTTTTATTTGACGTTACTTACGTTATGCCTCAGCTACATCACTATTATGCTCGTCACATCATAATCAATGATTATTCACTGGTAAAATCACAGTGACTGTAGGTAAATAAATATTTAGTCATATGGTAATTATTGTGGAGTAGCAATTATTTCCATGGCTAGAACTGTGTTCAACGCGAGTGTGTGATTGCAGTATTACGACAAATACCAAACATCACCGCACCTTTCCTATTTAAAATAGAGTATGGACAGACATTTAAATAAAGGTAGGTACAGTCAGTCAAAAAAATATCTACCAGTTAGGGCACTTTTCGACAAATTATCTTCTGCTGAAACGTAAGTAATGTATGTCGATTACGCTATTTTGATCTCTATTATAATGTTTTACAAAAATACTTTTTGAATCTGAAAAACAAGAGTACAGTCACTCATTGCAAAGAGAAATCGTTTTTTTAATTAATGATATTCAAATTAATATCAACCGTAAGGTGGTATACCACACTTTTGACAACTGTACATTACAATCGTCCAAGTGTTTATTGTATAAATAAATAGTATTCTACATTATTAGGTATGTAATAAATAACTATTTCTTATAAACTTGAATGTTTGAAGTAGGTGTTCTATTAAAAATATGAATTTTATAATTTATATAAATTTTACGACATGACAATATTTGACTAGATATTCTTCTATAAGTACATACGCATATAATTCGTAATATTTAGGCCTGAACTACAGTTTGGGAGCGAAAAGTTATTTTTAATAGGGCTAGCGCCAGTAGATGCTTTAGCTATCAATAATAGCTATTCAAATATTCATATGACATGAAGATCTAACCGTTCTTAATATAATAATAATAAAAAACTAAATACAATAACTATCATTTTAGCTAGCCATAATAATATAGCATAAAGCTAGCATCATAATTAGTGCAACTAGCGGACAAAAGCGAACTTTTTTCACTCGGTTTTTAATGCTGCCCTACGTCATAAAAAGTATATTTACGACCAGAAACAGACCAAAAAAATTCTGTGTAAGTATCGACATACTATAATAACATATTCTAATTGAATCTTTGGAAAAATAGTTAAAGAATGCGACATGCATAATGTGTGTTTAGACTTAAAGCGACGAAAACAGTTGTTTAATATGGTACTTACTGATTTATTTTCTTACAGATCACTTTTACAGAATTTCATAAATATTTTGAACTCAGATTGATCCCCCAATCAAAAACAATTCATAAATAATCTTCTCTTATTAAACATAGAGAGCAACTTTTACGATTTTTTAAAGTTATAAGTAAATTACAATATAAATTGCAAATCTTCTTAATTATCTTTACTATATTGCTATAATATTATTATAGCCTGAACGACATGTGAGACTTAAAAAAAATTGGAAATTTCGATGTATTGAGAAATCTTCAGCGTTTATAAAATGACGTAGAACTGGCCGTCACGGGCTCTTGGTTTATCCAACCTAACATAAATATTTTTTGCCACTTATATTGCAAAAAAATAACTTTTGAGAAATACTGAGCAACTTAAGTCTTTAAATTGGCACATACGAAATTGGTTTGTAACCAAGAATCTAAACTTATGAATAAAAACAATAACAAACACACATAAGTTCATACATACATTTTATGTCTTTTAATTGGCTCAGTTATAGTAAACTTTTATTGCAAACGGTATATTAACGGTATATATAGCAACACACATATAGACATATAGTACATTAGTGAGTGAACAACGCTTGCATGCAGTATCATCTACATATCGAGACTAAATAAAATAACAGTAGGTTTTACCGATTGATGACTTCTAAAAGCGGTTATTATGACAAGGTTACATCCCACTGTCATCGTGCGCGGCTTATTGAAAGTAAATAATAATATTCCGTTTGCATTCAAAGTTATGTTGTGCGATACGTTCAGAATCACTAATTGTACAATTAGAACACCAACTAAACATTTTCGATCAATAAAATGTATACATGTATACCACAACATACCTATAATATGTATATTGTTATAATAGGCCAAAGAGCTCACAAATGCTTATAGCGAATGTGAAATAAATACATATTTGTGAATTCTTTAAAGCACTTTAATTGACTATTGAAACGAGTTTGTAGCATGAGGAAATTTAATTTCTTTGGTGTATAAATAAAGTGTGATTGAGTTGTTAACTCACTCAATAACGACTTTGGAGTTTGATTATGGCTGTCCCTTAACATAGAGCACGTCAGTGCAAATTGAACTTTATTTAATGTATAAAGTTAAGATTCGATTTATTCTAGCGTATTGAATGACCAGTGTGTTCGTTACCATACAAATTGTATAGATTAGATCCGGTTCAGATGTCTTAATGCGTGGTGTACGTCGCATGTGAAGGATAAGTTTGCCGTCCCTTAATTCAATATAAATTTTCTTACTAATAACGAACTTTATTGCATCTAAAATATGCTCTACATAGATTTGTAAATACTTATTTTCTGCATGTGAATTCAAATTCATTGTTGTGCTTCTGTAATGATTCAAATATACTTTATTTGTAAACGTTACTTCGTTAACAAGTTTTATTACAAATAGAAGCACTTTTAGGTACCAAATAACTTATTAAAATACAAAAAAAGTGCAAATGAATATTAATATCGCCTTGTTGTTTTTATAAATAAACATAGCCATATGAAGCATGAACAGCTAAAACGCATGTAGCTAAAAATTAGGGCCGAGTCACACGCGGTTTTGAAATCTTGTAATTATGTATAATATTTAAACGCATTGCACTTATATTCTAATATTGTAGTTCATTCAGTCAGAAATAAGTCTATGGTAAAAGACACTTTTACGTATAATTTTAGTTTATTTTGAACTATCAGACGAAAGTTGAATTAAAATTTTTAAATTATTTTCTAAAATTTTTCCATTCCTTAACACTTAATTAATACAATTGTAATAGGCTCATAACTTTGAACTATACAATTTTTTAACGATTTTATCGAAACAAAATTGGTTTAACTTAAAGATTTATCAATTCATAAAGATTTATCAATTCATAAAGATTTATCAATTCATAAAGATTTATCAATTCATAAAGATTTATCAATTCATAAAGATTTTAATAAAATATGAATTAAATTTAAAAACTTCGTTCATATTCGTATTTTTTTTAAATTTTAAGTTCTGACATAGGTACTTACTTATTATAATAATCCCAAAGAAACTTAGATAAAAATACGTGTTTTAATTAATAAGATGACAATAAGCTACATTTAAATGCCAATTCACCACAAGTCACTGCTTTGTAAGTCACGCACGATGATAGAGGGATGGAACCTTGTCACAATACCCACGTCGTGACGTCATCAATCGCTATGTGACGTGAAACCTGTCCTACCAACCGCCCCGCGCCTCATACCTCGTCCCTACGATACGGCGAGCCCCTATACAGGATGTTACATAAGGGTTATATCAACCTGAAGACACCCCCATCAGCTTCTCGCCCAGAACGCATTTTGATATGTGGCGACCGCCAAACAAGATTTTTTTTTGATGCAAAACAGACAAAATGTTCCTACCAGGAGAGAGAGAGAGAGAGAAGGTTTTTCACAGGCGCGCATTATTTGTATTACCCACTTGATGTCGATGACCGTATCAGCTGATTTTAGGTAGTGTTTATCAAGCAAGAGTATTTTATTCGGTAATAATGTTTTTTTTATGAACTTTTTTTTTCTTGTTTGGCGGTCGCCACATATCGAAATGCGTTCTGGATGACCAGCTGATGGGGGTGTATTCAGGTTGATATAACCCTTGTGTAACACCAGGTATATACGTGCGACGAACGCAAGTCGTCCTCTCGCCGCTACAAGGAGACTTCAGGTGAAGTGGCTTACTGATTACAGCACTTGCCTCAGACCTGCGCGACCTGAAACCTAGAATTATCTAGAATACGACCCCAAGTCGTGGCCTTGTATTCTTATTGTTTGATACAATATTTATGTATAAAATCGTACTTGAGTTTGATCATTTGCCCGAGGTTATCCAGGAAAGGCAAGTAATAAACCCCTCAACGTTACAGCTAACAAGTTACTTTATTTAGCTATTTATGTGGTCACGAAGCGGTTATTGTGACTAAGGCTCTATCCCACTACCATCGTGGCGCAGCTTATAGGCGATAATTAGGGTTAAAGAATGTTACACAAAATGAACCTAAAACTATAGAATAACTAAGGTTTAAAATACTGTGGGAATTCATTGGATATAGCCCGTACGAGTACCTGATCCGTTCGGCTGGTGTCGCCTTCTTCGCAGAAGATTCTAGCGAAACAACGGAGTAAGTCGTCTCTACGATGTACGTGAGCGCCGTAATCTGTATTACGTATGATCCCTTGAAGGATTTTTAAGTATTGCTGCCGACGCTGTAAATGTAAAAGTAGTTTTAATTTTATTTTCTTATCTACCGACTATAAAAAGATAGTATGTTATTGTGTAGTAATAGGCATGAAAGATTTCAATATAAAAAAGTTATATATTATTTAAATACTGAGGATGAGAAGTGGTCGGTAGTGCATCGGCTTTCGACTCCGGAGTGTCGGGTTCGATTCCCGGGTCAAATCAAATATTTGTGTGATCCACAAAAAATGTTTGTTTCGGTGTTTGGGTGTTTTCTATGTATATTATGTATGTGTGGCGCCATACCTCAACTCTGACGTCATACGTCTAGATACTACAAGAAGGCGCATCCAGAACTTTCGAGTACCTACCATAATATTCCACCAATAGCTAGATGTGCACACGCACTTCAACAAGTAAACAAATCGTAGGTACAACATAAATATAGGTATTTAAACTTGTTCCTATTGTCTAAGCCACACCTACCTAAACCAGTTTTGTATCATCGGGAATATTCTAGTACTATAGGTACTTGTATCCATTAATATAAAAGCGAATGCATGTCAACAATAAATATTCATTCATCCACATACTGTGTTACTATAAACGTTCCAATATACCTCCCAACAACCACTACATATGTATTTAGAACTATATAAGTATGTTTATCAGTTGTCTAGATCCCATAGCACAAGCTTATAGCTTAGTTTGGGCTAGATGAGCGTTGTGTGAGAATGTTCAAAAGAAAAAGCCGCATTGCAGTTAGAGCAACTGCCTTGGGAAAAGGCTCATTACAAGACTAACGTAACCTAACTTCTTGAAGAAATAGGTATGATTTATGTATTTGATTAGTCATAATTAAACTTACAGTATCTCCAGGCGATAGATCAGCCAACTGTCTAACAATAATATCTATGGCAACTTTGACATCATTCGTGTAGAAATGATCTGCTGTCTTCCTGCGACTAAACACGTCTATGACTAGTTTCAGAACGGAATGTGGAGGCGCCGGCTCGTGATCGAATATATGTACTGGGTCCTCTGAAATATTATATGAACATGTTAAGAAATATAAAAATTCTCATTGAGCGAAATGAGCGAAGCTCAATCTTAGGCGACTCATGTATTTCATTTGTCCGTATACTCCTCCTAAACACCTGAACAGATCTCCTTCAAACTTACCACAGTAATAACATGTGGCGTGAGGGTGGTTTAGAACAAAAAAATTGAAAATCGGGCATACCATCGAGGAATAATAACCGATAAATTGACTTTCATATGTTTTGCAGTTAAAAAAAGTTTGAACATAAAAAAATAAATCGTTGTCGTTCAAAAATCTAACACTTCGCTCAGTTTTTTGCATAGGTACCTAGTTTATAACAGCAATGAACTCGGACTGAACACATTTAGTGGTATAGAACATCTGTGCTAGCTGTTGAATTTTAGTTTGAATTCGGGGTTCGATTTCCGGTCGGGACAAACTTTGTATGATGACACATAATCTTGTACCGAAGTCTGGGTATTTCCAATGTATAATATGTATGTACGTATTTACAAAAAAAAAATGTATATAAGTATTTATATCAGTTTATCTAGTACTCATATCACAAGCTCTGCTTAGTTTGAGACTAGATGGCGTTGTGTGAATTGTCCTAACATGTTTATTATTTATTTATATTTAATTATAGGGTGGTTATGGATTTTCTATAGTGGCCGGTAACAATACGCCCTTTTACGTCGGACCAACATAGTTAGCGGCAAAGTGTGGGTGTACCTTTACCTGTGTTGATATTAGAGTTTTCGAAACGGAAATCTCTTATACAACAGTAATGTCCGTCCGTGAACAACTTTCAACTCGAGAACGGCAAGAGCTAGAGACTCTAAACGCCAATCGACTTAGCATAGTCGAAAACCCCCCCAAAATGAACTTGACCTTTGACCTCTGATCTCAAGGTCAAGGTCAAAACGAGGTCAAATCGAGAACGGTAATAGTTAGACTCAAGACCAGCTGCCATCAACTCAGCATGGTCAGAGACCTCTAAAATGATGTTGATCTTCATGTCATGTGACATTTTTTAGATTTTATGAAAAACTTTCGAAAACTCTAAAATGTATGGCAAATTTATGCAAAATTTTTAACTCAATTGATAAAGGGATGTCAGTTTTTAGGGTTTCATTCCCGAGGGCGTCCATCTGTCACCATGCTGTATCTCATGAACCGTGATAGTTAGACAGTTCAAATTACAAATACTAAAAAAACAAAATAACATTTATATTATTGGGGCTCCCATACAACAAACGTGATTTTTTTGCTGTTTGTATAGATAATGCTACGGAACCCTTCGTACGCGAGACCGACTCGCACTTGACATGTTTAATTTAAATTTTGTTGGTGTATTACCTTCACGGTTTAGAAGTAAGAGAACTTTCTCACAAAACGTTTTGGCATTATTCCTCGTTTCCAAAGCGTTAAGTAAAAGATTTTCGTACGGGGTGTCGAATTGTAGATTATAGGCTAGTAGTAACGTGAGGAACAGATCTGGGATTTGTTCATCAACATCCGTCTCTGGCGGGTTTTCTATCAGCTCCAAAACAAACTCGGAGAAATCTTCACCCAGTTGTTCTGTAATAGATGATTAAGAACATAAAAAGCAGCATAACAAAATTGTATCGTACAAAAATATACCTGATAATATCAGTCAACTACAATGATATCAACATAAAATTACGTTGTTGTTTCCCAGATGGTGTAGGTAGCTGCATCATACGTAATAGAGGGCGAACATGAAATAGCCAGTTACCAGGACCATTTATGTTTGCAAGAGCCTCATCAGTTATTTTACAGTATAAATAGCAAAAACGATAGGCTTAAGTCGGACTTGAACCAGCATTTCCAGGGGTAAAGTTCGGCCGACTGACCGCAACGCTTACGCGGGCAATAAAAATTGCTCGGGTCGATTGTGACGACAATCAATTTAAGGCAAAAAGAGTCAATTTTGCATATTGAATTACCCGAAAAAATTAAGCAATTATTGCTCTAAAAATTACCAATGTAAGCGCACCTTAAGACCTCGAAACGAGAATGCCCAGTAGTAGTTTCTTTTTTTAAAAACCTAAATAAAAGGTATGGCTACCTAAGTAAATTGATAAATCATATAATATTTTTTTAACAGTCTTCTTACTCAAATGCACTATTGCGGAACGGATGTCATGATTCGAATTTTACGATCCAGCAGAGTGCTACTCTGAAATGCCAAATACGATTCAATCGGTTCGAAATCGACCGACACGAACGTATTAGCAGTAAAATCAAATTCATAGACAAATATCATAAGAGTATCGGATCGAATTATATGAAGAGGTGGTGTAGTTCTTACAAAACTTTTTGAAAATATTATTATCGACATTTTGAAATTCTGTTTTAAGAAAACTACAGATTTAAAGTAAACGTATGTTTTTTTCATAAAGCATATTGAATAACAGACAGAGATAAGTAATGAGACAAATAATGAACAGAGATAAATAATGTAAAACAATGTTTTGAAGATTTACATAAAGTTCAGGCTGAATTGACAAATAATAAAAAAGCAATTAAATCAAAAGTCAAAACAAATGTCCTCTTGAAAATTTGGTATTTTTTAGAAATTCTCTTAATCTTAGATTATTTTTATTCTAAATTATTATAAAATCTAAGGGATAAATATGTAATGTTTCTCGTAGAAATTGATAGACATTGGTGATTAATATCGTATTTTAGTATTGTAGTTTCAAGCGATGGTTACAAAACACTATTCGACTCGTTGTTTTTGTCCATATTATGCAAACTATTCCTAAGAGATAGGATAGATGACTGAAGACCTTGCTATGGACTACTATGGAGTATCAAAAGCGATAACATCGACACCAAGATTCGACACTACATTTTTCAGTGACAAGATTTACCTTGATGAATTATTCTTGGATGATTGCAATAAGTAGATCGTAAATGCATTGGTTTACATTTAATATTACACTGAGAACAAAATGAAGCAGTGCGCCGTGGTCATTATACCTACCGAGTTACCTAGTTGGAGGGCAGTGGATGTAAAAGTCAATAGGAAGGGGGAATATTGTTATAGACTGTTATGAGTTAATTTTTTTAATAATAAATGACGTCGAACTTAGAAAATTCCTTTTAAATACTACTTTTACTTAAATATATTTTCTATGTATATTATTAGTAGGTACTTATTTAGAAATAAATATTATCTAGATCCTAGAAATGTGATTTTGTACATGTGATTGTTGGTTATAAGTGTAACGCCATCTCGTAGCGAGTAATAAGACTACCAAACTCGGCGCCATCTAGTAGCAAATCGCAGTACTACTACGTAACGTCTTTCGGGAATGTTCTGTCAAGGTACTTCTATGTAACGTGTTATCTAGAAGCATCTCGAAGGTGTGGAATGTTCGCGATATTTCTTCCGTGAAAATTCCAGAGTAATCTAGAGTAATGACCGCACTATAAAGGCGGAGCACTTCGGTGGCGGATCATCAGTATTTCCAGAGCGATAATACGAGTTATACCTGCGAGTTCAAGTGCGATTAAAAGTGTTTAGTGAAGCTTTATAGTGAAGTGTAAATTAGTGGTGTAATAAATAAAGTGTTTTGTGGTAGTTTGATCGGCATTTTCCATTCCGTAGAACCCCGGCTCGTAACAATTGGTGTCAGAATTGGGGATTTGGACAATGCCGGTGTTACCGAAAGAAGACACAGAGGGCGTCCGTACCAGGGGTCAGCGCCAGCAGGAGTTGGACAGCAGGCGCTTCGGAGGTAATACGCCGGAGAGGTTGGGTGGTCAGGAGCAGCCAACGGTGGAAGCAGGCCCGCCCACGGTATCTCCAGCGCCAGCACCTCCAGACTTTGCTGCGCTGATGGCGATGCTACAGGAGCAAGCCCGTCGCCAGGAGGAGCAGGCCCGCCACCAGGAGGAGCAGGCACGCCGCCAGGAGGAGCAGGCACGCCGCCAGGAGGAGCAGGCACGCCGCCAGGAGGAGCAGGCCCGCCGGTTGGAAGAACAGCTACTGCGTGACAAGGAGGAGCAGGCACGCCGCCAGGAGGAGCAGGCACGCCGCCAGGAGGAGCAGGCCCGCCGGTTGGAAGAACAGCTGCTGCGTGACAAGGAGGAGCAGGCACGCCGCCAGGAGGAACAGACGCTCCTCATGAAAGATCTTCGAGCGACTTTTGGCAAGGAGATGAATGTGATGAAGGATCAAGTTCATCATGTTGAGAACCGCATCACGGAAGCCGAAACTCGGATTGAAGATGTAAAAAACCAGATTACAGATGTGAGGAAAGAGCTGGGAAATCTGAAAGCTGGAGATGGGATTGCGACTTCCTTACCTGCCGTACCTTCAGCGCGTGGATTTAAAGTACCGCCATTCGATGGGACATCTTCATGGTCAGCCTATAAAAAGCAGTTTGAAGCCGTTAAGAAGGCAAACGGGTGGAGCAAAGCCCAGGCCATGACTGCGCTTACATTGGGTTTGCGAGACAAGGCGTTAACCATCCTAGAAGCTCTCGGAGACGATGTTTCCTACGAGCAGCTACTAGAAGCCTTGGAAACCAGATACGGTGACGCTCACCTGGAACACGTGTATCGTGCGCAGCTGAAGGATCGTGTCCAGCGCTCTGGTGAAAACTTGCAACAGTGGGCCCTGGAAGTTGAGAAGCTGGTACGGAAGGCATACCAGTCGGTACCTGCGCTCATCGATGGGAATCTGGTGCAAGTATTCATCGACGGCATCCACGACCTAGAAGTCAGGGCCGCTGTCAGACTCGGGCACCATGAGACTCTCAAAGACGCCTTGGCTCATGCTTTGGAGGTCGAAGCCGTACGGAAGGATCATCGATCTCACCGTGTCAGGGAAGTTGTAGCATCATCATGAAAAGTCGTGGCTTAGGTTCGGAGCAGACGTGTTATTGGCAGCGGCATTTATATAAAGTTATTAATTACAACGTATTCCAATATATGTCCTATTGTGTGAGTGTTAAGTGTGTAATTCGAGTGCCAGTCATTATCTCGGTTCATCGCTTCAATCTACCTACTTAACTTTAAGATGGCTGAGACAAACGAAACCGAATGCCTCGATAATCCTGGTGTGGACGAAAATTTGCCTAGCGTGAGTAAAGTGCGTCGCACTAAGCAAAAAGGAGAAGAAAAGGGAAAGGGAAAGGAGGAAGACCTTTCCGTAATGTTCGAGAAATTATCTACTGATATTTCAAAAAAACTTACGACGTTTAACTCTGGACTTAGCAGCAAAATTTCCGCAATACAACAGGATATCAAGACTGTAATTAAAAAAGATCTCGAACTTATCAAATCAGACATCCAAGTTATTTACACCAAGCAGTCGGAATGTTTCAACGACATTAGCGACCTGAAGGAATCTATCAGTTTCATCGACAAGGAACACAAGGATCTGCAAAAAAGTATGGAAAACGAATATTTACTTTTGAAGCAAAAAAACTCCGAGATTGAATCTGCATTAAATGTTATTGAGCAGCGTGAACGGTCGGTGAATCTCGAAATAACCGGTTTGCCTGAGAAAGCTAGTGAATCCCTGACCACAGTGATGATTACTATTGCTAATTACGCGGGTGTACAACTATCGCCAAACGACATTATATATGCATCAAGAATACAACCCCGAACAAATATTGCCGGCCGCCCCAGGAACGTAGTGGTGAAATTGGGGTCGAGAAACTTGCGTGACAGCATTTTATCAGGTATACGTTCCAAAAAAGGCATAACTATGGCGGATATGGGAAGTTCTGGCGACGGTAGAAAATGTTATGTTAATGAACATCTGACAATCACAAATAAGCTGCTTTATAGAGATGTCCGTCAAAAATCCAATTTAAAAAACTTCCAATTTACCTGGATTCGCGATGGAAAAATATTTATAAGGAAAGATGCCACATCCCCCAAAATACTCATCAAGAATGTAGAAGATTTAGCAAAAATCATTTAATCACTAGTAATGTAAACACAACTTATAATACCTATGAGATCGGCCTTGCAGAACCATTAGTTATTTTGCATATACGAACATATTATATTATGACACATAAGCGATATATGTTGTTGCGCTCGGATTTTCTCACTAACTACTTGTACAGGTATGTGACACATGTTTGTATGGTTACGTACGGATTGTTAGCGTTATGTTTCTGCCACAGCACTGGTAAGCCCACTGTAGAATGCGATCTGTTATACATATCATACATTATGTTATTTCTCCACAGATTAGCGCAGCACTATCCTCTAGTAAACCATTTATTGGTTCTTAATATTAACATTCTCATTATTAAACATTTATTACCAAAATGTACGTGGTCTGCGCACTAAATGCACAGCATTGTGTAATAACATACTATCACATGATTATGACATCATATTGATAACCGAAACGTGGTTGCAAGATGACATACTCGACTCGGAGATTTGTGACGACAGATACGATATATATCGTTGTGACCGCAACCTCAACTCAACAGGTAAGAAGTCCGGTGGCGGAGTTATGGTATGTATACGTCGTGAATTAGCCGCAGTAATAAATAGTGCATGGTCGTGTAGCTTTATAAATACTGAGTCTCTCTGCATAACAGTTCCGTCCAGTAAAATACAGTCTGTTGCTAACCTGCATATTACGTTGGTCTATATCCCCCCGGACTCCAGTTCTACGCATGTTAATAGTGTATCCGATGTTTGGTGTGCCTTTAGTCACCTTTTTAATTTATACGCTAATGATTACCACTTGTTAGTAGGTGACTTTAATCTACCGTGCTTGCGGTGGACAGACAGTGGATATACTTTAAGGCACATAGGCACGACGGAGGTGCAAGAGAGCGCACAGGCGCTCGCTAATGATCTGCAGTTTATTGGTCTTGACCAGTATTCACTTGTTGTTAATAACTGCGGCAATACTCTAGATCTCTGTTTTTGTAATCTTCCAGTATCGGTATCTCAGTGTCAAGCTATATCTCGTGTGGACCTTCTTCACCCTCCCTTGAATTTAGACATAGCTGATCTTAAATTGACAAGTCTTAAAGAAAACCCGGCGCCTTCTTATACTTTTTTCAAGTGTGATTATAAAATAATTAATAATTATCTAAATTCAATTAACTGGCAGGATATTCTGTACGGGGTTGATATAGATCGCGCCCTAGATTGTTTTTATTCAGAGTTGGAAAAGTGTTTGGAACTATATGTTCCTATGTCGATTAAGAACAAATCCTATCCTGCGTGGTATTCGCGTGCGCTTATCTGTATCATTAAAGAAAAGTCAAAGGCACATAAAAGATGGAAAGAACATAAAAACCCTAGGGACTATGATGAATTCGCACTCCTTAGACGACGTCAGCATAGAGAACAAAGTTCCTGTTTTAAGCGTTTTGTTGATAATGCGGAGACTTATATAAAGCGCTCACCTAAATACTTTTGGAAGTATGTTAAAGCCAAAAGAGGTGGTTCAAGTTATCCCAGGAGTTTCACATATAGGGATCAAACTTTCGACGATCCCAAATCAATATGTTCCGCGTTTAATGGTTTCTTTGAAAGCGTATTTACACCGCACTCACATACTAGCACCCAAGCCATCAACTCTGAGAATGACTGCAGAAATAACGAAACACTATCACATATTCATGTTACTGAAGATCTAGTCCTTAAACTATTACTCTCCTTGGATGTTACTAAGGGGTCGGGTTGCGATGGTATCCCCCCCATGTTTCTTAGATCTTGCGCGGATAGCTTAGTGGGCCCAATCACAATAATCTTTAAGCGCTCGATTGAAGAATGTGTATTTCCCACACGTTGGAAAACAGCGCATATCATACCTATCCACAAAAAAGGTACCAAATCAAAAATAGAGAACTATCGCCCCATCTCCATTTTACCCGTACTGGCAAAGACCTTGGAGAAATTGGTATACGAAAGCATTTATAATGTAATTTCAATGGGTGTTGCTGAATCGCAGCACGGTTTTCTTCGAGGACGTTCAACGCTTACTAACTTGGCGGTGTACTCGGACTTTGTTTTAAAACACATGGAAGCTGGAGGTCAGGTTGACGTCATTTATACCGACTTCGAAAAAGCTTTCGATCGGGTCGATCATGTTATTCTACTGCAAAAGCTCCGTGTTCTGGGTATTCACGGTGATTTATTGCGGTGGGTCGAATCGTACCTTAGAAATCGCTCTCAGGCTGTGGTACTGGGGGGCTTTAAATCTGATGTTATACTAGTTCCTTCTGGAGTACCCCAGGGCTCGCATTTAGGGCCGCTTTTCTATAACGCCTACATTCACGACATTTATGAGCATATCGACAGCGCTAATCATCTATTGTACGCTGACGATAAAAAAGTGTTTGTTAAAATTAACAGTATTGATGACTGTGTAAGTCTCCAGAACAATCTCAATAATCTTTACCAGTACTATATCAAAAATAAAATATCAATAAATATATCCAAATGTCAATGTATAACCTTTAGTCGTAAAATTAATATTATCTCATATAATTATAGCTTTAACGGTGTCTCCATAGAAAGAGTAGACAATGTGCGAGACCTGGGGATTCACTTAGACGCTAAAATGAGTATGACTACACACTTCGATAACATAATAAATAAGTCTTATAGAAATCTTGGCTTTGTCATGCGTACTTGTCAACCTTTTAATAGTTTGATTAGCTTAAAGTTAGTGTATTATTCCTACGTTAGAAGTGTATTAGAATACAATTGCCAAATCTGGTCGCCTTTTTATGCCATACATATTAATAGGATAGAGCGTGTTCAGAGGAAATTCTTACGGCACCTTAATTTCAAGTTCCGTAAGCCTCAGACAGACTACGTTCGTAATTGTCGAACGTATAACTTACTTACTCTAGAGGAAAGACGCTGGGTGATGGATATGGGGCTACTTTATGATATACTTCGTAGTCGGATTGACTGTCCTGATTTACTAGCACTAATAACTTTTAGAACCCCAACCTATCGCACTCGTCACACTCAAATGCTAAGCGTTCCGACTCATCCTACCTCATATGGACAGAATGCCGTGACCGCAAGAATCGCGCGCACATACAACGAAAAATTTAGCAGTGTTGACCCCTTTATCACTTCTAAAAATATTTTTTTACACAAAGTTAAGGATATTATAACTGGGAGATTATAACTATCTCAATCCATGCCGTTTTTCACCCCGTGTCTCGTAGTCTTGATTATCGGTTATACGTATTGTTATATTATTGAATATGTCATAATCTTAAAAATACTTGCCATGTGTTTGTGTATATGCATTTGCGTACATAATATAAGCAAAGGGCTTTGCTTTCGTGTTTGTGTTTTGAACAGTAACTAATATGCACTTACTTAAATTGAAAGTATTAAATACAAATATCTGATTTTAGATGTAGGTATGTATAATAGAGAATAAGTAAATATGAATAAGAATAGTCATGACATCATGGTTATTAATAAATATATGTGTATGCTGTGGTCGGAAAGGTTGTTCGAATTCGCATTTTGTACCATTAAATACCTAGTATTTTCACACTCATAAATACTGAGTACCTGCAGTGGCAGTGACTTACCGTTGCACCGTCAAAACCTGTTCTTGCCTCTCGTATCTATTTTATTCACGAGTTCCCGACGCACTCGCATGTTGTTGTCATTATTAACTACTAATGGTTCTGTTAGCGGAGGTTATTGTATACGTTTGCAACTTTTTGTAATCTCATAGGTAGGTATTGATATTGATATTATGTATAAAAATTATGTTGTTAGTACATAGCAGCCTGTTTTGTATCTAGGTACCTTTTTAATCTAGTATAGAAGTGGATAGCTGTTATTGGTCAGTGTCTAGTAATTTCTGTTTGTATACACGATTGTAAAATGGCTGTTGTTATCCCAAATAAAATAAAATAAAAAAATAAAAAAATAAAATCACCGGCTCGCGACCGTTTCACGAGGTATAGCCCTAGGTGCTACACATGTGGTGAGAGGGGCCACCTTCGATCCAGTTGCCCAAAGCGGACTGCAGAAAGAGCAGGAAGTCGTTCCCAAGGAGATAGGGTGACTAACGTCACCACCCAGCAACGGCAGGGAAAACGAACAATAGCCAGGACTGCGTGGCGGGTGCCGGCTGATGTTAGAAGAGCCCCAAAGGTTTCGATCTCACAAACCCAGGATGGCAGATTCCATGGCAACGCAGACGCATTGTCAAGAAGACCTTGCCCTGAAGACTGTAAGCACTGTGCCAAACAGGAGATAAAGGAAGCCATACCTGTGAAGATGCTTAAAACGAATCTGAGCGACGAATGGAAAGAAAGCCTACAACATGCTCAACAGGACGACGCAGACATCAAGCCAATATTTGAGTGGATTAAAGCAAGTGCTCCTAAACCCATGTGGAGTGACGTCGCTTCAATGAGTTCAATCACAAAAAGTTATTGGGCGCAATGGGACAGTTTAGTTATTCAGGATGGAGTCTTGTGCCGCAAATGGGAAAATGCTCGAGGAGACAGCTGTCATTTGCAAATGGTCGTCCCTAAAGTTAAGGTTCCAGATGTGCTACAGCTCTACCATAATGGATGTTCAGGAGGCCATATGGGAGTAAAAAGGACTCTGTTGAAGATACGTGAGCGGTTTTACTGGATCCACTGCCGCGATGACGTTGAGGACTGGTGTCGCAAATGTACGAGTTGTGCTGCAGTGAAAGGACCTCATACACGGAGCAGAGGTGCACTGAAACTGTATAACGTTGGGGCACCATGGGAAAGGATAGTCCTAGATGTTGCGGGACCGTTTCCTGAAAGTGAAAGCGGAAACAAGTACTTCATGGTTGTGATGGATTATTTCACGAAGTGGCCAGAAGTCTTCGCTATACCTAATCAAGAAGCTACTACGGTCGCAGATAAATTAGTTCACGAAGTCTTCTGTCGTTTCGGGGTGCCTCTAGAAATCCATAGCGATCAAGGAAGAAATTTTGAATCTCAGGTGTTCCAGGAAATGTGTCGGGTCATGGGTACTCACAAAACCAGAACGACCTCTTACCACCCGCAGTCAGATGGAATGGTGGAGCGATTTAATCAGACATTGGAGAGATATCTGGCAAAAGTTGTGGAAAGCAGGCAAAAAGATTGGGACAAGCACATCCAACCGTTTCTTTTGTCTTACCGAAGTGCGGTTCACGAAAGCACGTCAGTGACACCAGCTTATGCGAACTTTGGAAGAGAATTACGGTTGCCTGCCGACTTACTAACCGGTATACCACCTGACGCTCCACGCAATATCACCGATTATGCGAATGACTTGCGCAGCAGGATGAATGACATTTATGAGCATGTCAGACAATCAGGTCAACAAATGTCTGAAAAGATGAAGACCCGTTACGACCGAAAGACAAACAATAAGAGCTTCGATGAAGGTTCGTTAGTGTGGTTACATAACCCAGTCCGCAGTAAAGGGAAGTCTCCTAAGCTGCAAGCTAAATGGGATGGACCATACCGAGTTGTGACCAAGATTAACGATGTCACTTACCGAATACGGAAGAGTCCAAGAAGTGCGCCAAAGATAGTTCATGTGGATCGATTGGCGCGATATTATGGGCCTGACAATGCTCGGGACGAGCATGTCTTAGGAGGGGGCAGTGTAACGCCATCTCGTAGCGAGTAATAAGACTACCAAACTCGGCGCCATCTAGTAGCAAATCGCAGTACTACTACGTAACGTCTTTCGGGAATGTTCTGTCAAGGTACTTCTATGTAACGTGTTATCTAGAAGCATCTCGAAGGTGTGGAATGTTCGCGATATTTCTTCCGTGAAAATTCCAGAGTAATCTAGAGTAATGACCGCACTATAAAGGCGGAGCACTTCGGTGGCGGATCATCAGTATTTCCAGAGCGATAATACGAGTTATACCTGCGAGTTCAAGTGCGATTAAAAGTGTTTAGTGAAGCTTTATAGTGAAGTGTAAATTAGTGGTGTAATAAATAAAGTGTTTTGTGGTAGTTTGATCGGCATTTTCCATTCCGTAGAACCCCGGCTCGTAACATAAGTAATACAAGCTTAGGCTAGATGACGTTGTGTGAGAATGTCCAAAATAAATATTTATATCTAAGAAAGGGTATACAGAGGCATTTGTACATCCACTTTTCACCAGGGGCGTACATGCCCTTTATGCGGTACGGGCGTATATGCCAGTATCTTGTCCGTTGATTCCATTGTTGACCATGCATTAAATAGAGTTATAATATAAACATTGATGTGTAGGTATCTAGGTAGGTATTACATTTTCAGGTTTATTTATAAGTGTGTTGGAACTATTACTTCTATCTCATTTGAATTAAATCCATGTTCATCCATGTAACGCTTGGCACTTTTTGGACAAAATTGATTTGACGGATTGATAGACATTTGCTTCAAAACTAACCTCTAATTTTAAAGGCAAAACGAAGAATGAGAGAAAAACCCATAAAATAACAGAATATTTTTTATTTCCTATGAAAGTACGATATCAATCCAATTTAATATCCGATTTTCGCTGTCATACAAAATTATTTGTTACGAAACGGCGGTCTATTGAAAAGTGGGCAATCTCCTTTGTGATCATATCAATACGTCGGCGTCGTGTGTCAACGACGCGAAGGTTCATCACTTGATCGGAAGGTCCACAATTCGTAGGTGAGACTGGCTAAAGCGTTCAAGAAAAAAGTAGGAGCCCTGTACACCTAATATACGTACCAAAGTGTGTAATAGGTAGTTTATCTCCCATAGACAGCACCATAGACAACAGTAGCGCTGAGTGTGACAGTCGGCTGACAGCGCGGCTGTTGTCGCGCATGTCACGCGCTATCTCCGCTGGGAGCGCTGACAGCGCTAATGTTGCAAGAGCAGTACGTTCCAAGCCGCACATCACACCGAATGCCTGTCACGTAGATTATTATCACAGAACAGGTTATTATCTTATAGTGAACAAAAATTCATACTTTTCCAGTTAGCTTTATTCACATAATAACGGAAGCCAGCGGTTTTGCCCGCGAGAAATAGTTTTAAGGCTACCGATACCCGCCGGAACACAATCTCAGTATAAAAAGTAGCTTTATAACATCAGCTATCTGCCAGTGAAAGTCCCGTTAAAATCGGTCCAGCCGTTACAGAGGTTAGCCAGAACATACAGACAGACAGAAGTGCTGTTTTTGTTTTTGATAATTTATTGTTATTTATATTCCTTGAGTCTGAGACGCCCAGGACTTTAATTATTGGCTGTGCCACAGCCGCTGGCAAGTAAGATTTTGTTGCCTTTCATCAACATTTCATCGCAAGGCAACGGGTTCCAAATTTAATTTTCAAAATTATAATATAGCTGCTTATTGTATATTAAATTAATTCAACCATTTTGTACATAATCTACTTTCTAGAGTGCCCGGTGACAGCGATAAGCTTGCCCCCTATTACGTGGAACTAAAAATACTGGCAAATTGTAGGTGCAATGCGTCTCTGCCTACCCCTTCGGGGATATAGGCGTGATATGTATGTGATTAATATTCCTGACGAACCAGTGATCACGAAACATAATTGCAACCCGTTGCAACTGGCAGACTGGTGATAATTTCTTTCGTCTGTACCTATCTCTACATCTCTACAACTACGGGTTCTGTCAGATCATGTTTGCGGCCGTATTTATCAACCGATTTTCATGAAACTTTACACACACTCCTTGCTTACAATGAATAACATGTGAATTATATTTTATGGATTGGATTGGATGAAAAATGAAAGAGTAATAAAGAAAATTGAAAAATAAATTTTCTAAACAAAGCTCCAAGTCTACAGTTCACAGAACCACTAGTTTATGAGTGACAGAGCTTGAATCACCAGTTGGAAGACAGTTAAGGTTACCTTAACCTTCGTGATCTTGGTGGACATTACTACGAAAAGACTGCATTCCCAGTTCCGTTTTCGCAACATGTGTCATTGCTGCGCATTTCTTATTGGTTGTAATGTGATGTTGTATTGCTAAACCTTTCTCGATAAATGGACTATTGAACACGAACAATTTTTTCATTCGAACCAGTGGTTCCGGACAATAGCATGTTAAACAAAACAAATAAACTCTTCAGTTTTATAATAGTAGTATAGATGATGTAATTTGGATACCTGTAGAAGCAGTTGTCGCAGCGGCCATCTGGTTTCCATCTGGTAGTATGATACCAAAGTTGTCACATATGCATATTTATGACTGCTTAGAACATACTGCGATATGTTGACGTCAGCGTTCGACTGGGAAAGTATGAATGCAAGCATTAAAAACCACATAACCAAAATTATTATTTCTATTGGTGCATTGCATTTGTGTGAGTGCACGTACGTGAATGTATAATATGACTTGTTTTACACACACATGTGTTGTACAAACAGCATTTTTACTCTACTTTTCGTGGTCACTCACACAAATAGTAGTAAAAGTATTATTAGTGTATCCATTTACATTCAATATTCGTGTAAATTGTTTTTGTTATAACTAGTGTTATTAACTTATTAATTACATTGTATTGTTAAAATTCGGAACTCCCACTCGCACAAAAACCTTCGAGGTTTAAGCAAGTGGATGTTATGCATGCAGACTATATGTAATGTTTTGGTCAATAATAAAAATAAAAGCACAGCTCAGTTTATCCCTCGCGAACTGTACTTAATTATAATGTCAACACCATCTTTAGGTGATACAGACCCTTAAAATTGTGTAAGTAGATGTGTTAACTGGATAAAAAACATCAAGTTTCAAAACATATCAAGGAAGGTCTCTTACCATAACAGATATAAGTTCAAGTAACTGTGTTTGTATATCATGGGCGTCATCGTGGAGAGCCCAGCCCCTTTGTTGAGCGTCATTGGCAGCTTTGGAGAGTGAATTGAGCGCTGTCATCATACGAAGAGCATCTGGTGCAGCGTTGATAGCATTTTTAGGGCAAGTCATATTGCTGTTTGCCTCTCGTAATAATGCATCTATGATAGATCTTGCTGCTCCGCCAGGTAGAAATTCCTAAAGTTGAAAACATTGTTACTTCAAAAAAAAGGAGAAGGTAGAACATTCCTCCTGGAAAAGGATCGGTTGCTGGTTCGAGTCCAGCTCAAGACTATAGTTTTGTGATTCATATTGTAAAACTAGCTGTTGCCCGGAGCTCCGCCTGCGTGTTATAGCTTTCTTGATCACCAGTTACTAATTTATTATGTATAGCTGTTGAGCAATATTGTATCTTAAGATAAAATATTATAGTATCTTAGCCGTGTGCAGCGCCCCTTAGTGAACTCAACTGCGATTGACGTAACCTACGACAAACTTATTACAGTAATCGGGTCTAGGGATTGAACCGCAAAATTAAGTTTGTTTTTTATTGTATATACTTTTCCGGGATAAAAAGTACCCAGTGTGGTGCCCAGGATATTAAAGAATAATTATACCAAGTTTCATCGCAATCGAACCGGTAGTTTTTGCGTGATACCTGAACAAACAGACGGACAGACAGACAAAAAAAATTTTAATTACATTTTTGGGTTCGGTGTCAGTCTAGTAACACCCCCTGCCATTTATTTTTTTGATATTTTCAATGTACAAAATTTTCACTTCTACAGATTTATTATAAGTATAGAAGATAGCTGTTGAGCGATATTGTATCTTAAGATAAAATATTATAGTATCTTAGCCGTGTGCAGCGCCCCTAAGTGAACTCCACTGCGTGTAACGTAACCTACGACAAACTTATTATTTGCGGTTGGTTCAGTTATCGGGTCTGGGGATCGAACCGCTAAATTAAGTTTGTTTTTTTATTGTATATACTTTTCCGCGATAAAAAGTAGCCAGTGTGGTGCCCAGGATATTAAAGAATTATTATACTGAGTTTCATCGTAATCGAACCGGTAGTTTTTGCGTAATGCCTGAACAAACAGACAGACTGACAGACAAAAATTTTTTTAATCACATTTTTGGGTTCGGTGTCGGTCTAGTAACACCCCCTGCTATTTATTTTTTTGATATTTTCAATGTACAGAATTTTCACTTCTACAGATTTATTATAAGTATAGATTATATGAAAAAGGATAATAAAAATTATATTTTCATGATTGGTACCTCATATCTTTCGCAATAGGTTGAAAGCTTATGGACCGATTTTGAATTTGTACTACTTCCCTGGGTGCCATTTCAATTTGGTTCCATTCCTAAAATGATCAGGTCCTTTCCGCTAATTTGAAGTCGGTTTTTGTGTCAATGTTTGACGAAACAAATAGATATGGAATATACTCAAACTCCAAAACATAAGATTGTGGATTACACAAATACTTGATACAACCCGGGAATCGAACCTGGGACTTCTGCACAAACCACTGTGCCACTGAGGCAGTTAATGACTACAAAATATAAAGGCAACTTACTCTTAAAGAACTTAATACAGTTTCTACGGCAACCTTTGACATTTCATGACTGAGCTGGGTTTCCTTCCTTACTGCTTGCACTATCTCATAGATAGCATTTGGTTTGATGCTCTCACTACTGTCTTGACTGTCATCCTGGTTGTCAGTATCAAATGATACTTGATTTGATGACAACTTAGTGGTGTTTGCCTTGATTTCAGTACCATCATCATTTGTAACACAGTCTGTAATTATTATTTAACCATGATTAGTACGCGGGCCGTAGAAAATTGAAAAATATTGATTAACAGCAAGCTCATTTTTCGTAAGTAGCTATATAAAAAAGTTGTTAGGACTTATTTGTAGGTTATTCTATTATCTACAATTTTGTACAAAACAATTTTTTTTGATATAATTCACTGTTTACGAGAACAATCCAAAAAACCCAAAATTTTCAACTTTCTAACTTTTCAACGTTGAATAACTTTTTTAGCACAAGTCGGATCGATGGGAACTTTTGATATTTGATTTATAATTATGTACTTAATACCTGCACCACTTTGCAGCTCTATACGAATTAATGCAACATTAAAATTTTGTTCCAAATATTTTAAATGGATAACTCTGTTAGCTACCTGATTTGAGATTTCTTTTTGAGATATTGGGTAGGACTCGGTAAAATAAAGCTACTTACGAAAAATGAGCTTGCTGTTAATCAATATTTTTCAATTTCTTCGGCCTGCTTACTAGATTATTAGTTCTTGAAAAGCCGTAAACAACAAGATATTTGGTTGTTTGGAACTTTTAATAAATCTTATAAACAAAATAAATAATTAAATATACATTACCTTTGACTACACTAGTTACAGATTTAACAGGAGACAGTGGTGGGTCATTTTCTTCGGTAATATGCTGCTGGGACACTACAGGCCTCAGGTCAAAAGAAGGTGACACACCACCACCATTAGGTTGAACACTATCATCTACTCTTGGTGGTGGCTTTGGAGCTTGTGACTTTTTAGTATGAGGTTTAGCACTTGACAACTGTTTCTTCTTTTCATTTAATTTGCACAATAGCTCCTGCTTTTGTGACATAGTATTACTCTCACTTATATTCTTGAGACAGTCGTTAACAAATCCTAAGTAAAATTCTGGCTCAACCTGTCATAGATAGGAAGGAATTAAAACTTCTAACATCTTAAGAGGCTATAATTGAAGTAGGTATGTTACTATTGAACTCCGTTACCTTGACTGCGGCGACGTAATTCGAGGGTACGAATCCTAATTGACCTTTTCTATTAACAACATGCCACCAATTACGCTGTTTGTTATTGCTTTGCTGAAGAAAAAAATACTCCCCTTCACAGAAGGATAATGTTTTAGCTAACGTTGCTTCGAAGTCATAGAGAGCTTTGAGCATCTCAGAGTCATCTGTAAACAATTTTAATATCATTTTAAACCGTGAAATCACGCCCATAAATAATATTTTGTATGGTTCTGCTTACCAAGTGTACTATTCATGTCTGCCATGATAATACCAATGTTTACACCGAGTTCGATTTTTCTGCAAGATTAATGCTTATCGCATGTGTTCATGATTCATAAATAATGATAGAAATATGTATTGTAATAAATAAAATCAATATTTTGAAAAAAAAGAATACGAGACTGACGAGCGCACAAAACCACAAAACAAATAAATTTTTTGACAGTTCTGGCACTTCATTTTGACTTTCGACATTTTTGTGAATTGCCCAAGAGATAGGCTAGAGTCCTAAGACCATACTGCCTTTCAGTGACTTTTTTTGTTGAGCATTGGCCCACTAGGCATAGGCTTCCCGACGAACGCCATAACATTCGGTCCTGCTGCCACATTTCCAAAATTCGTTGCCCGCAAAAGGATGACGAAAGCGCAGGACCCACAGCCTACGCTTTCGTCGTCCAGTGGCTTCGATGTGTTTCCGTACAGTGTTATGCGTGGAACTAATAAATAAGAAAATATAGATGTATCCATTAATGCATGTTCACCATCGTCCACGAGCCTTTTCCGAACTCAGTCCATAAATACCTAACATTAGTTCCGTTTTCACAACTCACAACGAACAAATTGTAATAAATTTTGGCTAGAAAACCCATTACACCAGTATAATGTATATTACCAAAATTAACAATATAAATATAGTATAACTGGGATAGGCAATCTTCAATCTCAATCCCGATAACCGATGCATTCAGAGCGGCGAGCATCTATTGTTCACGCCTCGGAGGGCCCTTCTTGACACTGCCTAGGACAGGCTGATACACTGGCGGCCACAGCACAGAGCAATGAATTTCGGTCCTGGGGCTATAAGGATATCCCGGCCCGCATCTAGAGCTACCTATTGTTAGTCATGTTTAAAAAAGAATTGTGGTTTATTAAACAAAAACAAAATCTCAAAACATGTTATTTTGAGTTTTTTCAGAAATTAAATTGATGAAATATCAAGGCTTTTTTAAGAATCATTATTCCGTAACCCATACTTACCCCTACATACCTATTTTAAATTAGTGACCCGGTGGCGCTGTGTGTAACGTAAGTACCTACAGTCGTACTATACCCGGGTTCGATTCCCAATCGCGACACACTTTGTGTGACGTCATATTACCTACCTATATGTTTGCACCGGAGTCTGATGTATAGGTATGTACATAATTTTATACCTATTATTAGGTGTGCATGTATTTACAAAAATATAAATGTTATCATCCGTTTATTATGTACCTAGTAGATCTGCTTAGTTTGAGACTAGATGGTGTTGTGTGTAGATAATTATTTATTTATTTAAGTTTGCGCTCTTAGACTTTTCTCAATCTAGTTAGGTACCAAATTAAAGGAAGGTACTTGCCTACGTAAGTATTAGATACGAGTACCTATATCAAGAATTCAAATAGGTACGAGTACATTAGTATTTATTTACAAATACTTACCTACTTATTATCAAAGTTTTCCTTATAGCGGGGTTTACCAAACGGTGTGCAAACTGTAGGTAACTGTAAATCTGTATTCGGCTGTATATGATCTATCATCATCATACATCCTAGAGTTGTGTCACCAAAGTTAAAGTAACCAAAAGGTCATGCGAAAAATAGCCTCTTATCTTATTTACACACGCGAACGCAGGGGATTCTATTGCCGGTTCTCACACTCGCCATGGCATGCCGAGCCACAGCGAGAGTGAGTGTGTAGGTACAAGAGCCATAGATTAATATAAGTACCTACTGATGTTCTCGTTCCTCCAGCTCCTTCCAGCTCTTGTTCCTCTCGCTCGATCTCAGCTTGCCTCGTCTCAGTCTCGTGACGTGACGGCTCCGTTCAGTTCGTTTTTTTGCACCCGAGTCGAAAGGATCTACGGTCACTCTCGTGAGGAAAGCGAGGCACCAGCATACACACTCGTTTAACTAGTTACTTTCTATGTATATATTTTCAACGGTGACTGTAGTGCAACTAATACACCGAGTGTGTAGATGGTGAACTTTTGTCGAGAGGCTCTCGTGCGACTCTATTGGTGAGTACCTACTTAATGGCGTGGTAGTCTCTCCAAGTGTGTAGAACCGGCATTAATCTAGCAATGTCATTAGTGTACCTAAGTAGTATACCTTTAATGAATGTATTTACCTAGGTAGTATAGATGCAACATTATTATTAAGTTTTCCCAGCTTTCACTAATCGCATTGATTAACTGGTTCAAAACACAAAGTTAAACAGATTATTAGAACCGCCGCGATAACTGTCAATATAGAGGATGTTTTAAGCAGATAATTAAAAATTGTTTCAAAAATTCGCCATGGTACAAAGAAGTCTACACCCCGACGTTTTTTTTTTAATTCCCGACGTCCGTTGCCGGGCGTCTCTGGTCCACACGCAGAAGGTATTTCCAGTGGCGCCCGGCGGACTTTGACCACCTATGTGGTCTCTACGGGGGTTTGGTCGGGAGGAGTATCCCGCGTCGGTGAGTGAATCTGTTTCTGTAAGGACGGCGGGTGGCAATCCCGACGTCCTCAGGCCCCGATCATGGAGGTCGATGATCTTGGGCGTCGATGTACGCTCCCTCTCCCTCTCGGCCGCCTCCTTCGCGAGCACGACCTGCTCGCAGAAGGACACGGCCGCGTTAAGTATTGTTTTTCACAATGGTCCATGTAATTAAATAATGGAAAATACTTTGAGGCCAAGAGTCGTTTAAAATCAACCTTCACCTATCTGGTAACCAGATGAGACATATTTTTTGAGATATATTATGTAGGTACTGGAAATACGTTCTGCTTGTAACCAGAGACGCCCGGCAACGGACGTTAGAGCGACCGCGGCCTTGGTCGCGGAACTAAAAAAAAAAAAAAAAAAAAAGGGGTGTACTGCGGTGCGTCGAAATTCGTTTCGTCCCGCTTCTTCAACAAGACAATTGAAACTCTCATAATTCAGTAATTCAGATAAGAAAAACGGGTTTTACACACCCACCAAAAACTAAGACGGTAGGTAATTAATAAAACAAGAAGACTCCATGTGTTAAATTAATGCTATTTATTTTTGTCGAAACAGAAAAAAAATAAATTCACAAAATAGAACTATGTACCTACAGAGGTAGCTAGGTAATTATTTACATAAAAAATGCCGTTGTTCGGTGGGATTGGAATTACATCATAAGGAATTCTATAAGTATTTTTAACTCATATGATTTTACAATATGATCACATAAACTATAGTCTTGGGCTGGACTCGAACCAACGACTGATCCCTTACCAGGAGGAACGTTCTGCCAACTGACGAAGACGCCATTAGACCGAAACCTTTAATTTTGTGATTATGTATATTGTAATTCTTATTGTAAATAAATGTCCCTCATTTTGTGATTATGTATATTGTAGTTCTTATTGTAAATAAATGTCCCCCATTTTGTGATCATATAAATTCACAATTTTGTGATCATGTAGTATTAACATAATATGATCACAAAAATAGAGGTTTTAGGCTAGCGGTGTCTTGGTCAGTTGGTAGTTCCTCCTGGAAAACGATTAGTCGCTGGTTCGACTTTTGTGATTCATATTGTTAAATAATATAAGAAAAAGCTAGCATGCTTTACTGCTTATAAAATATATTTTTAACTCGTTGTTATATTTGACGACCGTAAAAATAATCAATCAAGACGTATAAAATACAAAACCGGTTCCATGTAACACGATTCTTTACCTTATGTTGAACCAGTTAGTAACTTAATTATCCACATTTTCGTAACACACGCGTTTGTTTTCCCTTCCTGGTTTCTTCAGATGTTTTGAAGCAATTTTTATAATTTTTCTCTCTCTCTATAACAGTTTCAGAATATTTATTCTATTCATTTTAGAAGATATTCTGCTTTCTTGACATGCTTTATTCTCAATTTCTAAACACAGCTTTCAATAACATTTCCAGAATGATGATTATTAGGATTTGTTAATTACCAGTGGCTGGCCTTCAGTACATCCAATAATAATCGTCGCCTCAAATCATCCTGAACAGAATGCACTGTTTTTATTACAACTTCATTTTCACTGTCTAATCTTTCCATATTTATTTCCGTTGAAGAAATTATTGTTTTAGACATAATTTCAACGAATATCACCATGAAAAATAACATTGGCAGTATAATTTTAGCTTTGAACATTTTAACTAAGCTTTCCGACAACACGTTTGTGAATAACAATCTGACACAGTGTGTAGTCGTATTTATACCAGAATCGCGTCCAATATGATGTAACCTGTGTATAAATATGGGGTTTTCTACAGCACTGTCGCTTAAGGAAGTACGGGATACTTTATTATGTAGAACACTAAAGATATTTAAAAAAAGAAACGTGACCAGTAATATTTATGGAATATAGGTAGATGTAGATAAGTACAGCTATCGGATAACTTGTTAAGTTAATTTGAGGAGTAGCGGTCTTGACGTCTTGTGAAATTCAAAGATACGTGTTTCTTAATTATACTTGTATGGTAACACTACTAGTTTGGGACACATTCACTTGCTATTAAGTAAAGTTTTCTAGACAAGTAAACCTTATGTTTAAATACCTAGTGCAGTAGTATACAGAACTACAACTTTCAATACCTATAACTGTGCGAAAACCTACAGTAAAAACTTTGAACTCGTTGCAAGCAAAATAATTCCAAGATGGTAAGAGTTCATAGGTACAAGTATGTTTTAAAAAATGAAATAGTTTACTTTTTTTCTAACCCCCCCCCTTTCTTCTTTCACACATTCCTATTTTGTATAGCATATTTAGTAAAATAAACTAAGCTAGGGTAGGGCCAGTATCAGTCATCAACGTTCACCTCAATCCACCTCAATCAAGTTGACAGAAATGGATATGAAATGTTGGTTGTTACCATTAGATACTTTAGATAACCTACACAGAGACTGAGATAAAGATTTTTTTTCGTCATAATAATCAAACCACTTCATCTTGCAGACAAAGGCTACAAGTAATTTTACTCGTAGCTAAGCTAGAAACCACATATTATTCAACTATCCCAGGAAATAACTGAGAAAACAAGAAAATTAGTAAAACTTCGAACTTAGAAAGGTGAATGTATTACTATTAACATAATATTATTTATTTATCATTAATCATGGTACACACGTCAGAGGAACTCGATATCAAGTTTTAATTAAAAAACATAATATTTATTATACAGTATGGGTATATTTTAGATGGGATTTATTTCATTATTGGCAACCTACCCCGGCTTCGTAAGAGCTTCGTTTTGAATTACTCTAAATATTGCTGAAATGCGTTGCACTGCATTAAAATCTGTTGCATAGGTAAAAAGTGTAAGCGATCAGATACCTTCGCAAATTCTGATGATTACCGGGCATGAGTGCTTCGGTGAATATCTGCGACGAATCCTCCATGAGGTCACGCACGAGTGTCAGTAGTGGGAGGATCTCTACAAAGACACGGGCGTTTGAGATACTCTCCCGCTGGAAACCATGGCATGGCGCTGGATATATGATCTCCAGTGAGAGAGTATCTCAGACGCCCGTGGGGAGCGCCTCATTAAAATCTGTCGCATAGGTAAAAAGTCTAAGCGTTCAGACACCTTCGCAGATTCTGATGATTACCGGGCATGAGTGCTCGGTGAATAACTGTGCCGATTCCACCATGAGGTCACGCACGAGTGTCAGTACTGGGAGGATCTCTACAAAGACACGGGCGGCGGCGCTCCCCACGGGCATCTGAGCGGGATACTCTCTCACTGGAAACCATGACATGAGCGGTCTGTCATGGTCTACAGCGCGAGGAAGTGGAACTTGGCGGCGTCCTTCTGAAGTTATCTTACAATGAGAATTCCGCCAAATTAAACGGTATGGAAAGGGGTAAAAATTTAAACTCAATTGGTTTAATTTTTCCTACAATTGAACCCTTTGTGCGACTTGAGCAACCCAAGTGGGGTACCGCCATCATCGCGGCGGTGAGACCGATCATGGACGATTGGCTGCAGAGGCAGCATGGTGACCTCACGTATCGTGCGACGCAGATCGTTACCGGGCATGGATGCTTCGGTAGCTATCTGTTTCGCATCGGTCGTGAGGTCACACCCCGGTGTCAACACTGCGAGGTTTCCGACGACGACACCGTACTCCACACGTTGGTGGAGTGCTCAGCGTGGGCTAGTCAGCGCCGGGACCTCGTAGTGGGTCTGGGCGTGGATACCCTCACGCTGGAGACCATGCTTCAAGCCATGGTCTCCAGCGGGAGTAGGTGGAACGCGGCCGTGTCCTTCTGCGGGCAAGTCGTGCTCGCGAAGGAGGCGGCCGAGAGGGAGAGGGAGCGTACCTTCCCCGCCGAGTTCCGTAGTCAGCGGCGAGGGCGCCGCAGACTCATCCAGCAGACCATCGACCTCCATGGTCGGGGCCTGAGGACGGCGGGATCGCCACCCGTCGTCCTTACAGAAGCAGGCTAGAAGGGTTGCGTGCTGCGGGGCCTTTGCCCCATAGCACGCAACCAGATTCACTCACTGACGCGGGATAAAACCCTACCCCAACGACGCGGGATTCTCATCCCGACCCAACCCCCGCAGAGACCACAGAGGTGGTCAAAGTCCGCCGGGCGCCACTGGAAATACGTTCTGCTTGTAACCAGAGACGCCCGGCAACGGACGATAGAGCGGCCACGGAACTAAAAAAAAAATTAAACAATTGAACCCTTTTAAATAAAATTGATTCAAATATTTATATTCAAAGAAAAGAAAACCGTTAGTTTTTGAGTAAAGTTACCTTGTCAATGAGCTTCCCTGTCAGCTCTCCAAATCTGTTATTGTTGATTCTAAAACAATCTATAAATCACAATCAAATTTTTATCAGTGATTCTGTCTGGTTATTTGTTTGTTCCGGCTAAACTCTGGATATTCCACGTCTCGTAGCCAAGTGAGACTAGCACTAATACCTACCATCAGCTAGTCTAACATAAAAGTGCTGGTGTGGTACGCTCCAAGGCGCTCTATGGAGCGCCTATTTGGGCGGATGCCCTCAGCGCCGCGAACGTGATTCAGCTGCGACGATCGCAGCGGATCGCGGCGCAGAGGGCTGCACGGGCGTACTGCACCGTGTCTTTTGAGGTGGCTTGCTTGTTGGCACAAAGTCCCCCGTGGGATCTCGAGGCGGTGGTCCTGAAGAGGGTCTACGAGGAGGGCGCCCTGGTGCGACAAGAAGGAGGTCGCCCGTTGCCGGAGCAGGTCGATCGCTGGAGACAGGAGGATCGCGACGATCTCGCTCCCCCCCCGAGTAGAGCTTGAAAGAGCACCCCTTTGCCAGGCCGCTGTTGCTTAACAGTTTCTGCCTATCCGGCGGCCCGGCTAAGGTGAAGGAGAAACACCGTGGATAGGTTTTAGTGGGTATTCCGGCCCGTTTTTCATCCTAGGGCCGGGAGTCCCACACGAAGCCGTCTCGCTCCACCCCAGCACCGAGACGGTGAAGTGAGTAATGCATCACCGACCACGTAAAAAAAAAACATAAAAGTGCTATTACAGTACGGTATAACACAAAGTCTACAATATACCTACCTACTGCTGTGATAGGCACTGCTCTTAGATATCCTATAAGGGCTTTTAAGATGTTCGGCATATAGATCTGTATAATGTATAAGTAGGTACCTACAAAGTGCTCTCTTACAAATATTAGTCACTTCAAGACATACTAGACAAACCCTTAGTCATAAATGTGTTCTTACGCAACCTAAAAGTACATCCACAAATGACTTCATATTAGCTAATACTAATACGGAAAAGTAAGGTTTTCCTTATACTATTTCCCACGTACCTTTACGATTGAAATTTCTATGACTTATTCGTATTGCAATTTTTATAGTCGATTGATTTATTGTCCAACCCCTAACCCTTCTTACAAATTTTCCCATGGTGGCCAGTGTCCAACATGGAATTAAAAAGTAAAAGAAAAAAATATGGCCACAAAAGAAAATGATTTCTCGTCCGCCCGTTCTGCAAAAAATCTCGTCCTTAAAAATTGTATGGATTAATTAATGGTTACCTAATGATTTTAAATGTTTTTCGTACAATAGAAAAAATAAAACTGAACTGAACCTAAATTTGAACAGTCAAGACGCTGATACTAGCGCCCTATTATGTGGAACCAACAAATACTGGCTTAAATTGTATGACATGTTTTTCAAAAGTCTGTATTTTTATAACCAACACGATAAACTAGATGTCGCCTTATGGTCGAAAAGTAGGTTTGCACGAATAATGTCCAAAAAGAAAAATGTACAATCACTTAACCCAACTAGAGAAACGCCTAATCTGAAGTAGCCCTCGCGAACATAAAAAACATGATTTGAGCTTTTTCCCCTATTTCCCCCACACCAAAAAAGCTCACGACGAAAAATTTATATAAAGAAGAAGAAGCTTCGCTCGCTACGCTCGATCGGACAATAAATTATTAACCTGTTATTATTAATTAGTTTGTTTTGATTTGGTTGCTTTATGAGCACTAAAATATCAAAATATACGTGTTTTTTGAAAAAAAAGCGCAAAGCAAATCACAGGTCAGACATTTCTTGCCGGTGCTTGGCCCTGATGACGCACACACCACCGTGTTTACTGATAGGTAGAGAAACAGAGGCGATATTCATCTATAGATACTTTTATATAATATGTAGTATATCTGACATTCTGACTGTAATTAAAGGTATTGAGATATATACATACCTCTTTATTTATTTATTTATTAATCGCTGTTATCACATATTACAAAATACACCAAGCGTATAACTTAAAATAGTATGCGCACTAAGTAACAATAACAACAACAGATAAGTAGTAAGCTCGGCGTGATTGGTGCGTAACATAATACAAATATAACTGAGCAGTCCTCACTATATATGAATAGTATGAAGATCTTATATAATATGTTTACGTTTGAATAATAGAGGTAAGTATCACGTGCATTAGGATTTTGTCACAAGCTGAAGCATAGATTCATGACATATTTTGCATTGTTTAAGAATATAAAAAATGACATGAATCTGTACTTGAATAATGCAATACCGGGAATTATTTACGATTGCTATTATTTTATTTTTATCAAATGCAATTTACATTATTATTTCATAAATGCTGTAAGACGCATTAACAGACTCTACTTAAGCAGAACAATGCGAAATTAGAGTCTGTTCCTGGGTCTCATAGTTTGTCAGTTAGTGTACCAAATTTCAATTAAATTAATAATTAAATATTTTGGACATTCTCACACAACGTCATCTAGCCCAAACAAGTACTATTCCCTATTCTAGGCCCAAACTAAGCCATAAGCTTGTGCTATGGGATCTAGACAACTGATAAACATACTTATACTTATATTTATAAATTTACTCGACCCGGGAAACGTAGCCGTGACTCCAGAATCGAAAGCCGATGCACTACCGACCACGCCACCGAAGCAGTCATCATCACGCAATTCGGTTCAGTGGTTGATCTGTAAAATGATAAAGAACCATACCAGTTTAATCTTCGCAGCCCATTTGTAAAGTTCACATTCAAGTGAGTTAGATATTTTTGAACATTAGATGAGTCAGATCGTTATTACCCAAAACGTGAGGTCCTAATTAGGTCCTGACTAAGTTCCAAACGCGTCATGTGGTCGTCTGCTCCTCTGAGTCTATCACAGAGGCCATAACAAAATGTAGGTATTTCCAAGAAAATAAAAATACCTATGTGTATATATTAAATGAAAATGTCGCAACAAAGTATCAAAGTAGTTGCCGGCTGTTTCTGAAAAATCTTTAATCTAAGTAAAATCCGAAATGCGTATTTGTGAAGAAATAGCATCACGCCTGAACCGAACTGGTTGCACCAATTTCGCAAATATTTTTTTGTTGTGTTCTTTACTATCAGGAGAGAGAAGGATTTTTAAAATGAAAAAAATTAAAAATGTTGTATAGAACCTTAGAAAATTTAAGAAACTTAAGGAGTATGGCAACTTTACTATTATAAATTGCTGTCTAAGGTTTCATACCTTAGACAGCAAGTAAGAAATTAAAATAGAAATTTAATCTACTAATCCCGTTGGATAGCAGATAGTTAGAACCATTATTCATCATTCAACAACCCTCTAGATTTGTCCCAGCAACACACCTATGTCGTTTTTCTCGTTAATTGAATTGAAAAAAAAATGAGACAACAAGGAAGCACAACTTTTAAAGATCTCTTGAATGCATTACGAGTTGGTGAACTTAAATCAGAACATTTTGCTATTTTAATGAATATGTTACACAAAGAACAAACTGGTGTGTTTGCGATTGAAAAAGATCTGCGAATGTATCCCACTTACCAACAAGTACACAAATACAACAAAAATGTTCTCGAACATTTCTCATTTTCTTTTTTTTTACAATAATCTATATAACTCCTGAACTAACAGAGTTATCGGATCCTTTATAGTTTTGCTTTAAAGTTCATTATATGGACTACCATCACAAGTATTTTTAGATGTTACGGGGTAGCCGTTTAAATTTTAGAGAAGTGCTCTGTTTTACCAAAAAACTGAGCTTTATAGTTGAAAGAATACTTAAATCCGTAAACCTCTTCATGTTTTTAAAAGACCTATCTAATGGTACCCCACACTTCGGGGTTGACGCAAGAAAGAAAGGGACCTAACGCTTCCTGCAGGAGACTGTTCCTGGTTCTATATTACATAGATCGTTGAGGACTGGCTGTCAGAACAATAAGAGGGTACCGCATGATCTCCCTAGAGGCACAGATTAATAAATTGTTACTACGTAACAGATACATCACTCCCATACAAAAGCGAAAATACCTACTCTATATTAACCTACAAAATTTTAATAATAATACCTGCTGCACAGAACGAACAGAATTGTACCTTAAACTCGTGTGTATAGAGTCGAGACTGTGTTGCCCGCCGTGCGCTAGGGTTGTTACGAATCAACCATTTTTTTTATTAGTCAATCAAATATTTTTAGTTTTGTATAATGATTTATATTTTTTTATTGATCAATAAATAAAAACGGCAAAAAAATCACGTTTGTTGTATGGGTTGTACCCTAAAATATTTATTTTATTCTGGTTTTTAGTATTTGTTGTTATAGCGGCAACATAAATACATTATTTACTATGTCACGGTTCAAGGTATACTAATTATCACGGTTCATAAAATACAGCCTGGTGGCAGACGGACAGACGGACAGACAGACAGACAGACGGACAGTGAAGTCTTAGTAATAGGGTTCTGTATTTCCCCTTACGGTACGGAGCCCTAAAAAGAAAATAAATAATATCTATGGATAGGTCATCAAAAATGATATTGAGGTTTCAATATAATTTTTTTTCTAAACTGAATAGTTTGCGCGAGAGACCCTTCCAAAGTGGTAAAATGTGTCCGTCCCCCCCACCTCTAACTTCTAAAATAAGAGAATGATAAAACAAAAAATATATATGTTGTACCTTACCATGCAAACTTCTACCGAAAATTGGTTTGAACGAGATCTAGTAAGTAGTTTTTTTAGTACGTCATAAATCGTAAAAATTAAAATATTATGTTACTTGCTGCTACGGAACCCTTCAATGACGAGTCCGACTCGCACTTGACCGCTTTTTTTGTTAGCCAAACATAACGTAATCCCGGTGCACGAAAAACAAAAAGAAATGTAAGTAAATGAAACCCAAGTTAAAAATGCATTTTGTTACTATTAAAATAGTGCATACCTACTAATCCGCACAATAATTACGTGGTTTCTGCATTTCGAAGCGTAAGCGCAGGAAACGTGCAGTACGGTGCGATGCGAGCGCTCAGGCGGGCTTTTGGCAGCCCTCTGCCAGTTTGTATCGTCGACGATCGCCGAGCGGTAGGTATATAGCGCGCGGCCTTGAGCATATAGCACGCGGCCTTGAGCGAGTGACGGAGGCCTGCTAGAGGCTTCATTCCTTGTTGCCGCGACCTCTCCATGAGACCTGGAAGTGAGAGCCCTTGTGTCATTGTTCGAATGGCACAAGGAGGCGATGGAGTCGATTTCTGGAGACGCAGTCCTACGTCTCGAGAAATCGAGGCTCAGAGGTCCAAACTCCGCCAGGATCTCATGGAGACATGGAAGGTGCCACTAACCTTAAGAGAGACTTTCTTGTGTAGATAAACAAATTCATGTGATTGATTTGAAATATAACAATTTTTAAACCAAGTAAATCTCGCGACAAGCTTTTATAACACATAAATTGTGTAATGACGTAATAAGTTGATACTAAAAGTTTTAAAGTTAAAGTTTATTTTTGTCTTTGCTTGTTCTTTAAAAGGTTTTTTACTTTTAATTTATTTGTTGTAAGCCGCTATCAATACGGGGATGCCATAGTCAGGCATTCAGGTTAATTGGACAGTTCCATCGATGGATTCAACTGTACTTCTTTCTCCTTTTGAACCCATCATTAGAGGGACGAGACCTACTCCTTTAATAATGGCGGAGTCGTCGCGCGTCGGCGCCATGTGCCTTTGCAGTCGAAACCGCTGATGCTTTCACTACACAGGCTTTTCCAGGTACATCGTTTCTAAAACAGGTCGATTAAATATCAACGATTATTCCCTCAATATATCTATTTATTCATATTTGGGACGAAGTTCCTTAAGGGCCCAGATCGTGAAAATCACCGAAAAGAGTGTTACGATTGTTCATATTTAACCTATTTACATATGATTAATAACAACGATAATTTGTATATATTAAAATGAAAGACCAAAAATTATGTTAGTGCTAATTTTAACTCTTAAAACCCTGTAGTTGTTATATAATAAACGTCAACAAACGCACAAAATTGAGAAAAAATGCGAAAACGTGCCTTCGTATTTTTCAGATTTAACCCAATAAATCAACACAAATTGATAAAAAGAAACACTTTTTGAACACTGAAAAAACCAATAAATATAACGTGGTACTTTTTTTTGTACCTTTACAAACAAAAACTTCCCCTTTTAAAGCCCTAAAATCTAGATATGTTTTACGTAAATTCTCCATAGAAAAATGTATGGAAATTCTAGCGCGTCCCGATAGCACGGTTGTCGCTACTAATCGCCAGTGCGCCATAGAATTTCAAAGTGACTCCACGCGTGTCGGATGCTACAGCAAAATTACGTGTTGTGAATTTGTGTTTTTTGTGAAAAACTGTAAGTACAATATTTTTATAACTAATTTACTTTCAGTAAGTAGAAAGTACCGATATAATGAAAGTCTGAAAGAAAACCATGATGGAACTAGATATAAATCGTAAGAAATACAAAATTATTTACTTTGTTGCGTAGGTCATTTTATGAACCTTGTAAAGTAGGTATCAATTCAGGCTTGAAACAATCAAAGCCCTGCCCACCTTATTTTCTCGAGATATGAACTGGCGGGGTATATAGTTCTCTGCACGACATACATAGATTTTTCAACATGATAAAGGCAATAGGTGTCATAGACGTAATTGGTAATCGAGGGTCTCTTTTCGCAGGATAATTTGCTGAGTGCCATGCCAGCGAAAAGAAAATTTAGTACGCATTATAAAAACGTGAAAGCCAAAAGATCTCGGAATAAAATGTAAGTTCCTCCCTACTTATTTATTTACCTGCCTACTTGACTACGTCTTGTCCTAAATACCTAGAAAAAATTTACTAGATTTGTGTTAGTGTCAAGTAAAAATCCTAGTTTTATTACTTTTATTTGTGTGTATGCTTATCATGTCTTAGTAGTAATAATAATATAATCTATTTGCATTTTGAACAGGGTAGGTACATTACAAAGCAAATAGGTACAATGATTTAGATCGCCTGATTCAGACATATACCTACAACAGCATGTAAATATTGATTTGACATGTAATTAGATAGGTACACAATTAGGTATGTCAGTCTAAGAAGAAAAATTACAATGTCCAGTAGGTAATAATTACGTAATTTCAATATCTATATAAGTAATAAAGTCAATTTCTATAGGAACAATTTTCATAATAATAAATTTTATTACATAATATAGTATTAGTTTTCATATATTTATGTATTTCAAAGCAATGAGTTTGCTTACACTATTATTAGTTACAGTATTATTAGTTTTCATGTTCATCATGTCTAAATATGTGGAAGTAGGTATGTTTCCTATCAGAAATTGCACAGGCGCGCGCGCGGCTTTGTCGACATACATACCGCAAAAGAGGCGCGCCGTGCCTGGCGTAGGGTTGTACAAAAATTACAAAATAAATAAAAAGTGGATATTGATGAATAATATTTCCAGTGCTGAAAATGAAGAAAACCTTCAGGCTGAGACTCCGAGCAACACTGCTACGCGCTGTATAGAGGTAAGTTGTTATACGTAATTCTTGTAGACTTGTTACATAAATAAACAAACTAGTTAGTGATGGGCGAAGACAAAATCTCAGTACCTACAGTTTTTTTTTTGCAATATTTATTATTTTCATTGTGAGACAAACACATACTTCTCAATTACTTTCTCAAAAGAAAATTCACGTTCAAATCTCGTATTTTACCAAAATCAAGAATTTTTTTTGTAAAATATTATCTTTTACGCGACTGGTGTACGTATGTATGTATGTATACTAAGTAATATATCTTTGTGGCACGATAAGTTCTAAATTATTGAACCGATTTTAATGTTTTTAGTATCATTAGAATTGTCTTCTAAGCCCGAGTGACATAGAATAAGTGACGCCATAAAAAACCAATACGTATAGCGTAAAGGAAATTTATAATTTCTGTTCATCACGAACATAATATTGTATGAATTCTTTTGCACTTTTATAATTTGTCTTCGTCAGTTATGAATATAAATAAATAAACAATAAAAATGTTAAAACCCGACAGATTAAAAAATGAAAATGTGTAATAAAAATATTTAATAAAAATAAATAACAACACCATTGTAATATAGCGTATTTAGCAGTCGGGGCCTATTTCTAAAGAAATATTTAGCTAGTCAGGAATATCTTCGAGCCTGTGAGGATTTCAATGGGTCTCAACTGTTGAATTTGATTTATTACAATAGTGTTCTTATTTATTTTAATGTAACATAATTCAAGACCGTAGACTTGTTTTCTTTTTACCTTTTGAGTTTTTATGCATATAGTCGGATTTATTAAATTTATGACGTGATAACGTCTTATAAATCGATGAACACCGGCAACACGCACAAAAAAGTGTCACATTATGTCACGCTAGAGTCAAGCGAGAGCGCAGTACAAGCGATGGAGAATAATATTATGACATTATCCGGTAAAATTATCGTCCTAAACCGACTTTACAAGCAACCAGTTTTTTATTATGTTTATTTATTCATTTTCATAATTGACGAAGACTGATAAAAACGTTTAAGATTTTGATCTAGTGTTATGTGTTTCAAAGATGTATTCTAAGGGAGTTCTTAGCTATGTTTGAAGAAATTTGGCCCATACCTTTTGAATTATTTTTTATAAAAAAAATCAAGCCATTATCTTTCTTTACAGGAACTAGTTATTGACAACCGTCAAGAGGGAAAGGTGGATGAAGTGGAAGTTGGGCGTAGAGTAGTGGATATTTCTTTTTTTTTTAAAGCTCTTCAGGCCATAGGGGACCACGGTCCAATGGATTGTAAGTTAAGTTACCTCAGTATAATAGGTGAAGTAAAAGTTGGCTGGACTCAAAACTCATCATAAAATGTAGTATGTGTAATATGAAATTTACTGTGTGTTTGGTTGAAAAGAAAGAAGATAGCATGGAAGTGAATCATCAAATTGTGTCTGGTATCATATCATCTGGTGGGAGCTACTCTCAGTTAAAAACATTAAGTGCCGCAGTAGCCCTACCAATCATGTCACCTTCATTGTACAATGAAATTAATAATACGGTTTGCGATTGGTGGGAAAAGACAGCAGCACATTCCATGGCAGAAGCTGTCAAGGAAGAAGCGGAGTACGCAGTGTCTATAGGTAGTGTTGATAAAAATGGTACACCATTAATATCTGTTGCTGTTGACGGTTGTTGGAGCAAGAGATCTTATGGTAAGAATTTTTCCGCCTTATCCGGCGCAGCTGCGATAATTGGCATTAAAACTAATAAAGTATTGTTTTTTTGGAGTTAAAAATAAATACTGCGTAGTCTGTGCACGAGCCGCAAAGAACAACAGTCAGCCCCCGGAACACCATTGTTTCAAGAATTATTCAGGATCATCTACCGGGATGGAATCGACCATTATAGTTGAGGGGTTTAAACGTTCCTTTGTTGATCACGGTGTAATTTATAATAAATTTGTAGCAGACGGCGATTCCAGTACTTATAAAAAAATATTAGATTCGCGTCCGTACGATAATTTAATAGTAGAGAAAATTGAATGCAAAAATCATCTTTTACGAAACTACTGCAATAGCTTGGAGAAATTGTCGAAAGACACTAAGTATCCTTGCGAATTGCGGAAATTCCTAAAAGAAAGGTATTTGCGTTTAAGAACGGGTGTAAAATGCGCGATTAAATATTGGGGGGATCAAAATCAGTCACTCGAAGAAAAAATAAAAAATCTTAGTGAAGATATCCTAAATGGTCCACAACACATATTTGGTAATCACCAACATTGCAAGGAGTATTTTTGTAGACGTGACACTCGTCGAATAGAACCTGTTGGGTTACTTCCAGCAATTGTTGGATGCGGATTAATGGACGCGGTAGAAATTTTAAGTAAAAGACTGTCATATCATTCTAGAAGTTTAATTCATAATTGCACAAGTAATATAGTTGAAAGTTTTAACGGAGTAATTGCCAAATTAGTTGGGGGTAAGCGTGTAAATTATTCTTCCCGTGGTTCTTATGCGGGCCGATGCGCAGCTGCTGTTGTGTCTTTTAATACGGGATCGATTCATAGTAAAACTCATGAAGTCATATTTAAATCTAGTCCTAATTCTTTGATCGCGAAAGTGGAAAATAGTAATCGTAGAAACCGTTTAATTGCTAAACCTAAATTAAGATTGAAAAAAAGCCACAGCGCTGTATCGAAAGACGCTCACTATGGACCAAACTGCGAAAAACCTGATCTGAGTCCAGAATTATATGAGAAAGCCAAGTCATCTTTTTTAGTTGATTTAAAGTTGTCTTGTGCTGAAAGAGAGGAGCTTGAAAGGTCGACCCATTTGCAAAGAAGTAGTGCTGAGTGGATGAGTACAAGGAGAAAATTACTAACCTCATCATCGTTCGGGGAAGTTTGTAAAAAACGAGAGAGCACAAGTTGTGCTGCTTTTGTTTGTAAAATCGTTTATGGTAGTAATATCTCCAGTTTGCCTGCTGTACGGTACGGTATCGAAAACGAAGAAACTGCAATTAGACAGTTAGAAATTCAAGAGAATATTAGTATACAAGGTTGCGGTTTGTTCGTCGACGATCAATATGAATTTCTTGGTACTACACCAGATGGCATTTATGCAAACGGTTTAATTGAAATTAAGTGCCCACATTCTTTAGCTGGCATGACTCTTGATGAAGCAATGGCCAAACATACCTTTTGGGTTAAGGACAAGGCTTCCAAGGGTTATGTCATAAATAAAAATCATTACTGGTATTTCCAAATTCAGGGACAGCTACATATAACTAAAAGAAACGTTTGCATGCTTGGCATCTGGTTTGGTGATACTGTACCTATGAAAGTTTATATTATAGAAAAGGACGACAAATTTTGGAAGGAGAAAATGGAGATGAAATTAGTTAGATTTTATTACGATTGCCTCCTTCCAGAATTAGTTGATCCTCGGCAGTCACGAAGCATGCCTATTCGTGACCCGCCCAATGTCATAGAGGCTATGAAAGAGAGGAAAGAAAGAGCTTTACGTGTTTTGAAAGAGAAGAACGTCTAATGATTTTGAAAGAGACTGAGGTAACTTAACTACCCAGCCGGTCGATTCACGTAAACACGCCAGTTCAAAAGTCGTTTTAACTTAGAAACTTAGAAATCGCCTTTTGGTTTTCTGTTTTTAACGCACTTACTTATCTAGTCTTGGATTGTCATAAATCTTCCAATAGCTCGATTTCTATACAATTCCTATACGATTTTGAAGAGTTACCTGGTGTAAACCCAAGGTCCGATCCTAATGAAATTAAAATGTGACCACACGGGATGCACCAGCTTTCAAATAAAAAAAAGAATCATCAAAATCGGTTCAAAAAATACAGCGAATTGAGAATCTTCTTCTTTTTTTAAGTCGGTTAAAAAGTGTGTGAAGTGACATTTTTAAGTCACTACGCTACGGTTTTTATTACGTGAATCGGGCAGCTGGTAACATTTTCGTTCTGATAGATTTTGCAATAGCAATTGATTTTATCATCAAATTAGTAGAAATCAGAATTTGATCAGTAATCATTAAAATGAAAAAAGCATTAGAATTTTGAACTCATATTTTGTTATTGTTTACTTTCGTTTAATTAAGTATATGAATAATTTATAAATTTCATGTTTGTTTATAACTAATTTTTGTACAACCCTAGCACGCTTTTTAGGTGGCGACTCATATTTTGTTATTGTTTACTTACTTTTAATTATATGAACCATTTTTATACTTGTGTTTCATTTATTGACAATTTTTTGTACAACCTTAGAAGATTTTTTAGATTGCGAGGTGATCGTAAGCAAAAAGTATTTGAGTTTACGCAATAGGCACATTTCCTTGCGTAGAGATAAACACTAGCGAGGAAAGGCGTGATGTTATTTCGATCGTACTTCCTACTGAATTTGCAATTATTTTATTGAATGAAAATTTTACGAAATAAGAATAAACTTTGGTAGTAAAATTACAAATAAATACATACTCGTAGTTGGAATTTTAGGTAAGTAGAATACAAAAAGGTCAGTCCGGACCTGCTCTTGATTGTTTATTATAAATAGAAAATCATAAAAATTGTGTCTCAAACTACTCTTATTTATTTATCTAGTAATTAGGATCATTTTATAACGAAAACTACTCTTGGAATATTTTACAAATAGGCAGTCGTTTATTTCCAATAATTCAACATTTTTGTTATGCTGTAAATATTCAACTTCAATAACAATAACTCAACGTGGAACGTTTGTCGCAAAACATTTTCAAAATCGCGGTCTCTCTGGGTCATTCACCCGCCCGTCGGATGATTTGGGCAACTTTAGCGCTGCTGTCGCTCAAAATCGACTTTGTCCGTGCGCGGTCTGGGCCCTTAACGCGGTTTACGGGAAGTGTGCGGGTAGTGCGATATAGTGTACAAATCGTCACGTAACGAAATGCCATATGCTGAATCTCTTATCTCTCTATTGCTCGTATTTCTTTACGACTCAATTACGACAGATCATCTCATCATGCATTAATGTATGGCTGTTTGTATTTACTTAGCGACTCAATCGAGACACAACGAGAAATATTAGGAAACGATTTATAACCAAATACCCAGTTATTTAGCCGTTATAAGTATTTGATAAGTAATAAAATCTTCAAAAAAGTAAATTCTGTATGTATTGTAATATATCTATAGAATAAATATAATTAGTTATTATCTTTTATTGTTATGTACGTTACCGATTTTTACGAGAATGTTCTTGTTTCACGTAGAATAGAGGTTTCGATCTGCGTCATGATGAATTATTCATGAGATTTAAACGGACATGACCCTCTCTACGGTAACGATAAACTTGCTTAATATTGTTGAGAGTTGATACCAGAATATTTCAAAGACGACTTTTAATCTCTCATATTGTTGACTACCTCCCTATTCTGTGCTACTAGTACATACCTGTGTTTGTTTCAGCTTATTTTTCTACAAGTTTTTAACTTCTCAGGAAATTAGAAAGAAAGGTTACTATGGTTATAGTACATGTTTTAGGGTTCCGTACGCAAAAGGGTAAAACGGGACCCTATTACTAAGACCGCTGTCCGTCCGGCTGTCACCAGGCTTAATCTCTACCGCACTACACACGTTGGTGGAGTGCTCGCGTGGGCAAATTAGCACGGGACTTCATCGTAGGTCTGGATACCCTCTCGGATTTTCTGATTTTAACAGAGGGGATTTTTTTTTCTCTAAGGGTAGCCCCCTTAGAGAAAAAAAAATCCTATACTAGATTATGCTTATATAGTATTTTTTGCTCGATATTGATAAAGGCAACAAGCAAACGCTTGAAATATTCACGGAATATTTAGTTATTTATATCTATATTTCATAGAAGATAGTGGTACAGAACCTTTCGTCCGACTCTACTTGGCCGTTTATTGCCATGTAATGAGCACGCAATGAGTAATTACCACCATGAACACCAATTTTCCCAGCGCACAGAACATTATAAAAGCTGGCAATTACCCACCCACACTCTCAGACTTTTATCAAACACTGTAGAGTTTTAATCAGCGGCGGCCTTACCAGTTGCGAGGCCCCGGGCGGCAGGTCTTTGCGAGGCCCCTTTTTATACAGCGGCCCAATGCGTGCCATTGCTGAGCGCAACAGGTACGCACTCGGAAGTATTGGCTGTGGCGCCGACGGACTTTGGCCAACTATGTGGCCTCTATTTGGGGTTGGGTGGGGTTTGATACCGCATCATTGGGGTCCGGTTTTATCCAGCGTCGGTGAGTAAATGTGTATTCTGCGGGGCTTCAGCACTGCAGCTGATCGTAGATGAGTCAGCGGCACCCTGGCCACCGCCTTCAGAACTCATCAGGGAGGGTACGCTCCCTCTCCCTCTCAGCCGCCACCTTTCCATTCCACCTACTTCCACTGGAGACCATGGCTCAAAGCATGGTTCCCACTCAGAGGGTATTCACGCTTAGGCCCACGACGAGGTCCCAGCGCTGACTCGGCCACGCTGAGCGCTCTCCAAGCGTGGGGAGTGGGGTGCCTTCGCTGGTCCCCTCGCAGTGTTGACACTGGAGCGTGACCTCACGATGGATCCGGTCACCGTGCCGCCTGTGCAGCCACTCGTGCATGATCGGTCCTAGTGCTGCGATGGTGGTGGTTCTCCACCGTGGTTGATAAATTCGCACCTTTCTTGCCTCCATGTGATCCTGGCGGAGTTGGGAGCGCTGAGCCTCAATTTCTCGAGATGCAGGCATGTGGTCCCGCTTCAGAACCCCCTTGAGCCATTGAAACAATAACCCAAAGGCTCTTGCTTACAGGTCCCATGGAAGGGTTCCGGCTAAGAGACATGCAGCCTCTAAGGAGATCGTGCGTTACCCTCTTAATATCTTGCCAGACGGCTGAAGACCTTTCAACGGTCTGTTTAAAACAGCCACGTTGTTGGCCATCAATACCAATATTTCTCTTTCTTGATTCTTCTTTTTTGATTGAATTCTTGATTGAATAAGAGGTGCTAAATAGGTAGGATTGGTTGTTGTATGGTACACGGTACAGTAAGACTTTGAACTCATTGGAAGCAAAATAATTCCAAGTTGGCAAGAGTTCAATTAGATATGTTTTGAATAAATGAAATAGTTTACTAACTTTAGTTTAATTTACCGTTGTTATATGTTGTATATGTTATAATCTTAATAAATAATTAAGGAGAAAGCCAAAAATAAAAAATAAAACTATATTAAAAAATCAATTTTTGTTGGCTTGGGTCGTTGCGCGAGGCCCCTGTAAGCGCGAGGCCCCGGGCGATTGCCCCGTTCGCCCCCCCCTAAGGCCGCCACTGGTTTTAATTATAAGGCCGTGCAGGTGGCCTGTAGGCAGGTCTAAGTCATGGCGTGTTGTTTGAGAGATGAAAAGTTTTGATAAATTCAATTATCTTTGTCCTTCATACTACAATTTTATGGTGTTAATTATACTTGTTTTACTTGTTTATTAAACAAGCTTATGGTTCATTTAGTGGCAAAAGGTCATTCATTATATTCCATTGGAATTAACCACAATATAAGCGTGTTGTTAGAGACGTATGTGTGTTATTTTACTATGTTATTTGCCTATTAAACTGTTATTATTAGAAACGTCTTATAAAATATCTGTTTGTGAGTTATTTTGCGTAGAACGCCCCGGTACGCCCTCGGAAGGATAAAACCTTGACTTAGGCAGTATTTTACATTATATTATATTAGGTATAATATAAGTAATGGTATCTAATTGTAAAATTTTATAATATTATATAACGGGATTTGCATCTGCCAACAAACTGCTATGCAGTTTGGCGGAGGTAAACATAAACTATATTATGTATATTTTCATGAATTAACGATTTCTATTCTATTCTATTATCTACATTATTATTTATATATTATAAATACTAGAATCTGCAAAGCCCTCTCATATAAGGAACAAAATCATTTTTTTATTGCAGTTTCAATGTGGGTTTGGAAAGAGGTTTGCGACGAACTTTATTCTTCCCTCTGAGAGATTAGAGTAAAAAAATATGGTTTGTATACCAATCAAATGTCTATATTTTATATTGTGTAGCTTGCTAAATTCTTCAAATATTTTTGTGATCTTTATATTTATTTACAGTAAGAATTACAATATACATAGATAATTAAATACTAAAAATATTTACATTACAAAATATCGTTTAAAAAATCCTCCGCGTCATTGCCGACTGGAAAGGTTCCCAGAATGCTGGCTGTGTTGCCACGTTGGATGGCGATACTTATTCTTTGGGCCAGAAAATAGCCAGCTTTCTGGTCCTGAGAAGCATCAATTAAGCGTTTAGCAATGTCTCTATACTTTTTGCGATTCACATTTTAATATTAATAAAGTAGGTAAATGGATAATACATTTTGTATGGAAAATTTATTTGTTCAAGTCACAAACGTAAACAAACAATCGATGAACAGTACTCATATGAATGCAACTTGCCCATAACGTTACTGCAATTATGTATAAATACCTAGACGATGAATCCTTACATTGTCTGTCTATCTATATCTATATCTATACTTATAATAAATCTGTACTGTGTGAGAATTCTGTACATTGAAAATATCAAAAAAATAAGTGGCAGGGGGTGTTACTAGACCGACACCGAACCCAAAAATGTGATTAAAAATTTTTTCGTCTGTCTGTCTGTTTGTTCAGGCATCACGCAAAAACTACTGTTTCGATTACGATGAAACTTGGTATAATTATTCTTTAATATCCTGGGCACCACGCCGGGTACTTTTTATCCCGGAAAAGTATATACAATAAAAAACAAACTTAATTTTGCGGTTTGATCCCTAGACCCGATTACTGTACCAACCGCAAGTAATAAGTTTGTCGTAGGTTACGTCACGCAGTGGAGTTCACTAAGGGGCGCTGCACACGGCTAAGATACTATAATATTTTATCTTAAGATACAATATGGCTCAACAGCTATCTATATCTATACTTACAATAAATCTGTAGAAGTGAACATTCTGTACATTGAAAATATCAAAAAAATAAATGGCAGGGGGTGTTACTAGACAGACACCGGATCCGAAAATGTGATTAAAAAAATTTTTGTCTGTCTGTCTGTTTGTTCAGGCATCACGCAATAACTACCGGTTCAATTACGATGAAACCTGGTATAATTATTCTTTAATATCCTGGGGATCTACTGGCTTACTTTTTATCTCGGAAAAGTATAAGCAATAAAAAACAAACTTAATTTTGCGGTTCGATCCCTAGACCCGATTACTGTACCAACCGCAAATAATAAGTTTGTCGTAGGTTACGTCACCCGCAGTGGAGTTCACTAGGGGCGCTGCACACGGCTAAGATACTATAATATTTTATCTTAAGATACAATATCGCTCGCCATACTATTCAATGGACTATCACACACGACGAAGATAATAAATAATATTTCATATTTTCGTATCTTAAGATGGATTTGTATGGTATAATAGAGAATATAATAGAAGATATAATAGATAAACTTGTAGGGGGGCTTTATGAACGCAATAAAACCCACAGCAATACAACAAGCGGTTCATAAATAAAAAAGTTATGTAGATCTAAAGTAACACGCAGGCGGGGCTGCGGGCAACAGCTAGTTTATAATAAAGTGAAAATTAAAATATAAACATTTCGAGCGATATCGACCAAGATATTTTTTGCTAACTATACCACAGAATAGGGAATAGTAAGTAAGGATGTAAGTACTTACATACAGAAGTTGCACTCCGACGTTGACACAAGCACATTCTTTTGTTTCCTTAAACATAGCTCAAACGTTAGGGTTGTCATCAAAGTAAAATATATACCACCATAATTTGATCAATCATTATGACTTAATATCGACTCCATGGTCAATATCTATCATATATATATCAAAAAAACTTACACGAGACAGCCCTTACTGATTTACAACTTCAAGTTGTAGCTGACGTCACGTATTTTTTGCGGTTGTTAGGTGAGTGACAGAGGCCTGAACATACCTAGGATGACGATTGACTGATCTAATTTCTATCGTCAAAAACAATAACTTTATCACAAATCAAATCATTTCTTTGCGAATATGGGTTTAAATAATATGATAGATTATCACAAAGGGGGTGCAATTATGGGGACACCATTTTTAACCACACCAGTTGTGTGATTTGTATTTTTTACAGATAATATTAATTTATAAATGTCAGATAAACCGATTTATAATCATCTGTCACATTTAAAATATTATGTCGATTTGTTACGAATGATTGATTGAGAACCCAATGGTTCAGCCGTGCTCAGAAAATAGTCATTGAAAACATTTACTATACACGAAGGATCAATGGTGGTAATGTCATTATCAAGAATTATATTGTCAATATTGTCACTTGGGAATTTTAATTTTCGATTGTTGATCACGATCCATGAAGCTTTACATTTATTTTCAGCTGAGCTTATATGTATATAAATTATTTTGCAATCTTTTTGTTAGGTTTATAATTGTTTTGTACCTCTTGTTGTATGTCTGAAATCATGTTTTACTTTTTCTATTCTGGATTATATTTTTTCTATATATTTTATATTGGATTTTTCTATATAACCATAGGAGTTCTCGTTTGCGCCTACTGCCAATTTTTATTTTTATTCGCCTAGATAGCCACTTTGGTTTTGAAGTATTGTTAATTCGTACTCTGGTTGGCCTATAACTTTTGAGCCCTTAGGGTTAGGTCAAATTTTCGGCTTGCCTCCAGATCGAGGGCTATCCATAGAGGGGTCAACCATCATTGGCGCATAAGCAGTTCTCGAGAGCTAAGGGGGGACAAAAATTACATTCACCATTTCTATATATAGATAGATAAATAACATACATAGAAAACACCGAAACTCCGAAACAAACATTTGTGGATCACACAAATATTGGATTCGACCCGGGAATCGAACCAGAGACTCCGGAATCGAAAGCCGATGCACTACCGACCACGTCACCGAAGCAGTAATAAATTAAATATATCCTGGCAAGAGTTAAAACTTTCACTCACGTGTCTCAGATTAGTTTGGTTACACGTGAGTCGTGACCATAAGTGCCATAAGTTACTTATGTAAATTAGTGCCGGTTTTGGACATTAATGATCTGTTATTCAGTCATTTATAGTTCGCAAAAAATATCTTGGTCGCTGTCGCGTGACGTAAGTCTCAGTGATGCATCTATATTTATAGAGCCTATGCCTATAATTATGATGTCTGTATACCTACGTAAGTAACGTACTTATTTATTTTTGGCTCCAGTTGATTTACTTCTATTTTTTTTTCTTTAAATATGTTTTAATAATAGATATATATTCTTTAAATCAAATCAAAACAAATCATTTATTTGCTGATCAAAGGTAGTGGGGTATTACATAATAATAATAATTTAAAGCTCTTTGATCTACATTTCAGGCTTGCATAAAATTTGTGACTTAAGTACTAACAAATTCTTAGGTACAGTCAACTTAAACTAAATTTGCAAAATAACAGGAATAATCTCAATTCAATAATAAATGTCAATGGCAATTTCAAATAATAATAACACATTGAAACAAGAAAACCCCTTACAATGATGCATAACAGTAAAAGTTGTTCTAATTGATAAGGTATCTGCGAACTGTTCGCTGAATACTTCGGATCAGTCTACGACGGTCTTCCTGATGACAATCCTCCGTTCTTCATAATATGCCTGAGGTTGGAAACTTGTCTTTGTACCAGGTCTTGAACCAACAGGACATCTGCTCAAAAATAAAGCAGTTGGATGTACAGTCAGCTTCAGATAAAAGGAACCCCCTTGATAATGACATGAAAGCATTAAAGTTTTTTGAATCATTGTGTATATGGTATGTTGGTCTAGTGGTTATGAACGCTGCTTTGTGGACACGGCAACCGGGGTTCAAATCCTCGGACACAAGTTCTTTTTTTATTCATATAATAATTTTTTTATTTTCTTAAGCACTTTTTGTCAATTAATATTTAAGGAATCAAATTTTATAGTAGGTATGAGGTTTGTAAGAAAAGATAGGCTTATTACATAAACAATATTAATTTATTTCTCGAATTACATTTCCTGGTTGAGTATACAGTTTTTCTATGTGAGTTAAATTGGAGTTACTTATTTTTAAATTTTACCTGACCTAAATTTATTGACAAAATACAATACCCAAGTGAAGTATAAAATGTTTACTTAATATTAGATAATTCTACAAACATAACTACAATATTTATTTACTTATTTATTTAAAGTTGCAAACATTAATTTTTTACACTCTGTATAATCTTTGAATATAAAAGAATGGTTGAAACATTAAATGTTATTTGTTCATGTGAATCACAAAGAAAGAACCAACATGCTAAACTATAACAGTATAGCAATATACATCTTCCTCTTTGATCACATTTTCTGATAAGTAGGTAACCCTTTTAACACAACATTAGAAAAATATGAGAGGTCAGATTGTGCATCGTTAACACATTAGAAGATTACTAAACTTGTAAACAAAAACTTGTAATGGGATTAGGTATTAATAATATAATATTATTATTATGAATGTTAGGACACTTTATACACAGCGACATCTAGCCTAAAATAAGCACCTTAATGTGATATTACTTAATGTTATATATACTAGACAACGGATATAATACTTATTTTAAATATTTTTTTTAGATTAATTACACCCAGACACATAACAAATGCACTGAAGAGTTATCCTGAACCAGGTAAATTTGTCCTTCTGGATATGCGACCCGCACTGAAGACAGCATTACGTCATTCAACACTTTAAGGTATCGCTCACTGTTCATGCGGCCACCTATTTCCACTAGCTCGCCTGGGCCCATTGAAGACATCCATCCCCAGTAACCTAAAATAATAAACCTTTACAAATCTGTTGCAATATGTAAATCAATGTCAGCAGCAATAATAATTAGAAATATATAATATATATTTCTATTATATATATATATATATATATATATATTTTATATATATATATTTATATAAATATTGATATATGTATGTATTAGTTTTATGTTATTATTAATTTATTTTATGTTAAAGAATATAATCATTTACTTACCTAATGTTAACCGCCCGCTTGTTCTCAAGTAGATGTCGTCGAACAGTACTCAGCGACACTCCAAAAGTTTCAGCACTTGAGCGCGTAGTTTTGAAGGGTGCCACTGAGTGAACTTCCACAATATCACGGTGCCGCTCTGATTCATGAGTGTAAGCAACTGGGCGAGGTCCTTAGCGTTCACATTTTATATCACCCGTCGCTTGATACCTTCGAATCCATTTACGCACTGTATTTCTCTGTAATGAAAATGATAATAAATAAAAGAAATTCCAAAAAACTAACTTGTAAATGAAAATGTAACATGATTAAGCAATAAATAGGTATAATATATTTTTATCGTAACTCTTACGGTTATGCCCATATCTCGTGCTATTTTCTTTATGCTTTGTTCTTGCTCCTAAAGAACAATAATTTTAGCTTTCAAAAATGTTGTTAATCGAACCTTACTTTCAATTTACTCAAAAAACTGATCAAAAACTTAATAAATTGAATAATATTACGAGAAGGATTAACACCAATGCAAATTACCACGAATTATAAAGTTACCTTCAATCACAGTTTAGCTCATACAGCAGATAAGTTTTTGAAGTAAAACATGACGATAGTGCAACAAGCTGTATCAAGCGTAATCTATTGAACTAAACGAGAAATCTATACTAATTTCAACCTTATCTTTTAGTCTATTGAGCAGTTATTATTATCACGTTATCATTATGGTGGAAGTTGAAATTTAAACCTTAAGGTCTAGAAAATTACACCGTAATCAACTTTGTTCGATAAAAGGAGTAATGCTATTCATATTTTCGCCATTATTATCAAGTGAACCGATAGCCTAGTGGTATAAGGCACGGCCTAGGTGATCGGCTGGCGCTGGAGATGCGAGTTCGTATCCTCAAACAGCACATAAATTAATGTGGTATTTTTTTGTGAGTAAATTGTATCTTGGTATACAATTGAGCCGAAAGACGAAAAATATCTGAAAATTAGAAATTAATATGAACATGCAAAAAAAAGGCGAACGATCGCATCACGTGACGTCATTCGTGAGTCATGTGACGCGGCGATATTCAGTATATTAAGTAAACATTTTATACTTCTCTTAGGGTATAATTGTATTTTGTCAATAAATTAAGGTCAGGTAAAATTTAAAAATAAGTAACCCCAATTTAACTCAGATAGAAAAACTGTATACTCAACCAGAAATGGAAAGAGGAAAGAAAAAAACCTAGAAATGTAATTCGAGAAATAAATTATTATGCAATAATAATTTATTTGGCCGCCTGACAAAAGTTCTTAACAGTTCTTTGTCCGGTGGTAACAAAATGCGGGCTTTCAACGGTTGGGTGATACCTTTATTGTTATACTCCTTTGGCATACTTAGGTGGACTCAAACGGAACTAGACGCCCTGGATAGGCGAGTCCGTCAACAACTGACATTGCATCGAATGTTACACCCACGATCTTCTGTCATGAGACTGTACATTCCGCGGAAGTGGGGGGGTCGAGGCTTTTTGAATGCCAAGAACCTCCACAACCGTGAAGTGTGCAGTCTGAGAGATTACTTTCTACAGAACGGGTGTGATATTCATTGCGATGTCGTGATGGTTGACAAGGGCCTAACACCTCTTTCCTTGGCTAACGAGAACTGGCGTAAACCAAAGGTGCTAGGTACTGAAGACCGTAAGGACGTATGGAAGAGTAAGGAGCTACACGGGCGGTTCTACCGGGTCTTAACAGGATCCGACGTAGACCTGCTCGCTTCGGTGAACTGGCTACGTTTTGGGGACCTCTTTGGGGAAACTGAAGGTTTTGCCTGTGCAATTGCAGATGAGGTTATCAAGACGAACAACTATCGGAAATACATCATGAAGGACGGTACGGTCGACATTTGTCGAGCATGCCACCGTCCTGGTGAATCACTTCGCCATATTATTTCCGGTTGTTCGTATCTTGCTAACACCGAGTACTTGCATAGGCACAATCAAGTAGCCAGGATCATCCACCAGCAACTTGCTCTTCAATATGGCCTTATTGAGTTTGAAGTACCGTACTATAAGTACACACCAGTGCCAGTTCTTGAGAATGGTCGTGCATTGCTCTACTGGGACCGATCAATCATCACGGACAGGACTATTGTTGCCAATAGGCCCGATATCGTGTTGGTTGATCGGACCCAGCGTTGGGCAGTGCTCGTCGATATCGCCGTCCCACATGACGAGAATCTCGTGAAGGCAGAGAAGGACAAACTTAGTAAGTACCTCGATCTGTCCTTCGAGATAACCGCCATGTGGGACGTAGACTCGACGATCATTGTCCCGGTGGTCGTTTCGGCAAACGGATTAATAGCGAAGAGTCTCGATCAACATCTCAAAAGACTCTCGTTAGATTGTTGGATCAAGAGTCAGATTCAGAAGGTTGTTATCCTCGACACGTGCCGTATTGTTAGGAGGTTTCTTAGTCTGTAGCCTCCACCGCCGGTAGTTTGGGTCCTACTCCGCTACTGGTGGGACACTATTTTTTATATTTTTAAATGTATTTGTGTTTTTTATAAATCTATTTAAAAATGTATAAAATAAGAATGTTATTGAATAAACGAAATAATAATAATAATAATGGCGACACTGCTAAGAACAATGCAAACTTTTTTCTTACTCTCAATTTTATTCAAATATTTTACGTATAAATACTAATATAATTTCGACCAATACCATTTTAAATCAATATACACATATTTCGAAATAGAAAAGAAAAACATGAAAAAAATCAAGAACATGAAATATCCAGAAAATCTAAAACCATTGACAGTTTGACATAATATATACTGTCACTGTGCTATATGCATAATGAGTGAAAATAAATTAAATCAAGAAAAAACAAAGAGAAGAAGTAAAAGGAATGTTGACCAGAGCACGTGCCAAGCAAACAGTGCTTACACCATCCCCGGACTCGTCGCACAGCTCCGCCTCACAGTCGCCAACAATTGTGGCTACTGGTGAGGCGTCGAGCTCAAGCAGCGATGAGTTTTTCTCCCCACCGACGTCGCCTCCACCTGTACGTCGGCAGGGGAGAGGCCGGCCACCGACTGGCTTAGGACCCCGAGGCCCTCCGGCTTCGATTAGGGACCCCGCTACCGGTGGTAATGTGCACCGCATTCGATGGAGTCTCTCTATGAACGAAAACGTGATGCGGGCATATTTTGTGGCTACAGAGGGAGGAATTAACCTCACTGCGTACCGTGTCCGCATGCTGCCCCTGTTTCGGGTACTTGAACCAGATGTCAACGTAACAGCACAACGCCTATCGGATCAGGTGCGCGCCATACAACGCTGTCATCTGTTGGATGACGCCGCACTTGAGAGGCTACGCTTAGAAGCATGTGACAGTATCATCCCTTCTTCATTACATAGTAACCGTAACTCCACTACAGTAGAAAATGAAATACCTCCCGTCTTAACAGTTAATGAAGAAGTAAATGATGCTGCTACATCTGTAAGTATCCAGTACAATGATGAATTAAGGAGCGTTTTGGAACAAGCGATTGGTGAGTTTAGATCTGTCCCTATTCAGTGTAGACCGCGGCTTCCACGTTTGCCTACGCATAGAAAAAATATAGCGCTAGTGTGTGCCCTAGACTCGATTTTAAAATCTTATTTTCTCAATTGTGATGATCTCACTGATGCGCATTCAATCCTGTATTGTGCGGCTGTTACAGTATGTCGAGTAGCTGGTGTTAAATTTAATAAGCAAGAATCAGCTGCTCGACCAAGACCTACAGTACCAGCTTGGCAATGCAGGATTGAACGTCGCATTACCGAGGCTAGGGTGCTCATAGGCAAGCTACACTGCTTCAGGACGGGCAATACACGCCCGAGAGTCATGCGCTTCGTGACCCGGGCATTCGCGGGAACTAACGTGAGTCCCCGTGAATACTCTGTACGGGTCACGGAGCGCATTGATTTCCTGAAGCAGAAAATCTATGCGTGGGCAAACCGTATAAGGCGATATAAAAAGAGAGTAGACAGATATACACAAATCGCTTGTTCCAAAAAGACGAGAGGTGGGTATACAGAAGGTGGGAGCGACCTGATTCAGATGTGACTGATGGGAGTCTACCTGATGCTGATGCTACAGTTGCCTTTTGGAAAAACATTTGGTCGACACCCGTCAGTCATACGCAGGGTGGGTGGATTGGGGATGTAGAGCGGGCGTGTGAACCAATACAAGCTATGGAACCTATAACCATATCTGAAGATGATATTGGTTGTGCAGTTCGTTCGTTACCAAATTGGAAATCAGCTGGACCGGACGGACTGCACAACTTTTGGCTAAAATGGTTCCGTAGCTCGCACGCCTGCTTGGCATCTTGCTTCCAGTCATCCCTTGAGTTAGCGTCGCTTCCATCTTTTATGACTACCGGAGTTACTCACCTTCTTTATAAATCTGGTGGTACCACAGACCCCAAAAATTACAGACCCATTACTTGTTTACCAACTATATACAAACTTTTTACATCTATTCTGAGAGTCAAAATGTATTCACATATAGAAAACAACAATATATTGTCCATCTCTCAGAATGGATGTAAAAGTGGGGCACGTGGTACTAAAGAGCTCCTTATTCTTGACATGGCTGTTTGTCAGCAGGTACGTCGCAACCGAAAGAACCTTGCGACATGCTGGATTGACTACAAAAAAGCGTATGATTCTGTACCTCATGCATGGCTTCTAAAGGTGCTGGAGTTGTATAAAATTGATGCAACTCTGTGCACCTTTTTGAGGTCATGTATGAGACAATGGAATACGGTTTTGGTTTATCCAGGATGTCGTCAGATTCTAGGAGGTGGTGTACCAATAGGGATCGAGAGAGGAATATTCCAGGGCGATAGTCTGAGTCCGTTATGGTTTTGCCTAGCACTGAATCCTCTCAGTACGCTACTAGAGGGTTCAGGGTTAGGCTATCGGATGCGGAGAGGGGGTCAAATTTTATCCCACCTTTTTTACATGGATGACCTAAAGTTATTTGCCCCTAATGGCCCCGAATTGATGGCTTTACTAAAAGTTACTGAAACTTTTAGTAAGGCTATCAGTATGGAGTTCGGGGTAGATAAGTGTGCGGTCATGCATGTGAAAAAGGGCGGGATTGTGGAATCTGAAGGAGTCAGTCTTTCGGATTTCACACAATTTGAGTCGCTCTCCGCAACCGAAACCTACAAATATCTAGGTATGTCCCAAACTCTGTGTATTGCTGAGATTGACATGAAACGGACGTTGCAGGACCGTTTCTTTGGCCACCTGAAGAAAGTATTGAAAAGTCTCTTGTCAGGCGGTAATAAAATGCGGGCTTTCAATGGTTGGGTGATACCTTTATTGTTATACTCCTTTGGCATACTTAGGTGGACTCAAACGGAACTAGACGCCCTGGATAGGCGAGTCCGTCAACAACTCACATTGCATCGAATGTTACACCCACGATCATCTGTCATGAGACTGTACATTCCACGGAAGTGGGGGGGTCGGGGATTTTTGAATGCCAAGAACCTCCACAACCGTGAAGTGTGCAGTCTGAGAGATTACTTTCTACAGAACAGGTGTGACATTCATTGCGATGTCGTGATGGTTGACAAGGGCCTGACACCTCTTTCCTTGGCTAACGAGAACTGGCGTAAACCAAAGGTACTAGGTACTGAAGACCGTAGGGACGTATGGAAGAGTAAGGAGCTACACGGGCGGTTCTACCGGGTCTTAACAGGACCCGACGTAGACCTGCTCGCATCGGTGAACTGGCTGCGTTTTGGTGACCTCTTTGGAGAAACTGAAGGTTTCATCTGTGCAATCACTGACGAAGTTATGATGACGAATAACTATCGGAGATTTATTGTCAAAGATGGGACGCTAGACATCTGTCGGGCATGTCATCGTCCCGGAGAATCTTTAAGACATATTATCTCTGGTTGTTCCCGTCTTGCGAACGGTGAGTATTTGCACAGACACAACCAAGTAGCCAGGATCATCCACCAGCAACTTGCTCTTCAATATGGCCTTATTGAGTTTGAAGTACCGTACTATAAGTACATACCAGTGCCAGTTCTTGAGAATGGTCGTGCATTGCTCTACTGGGACCGATCAATCATCACGGACAGGACTATTGTTGCCAATAGGCCCGATATCGTGTTGGTTGATCGGACCCAGCGTCGGGCAGTGCTCGTCGACATCGCCGTCCCGCATGACGAGAATCTCGTGAAGGCAGAGAAGGACAAACTTAGTAAGTACCTCGATCTGTCCTTTGAGATAACCGCCATGTGGGACGTAGACTCGACGATCATTGTCCCGGTGGTCGTTTCGGCAAACGGATTAATAGCGAAGAGTCTCGATCAACATCTCAAGAGACTCTCGTTAGATTGTTGGATCAAGAGTCAGATTCAGAAGGCTGTTATCCTCGACACGTGCCGTATTGTTAGGAGGTTTCTTAGTCTGTAGCCTCCACCGCCGGTAGTTTGGGTCCTACTCCGCTACTGGTGGGTCACTATTTTTTATATTTTTAAATGTATTTGTTTCTTTTTTTTATAAATGTATTTAAAAATGTATGAAATAAGAATGTAAAGGAATAAACGAAATAATAATTGTTTATGCAATAAGCCTATCTTTTCTTACAAACCTCATACCTACTATAAAATTTGATTCCTTAAATATTAATTAACAAAAAGTGCTTAAGAAAATAAAAAAAATAATTATATGAATAAAAAAAGAACTTGTGTCCGAGGATTTGAACCTCGGTTGCCGTGTCCACAAAGCAGCGGTCATAACCACTAGACCAACATGCAATATACACAATGATTCAAAAAACTTTAATGCTTTCATGTCATTATCAAGGGGGGTTCCTTTTCTCTGAAGCTGACTGTACGAAAGGGAGCGGGTCCAGATGGAATCCCGCCGGTGTTTGTAAAGAAGTGTTTTGAGGAACTATCTCTCCCACTGTTTATTATTTTTAATAAATCTTTACAGTCTGGAATCTTTCCTATGCGTTGGAAGGTGGCACTTGTTGTTCCTATATTTAATTCGGGTGACAAATCACAGTGTGCCAATTATAGGCCGATAAGTATCTTGTCTTATCTGGCCAAATTATTCGAAACTCTGGTATACTCTGGTATATATCCGAGAAGCAGCACAGTTTTGTGAAAAAGAGATCGACTATGAGTAATTTGTTGGTGTTTAAAAATTATCTTTGTCAGTCGTTTGCCACTGGAGGTTAGGTTGACGCTATATACCTAGATTTCACTAAGGCCTTCGATAAAGTCAGTCACCATCTACTGAGCCTTAAACTTAAACATTACGGCGTTAATAGTTCTTTGCTAAGGTGGGTCACCTCTTACCTGGGTAACCGTGGTCAGCTTGTCACCGTGAAGGGCTATTCATCTTCATCCATATCGGCTTCATCCGAGATCATAAACATGGAGTAGCCCTTCAGGATGACTTGAAAATTGTCTCTGAGTAGTGCTCATTCAACAAAATGAATCTTAACGTGAAGATGTGCTGTTATATTTCTTTCACTAGACGACGTAATATAACTAACAATGAGTATCTTGTGGAAGGTCAAGCTTTGGAGAGAATGACTTCCGTTAAGGATTTAGGAGTGCTTTTTGATGAGCAACTGACTATAGTGAGAGATTGGCGGAGTTTGGTATGATTTCGCTTCAGGCCCGCCGCAAACTCCACAAGATTATTTACTCTGTCATTGATGCGCCATGCTTGTTGTCTGCTGTATACAGTATTAACATAAGACACAGGTCACGATGTCCAAATGTGTTTCTGATTCAAGCCTACAAAAATAATACCTCTTTCTATTACCCTCTGGTTAGGATGTGTCGTACATTCAATGAGTTGAATCGGGTGGAGGATGTGGATGTATTCCACGGTGCATTCTCCCAGTACAAGATAGTCGTATCACGTATCATAAGTGCTTTTTCTTAAGTTTAATTTGATTTCCTTGCTTTGATATAAGAGAATTAATTATACTTTATGTTTACTTTTGTCATGATGTGTATCCTAAATTTGGATCACTGTCTGGACTTGTATATCTGCCTCAAATGATTTTTTTATCATGTGAGGACAGTAGTCTTTAAGCGTACCTTGTAATAAATAAATAAATAAATAAATAAGAAAAAAATGAAATAAAATTGAATGTAATGTCAAATACAATCAAGTACAAATACAAATTAAGCAATGTCAATATAATGTCTCTGTACTCAATGTATCACCTCGCTACTGTAAGAAAATCATTTTTGCATAGTAGCACTCATTAGTCAGGAACTCACGAAGACGCTTTTTAAATAAATTTATATTAAGTAAGTCGCATTTCTTCTCATTCGGTTAAGACCAGAAGACTAGAATGTTAAATTCAAAATGAAAAGTCCCAACAACTTACAGGTCGGACTTGGGTTTTTGCAGAGCGCGTGACTCATTGCCTTTTAGGTTACCTCTGGCGCTGGGCAAAAATCCAGGCCCAAACGCTCAATTGCAATACCGGACAACATTTCCTTGTCCCGCACCGCGATCTAGTTCAGAGTAACTAGTTCTTCTGTTCGAGAAAAATCAAATTACCTTGACATTGGCGAAATCATCAATGAACATGAGCCACGTTTTTTAAAAAAGAAGAAGAACAAATAACAGTTCGTTTTAATAATGATAAGATAAATAAACCGATTAGGTAAAGTTCATCCAGTATAATTATTTCATATTAGGTACATTTACATGTCTTCAATAACATAAATAAACCTATTATGTAAATTTCATCGTGTATCATTATTTCATTATATGACATGATGATGACATCTGCTACAATGATCAATCTATATCTTACGGACTATACTAGTTAATTTATTTTGCAATCTGTTTTGATGTTTACAAATACTTTGTTACGAATTAATTAAGACATTAGGAATTTACATTGCACAATTGGCAAGAAATTGGCAAACTGCCACTTTTTCTCACGTTTAGCAAAGTAGGTAATTTAAAATCTGCTTATCGTTTAAAATAGGTAGGTAAATATGGGCAAATACCGCTGGAGCGGGACCACAGTGCTGCGTCTCAAGATATGAGGTCCCAGCTCCGCCTGGATCTCATAGAGACATGGAGGGTGCGATTTGAGCAACCAAAATAGAGAACCACTACCATCGTGGAGGTGAGACCGATCAAGGACGAGTGCAGTGGCGGCATGGTGACCTCACGCATAGTGCGTGAAAGATCATTACCGTTTGCCGGAACCTCGTCTGCTGATCGGCAGGAGTGCTACTTGTCAGTAAGAGTGTATTCTATTGTCTACATTCTCATGTCTTTACACACACACACGCACACACACACACACACACACACACACACACACCCACACACACACACACACACACAAACACACACACACACACATATCACGCCTACCCCTGTGGGTTACCCCACAATTTGCCAGTATTTTTAGTCCCACCACCATTTATAATGGGTTATGTCCAAAATGGCCGTATGAATTTAATAAAAAGTAGCAGCTATAGATAATGTAATTTTGAAAATAAATTTAACCCGTTGCCTTGCGATGAAAGTTGATGAAAGGCAACAAGGTCCCATATTATTTCTCGTTGGTTGTTTATCTGTTCAAGCTAAATAATACTAGACACAGTGTCGTTGTGTCTCTAAATGTACTTATTACATTTTTAATTGTTACCTCCACTACAGTTTATTATTGCAGTAGATATTGCGTTGATTTCAATGTGTTTTTGAGTTCTATTTACATTATTATTTTGTTATTGGAAAGTTTAAATAGTGCTTAATATTTTCTATCAAAACGTGCGTGATCTGCGCACGAAAACAAATAAACTATACCGTAATGTTTGCTTAAGTAACTACGATATTATTATAATTTCTGAAACATGGCTTGTGGACGGTGTCAGCAGTGGTGAGTTGTTTGACTCCCGATATTTGGTGTGGAGGCGGGACCGCGATTATAGTAGAACGTCGCAGGACAAGGGGGGCGGTGTTTTGATTGCTGTGAAAAATGATTTAACCGTTATAGAAAGAACTGACTGGCGTAGTACGGTAGAAGATATTTGGGTGACCATTATTTTGAGGAGGCCGGGGCAAACTGTAAGTTCTTACATTCATATTTGTTGTTTGTATTTATGTGACGAAAACCTCGGGTACTCGTATCAAGCACAGCTTCAAAATTTTCACCAGCGACTCAATGGGTTATTCACAGCCCACCCCACTGATACGTTTATAATAACGGGCGATTTTAATTTTAATGGTTACGTTGAATGGTACCGACCGGTTGACAGTTCTGAACTACTACCTATTAATATCAGTAAACAATATTTAACTGATTTTTTTGATACGGTCCATATGTGTAATTTGTCTCAATATAATGGCGAGCGTAACGTGATAGATAGATTATTAGACCTTGTTTTCTCGAATGGTCCTGTCCAAGTTCATGAAAGTACCGATCCCTTAATATCACCCATTGACCCACAGCACAAACCCTTAGTGATCCAGGCCGATTTGGTAGTAAACCGCGACCTTACAGAGCGATTCGATACTAAGTACCTGTTTCATAAGGGCGATTACGCATCTATTAACTTTGGACTGGATTGTGTGGATTGGGTAACACTACTATCGGATCACTCTCTGGATCGCGCATTGGATCTTTTTTATAGTAAACTTTATGAACTAAGAGACATTCATATCCCCACTAAACCGCATAAAAAATCATTATACCCGCCGTGGTTCACCAGTGCGTTAATAAAGATATTAAATGAAAAGTTAAAATATCATAAAAAATACAAAAAATACGGCAATTTATGTGATTACCAGTCCTTTTCTCTGCTACGTAACCGAGCAAAGCGTTACGAAAACGACTGTTATCGATCGTATTTACAAAGGATTGAGTCATCGATTATCGAAAACCCCAGGGTCTTTTGGTCTTTTGTTAAGAACAGAAAAAGTAAAGTAGTGAAGTAGAAAAGAAAAAGTAGTGGTGCCTTGCCCAACGTTATGCAATATTTGGATAGAACTGCGGATACAGGTGAGGGTATTACGGAGCTGTTTTCTGCTTACTTCCGTTCCACATACCAAGCAACTGATCTTGTGTCTGTCGACAGCGATGTCGATGATCACGCGCACTCGGATAATTCTGTAAACTTGAACTTCGTAGAGATATCCCCGGATCGTATCTTCAAGTTGCTGACTGATCTTGACCCTTGTAAGTCGGGGGGACCAGACATGATACCCCCAATTTTTATAATTAATTGTGCTAAAAGTCTCGTTACACCCGTCTGTCTTTTGTTTGAACGGTCATTAAAGGAGGGTATTGTACCGCGGTTGTGGAAGTCAGCTTTTGTTACCCCTATCTTCAAAAAAGGTAATAAATCGCAGGTAGAAAACTATCGCCCTATTTCCAAGCTGTGTTTATTATCAAAGGTTCTGGAGCGCGTAGTCCACTCTGATGTTTACGATTCGATGAGGCATCAGTTTGGGGAGGAACAACATGGTTTCCTTAGAAACCGGTCCACGGCCTCGAACTTAATTCTCTCTAACGATATAATAACATCAGCAATGGAGGGGGGAGGCCAACTGGATGTCGTTTACACAGATTACGCTAAATGTTTTGACTGGATTGATCATGGTGTGCTACTCAGGAAATTACTAGCTGCAGGAATCCACGGCGACTTATTTAGATGGTTCTCCTCTTACATAGGTAATCGCACGCAGGCAGTTGTACTTCGAGGGTATACTTCCGGCTGGATTTCTGTTCCTTTTGGTGTACCCCAGGGCTCAATTCTAGGACCTCTGTTGTTTACCCTATTTATTATAGATATAAAGAATTGTTTCATTCATTCCCGAATATTACTGTACGCAGATGATATGAAAATCCTAAAGCCAATTCGCAACCTATCTGACACTCAAGAACTTCAGTCGGACCTTGAGCGATTTACAGCTTACTGCAACATAAATAAATTAGAACTTAACATCTCTAAATGTTATTTCATGACGTTTACACGTAAGTTGTCTGTAATCGGTCCAGGATACACCCTAGATGGCAAAAACATAAGTAGGGTGAACAATATTAGAGACCTGGGTGTGCTGCATGACGACAAGCTGATCTTTGATGGCCATATTGAGGCTATCGTCAGCAAAGCATGTAAGGCCTTGGGGTTCATCATCAGAACCTGCTCAGAATTCCAGTCCCTAAAATGTATTAAAATCTTGTATTGCTCCTACGTGCGCAGCCACCTCGAGTTCAACTCACAAGTTTGGAACCCGCAATACGACATTTACAGGAACCGTATCGAATCAATACAGAAAAAATTCCTTCGTTACCTGGACTACAAGCGGAAACAGTCATCAACTGACTACGATCACCGTTGTAAGCGGTATCACTTCCTGCCGTTGGAAATGAGACGCAACACTAGTGACATCTGCTTTCTAATAAACATTGCTAACGGATCTGTGGATTGTCCGGATCTGCTCTATAACCTGTGCCTGCAGACCAACCAGAATGGCCTCCGTAGGCGACCGCTCCTGCATGCACCGTTTGCATCAACAAATTATAGACGCAATAGCTTCAGTATACGTAGTGTGAGGGCATTTAACGACTTATCTGCGCAATTTGAAATCGACCTCTTTTGTACTAGTGCACACAGTGTAAGAAAACTAATTAATAGGGAGTACTTTGGGACGACGACGGCGACGGTAGAGGACAGATGACCTTGAACAGGCATCTGGACCCAATCTAGTTTTTTATGAACTGTTTTATTTTGTTATTTTGGTGACGGTATGTTGATGTGTACAATGTTTGGATTTTTTTTTTTTTTTTTTTTTTTCGTTGTTTTCATTATGTTTATTTTCAAACCGGCGACTATAGTGTCATCACTATATGTGGAAGCTTGTTTTTGGCAAGTGTCACTGACCACTCTTGATTAATGATTGTAAACTCAATAGCTGTAAGCTTTCCTAAAAATAAAATAAATAAATAAATAAAATCTTACGTGTCAGCCGCTGTGCCACAGCCAATTACAGTCCCGGGCGTCTCGGACTATTAAAGTAAAAATATGTCACCGTCAAAATAAGTATCTACCTACTTACTTAATCTTGGATTTTAAGTTACCTATAGTAAAAAATACTACGCCTGTAAGTTTTGGACGAGCCACTAATAATAACTAAGGTCTGTAAGAAGTGGAAAACAAATAGTCACAAATAATGACGTTAAAAACCACGACCAACGAGTCGGTAGGGTCTCTTAATAAAAGTTTATAAGTAAGCGCCTGAAAGTTTATATCGAGCAACACCTGTATTCGCTTTTTTCTACTTAACAAGTGCAAGTTTAATCAACGCTAAGTTGCGAGCTTAATATCTAGCGTTGCTTTTATAGCGAGTTTTTATTTTTATTAATGGTTCCAGCCAGGTTAAACGGTTCTTTGTTCTTCTTTATCTTATAAATATATCCCTCTTATTGAGCGGAGCTCTCAACGGGTGACTCAAATTATTTTTCAAACGATTTATGTTAAATTGTTTCTCGGCGAATACTCGGCCGATTTCGGATTTTCTTGCACTCATCAAAAGCTTACAGAATTACCCAGGTTATTACGATGCCAGAATTTTGAATTTAAACTCGCTTTGCTCAAATATATGCTGCAGCGTAACGGTATGTTTCGCGACTGCGGCGACCTAGTATAATTATGTACCTACTGTAATTAATTTAGGTTACAAGTTTATTAACATGAAATAGCTGATGTTGTCCTCGGAATCGCTTATAATATGCCAGTAACATTTTTCCTGACATTCGATTTTGAAACCAAACTTACTACAGAGTAGCCCACTTTTATAATTCTTTTTGTATTTCATATGGTAGGTACATACCTACCTATACCTCGAAGTTGCCCCCATATAAATTAGAAATAAAAACATACCCATAACATCCTAATAACATTTAATTATTATTTAGGTATCGTTTTTTAGTGTTTTTAAAGTCGGTTTTTGTTAACTTTTTTAAATCACTTATATTTGTGTATCTTCTTCTTCTTTTAAAAACGTGGCTCCATCGATAATGATCGATGATTCGCCAATGTCAAGGTAATGCTTGATTAGTTGATAGTCCCGCACAGAAGAACTAGTTATTCCTAACTAGCTCCAGGTGCAGGACAAGAAACGTTGTTCGGTATGTGAGTATCTGGCAGCCCGATTTTTGCGGAGCGCCAGAGCTAACCTAAAAAGCCACCAGCCATACGCTCAGCAAAAATCGAACTCCTATATTTGTGTATAAAATATGAACCAATCATCATTCACTGTCACGAGTGTCATTTACAATATACATAGTTATAAATACTAAAAATATTTACATAACAAAATATCGTTTAAAAAATCCTCCGGGTCATTGCCGACTGGGAAGGTTCCCAGAATGCTGGCTGTGTTGCCACGTTGGATGGCGATACTTATTCTTTGGGCCAGAAAATAGCCAGTCTTCTGGTCCTGAGAAGCATTGATTAAGCGTTTAGCAATGTCTCTATAAAGGCGGCAAGCACTCGGACCCCATGACCCCAGTGTCTCAACCCCAAACGGCTCAAATATGTAATTACCTGCTAGGTTAGCATATTTACGCCGTTTGAGGCCTTCAGCCGATGCAGCAGCAGCGCCGGCATATCCGGATGTGCTTGGAAGGTGTGAAGGTGTCAACGCATGTAGCGTCCCACACCAAAGGCTTTCCGGTCTCAATATCATCAAGCTATGTCCAACTAGTCTTACGAGTTGATCAACCATACAAGTAAATAGACACGAAGAAAACAATTATGACTATTTAGGTCGCCTCGAACTTTTTACAATTTTATACCTAATATTTATGGTATCATAACCACAATAAGCGGTAGTAAAGTGCCTCATATATCTGGAATATTCCTACAACGTATGCCCCTGTTGTGTCCAGCGTCTCTCTCATCGCGTTCATGCAATATTCAGAAGCTTTGCAGTAGAACGTGACCGATATTTTGATCCTATTGTCGTTAACACTATAAAGTACACAATATGCTGTTTGTCACGTTTATTCTATGATAAGTCAAAACTGCGTTAATTAAACCGCCCTCTATACTTTACACAAAATGTAGGTTTAAATAATGTTAATGCAAAAAATATCTTTTAAAAAAATCGACCAGAATTAAGTGAGTGTAACTGGGAAAAATTATATATTAGGTATTTGAAATAAATTTAAATACCTAATATACCAGTTATTTTTTTTAAATCAAGTTTTTATCTTCATAATATTGCATTGTGATGCGACTTACCTACATACGCGGGAAGGTTTCGCTTTACGCTGGATGTGTCTGATACTCAGTTTACCTAGCTCGCGTTATGTCTAACCAAAAGTAGAAGTAGGCATAACGCTAGTTAGACTTACTTCGATACAGCCCAACAGCTATTAAGACCAAATAATAACCAGACCAACTGAGATTTAGTCTTTTAGCGCTTTCTTAACTCAACTCTTAACCCCAAATGATATTATATTCAGGATGTTACAAAATACCCCGTAAAAAACACTTCAGACCCACGGTACCCCTGGCCATACCCCTGGTGGTACCGTGGGTCTTTTAAAGTTAAACGGTACCACCGACTAATAGTGATGTGATATTAACATCTACGACTGAAAAAAACTGATTATTCCCAGTTCGTTCAGCTTCATGGAACTCATGAAGCCAGTTCCACTTGGAACTTTTGCAACCTTACAATATACGATTTTTGTCCCATTTGTTCCATGTAATTTTATACTACTTTTACCGCTGACATTATTTAAATAAAAAATATTTTAATTTTAAATTGTTTTATTTTTATGATCGCCTGGTACTTTTTGAGAATAATGAGTTCATACATTCAATCGGCTTTCACTGAATTTAAAAGAATTTAAAATCTTGAAGGCTCTTATGTTGTTACGTATTCCTGGTACGTTTGAGGTTTGTGTCTTTTATAATGGACAATCATTTTCATCTGTACTCGGTGCACCTGTTGACACATTTAAATAAACTAAAGGGATCGAGATTCGAATGCGATTTCGAGAGTGCATATGTAGTTCTGTAGTCCTAGTATTTTATTCAAAGAATCAAAGAAGAATCAAAGAATCCACAACAGCTCTGTCTACCTCATCAAAACATAAAACAGAAGAATCTAGGACATTTTTTAAAGCACGATCATAGGTGAACGGTTACTGAACAAAACTTGTTCGAACACATTTTGAATAAACCAAGCTGAGCGAGATAACTGTTGGCGAGTGCTCTTTTGTAGTTCTGTACTCCTATTATTTTTGTTGTTTGTGTATCTTATAATAGAGAGTTAAGGGACCCAAGCGGCTCTGGTAAGATATATCCATAGTGCCCTACTACATGATACATTTTTTTTGTCCCGATGAAAAATAAAGAAATGTGTGAACAGGGTGCACGGAGTACAGATGAAAATGATTATCCATTAGAAAAGACACAACCCTCAAATGTACCAGGAATACATAACATAAGAGCCTTCAAGATTTTAAAATTCTTTTAAATTCAGTGAAAACCGATTGAATGTTTGAACTCATTATTCTGAAAAAGTACCAGGCGATCATAAAAATAAAACAATTATAATTAAAATAATTTTAGTTTTAATATTTTATAAAGCTAGCTATAATATAAATATTATTTTTCAACTTAAGTGTACAATTTCGGCTATATTGCGAATCTGCTATTTTGAGAATCTCATATTTCGAGAATCTCATATTTTGCGAATCTGATATTATGCGAATAAGGGGCTAAAAGCTAATCGAAAATGAAGTTTAGGCATAACGCGAGCTATATAGGTAAACTGAGTATCAGACACATCCAGCGTAAAGCCTTATGCGAAGTAGGCAAATGGCGACTTAGGCAAACAGATACTTATTATAGGCTAAAAGCTAATCGAAAATTAAGTTTAGGCATAACGCGAGCTAGGTAAACTGAGTATCAGACACATCCAGCGTAAGGCAAGGTTTCAGCTCAATCGGAAACAGGGAAATATGTTAAATTTAATCTGCCAGATTTGATTACCTACACACGGACATCGGGACAGGTGAAAGTAAATAAAAGCAGGTGAAAGTAAAAAAAAAAAAACAACAAAACAAGTTCTTTTCATTCTTGTCTCTTTGTCTCTATAAATATAATTCCACGCTAATCTCGGAAGTTACAGAATGCAGTTTATTTATTTATTTCTATTTAGGTCGCCTTAAGGCAACCTTAAGGCAACAATTCGGCTTTATTTAATCCATATTTGTTCGAAAAACGTTATCGTCAATATAAACCATTATATGCGGGTGTAGCTACGGGCACCAGCTAGAAAGTAGGTACACCAACAATAGGTAATACACGACGAATTATCTCTTTATCAATACTGCATGAGTTTGAGAAGTTACTACGGCGCTAAATGTATGTTATTGTTAAGGTTTTAAGTTAAGAATTCCATCTCTGCTATGTTATTAAAATAGTTTCAAAGTGGGTCAGCACATATTCACAGGCAAGCTTTTTAGGCTGTGTGAACTGTTTCTGCTTCATTCATTGGAGGGATTTGTAGTGTATGGTATCTATTCATTTCTTGATTAACTTTACACTTGTAGTTGACAAGTGTACAAAGAGGCTTTATTGAGTTTGCATATAACCTAAAGCCACCAGGTGATCAAGTCACTTTATCAACATTGTAATCAAAACCACTGAAAATGCCTACATTTTATATGTTGGTATATATTTTTTTTAACAAAAATCATGGACTCTTTTGCCAAGGCACTTGGTTAGTGATATCAATTCCTTAGAAATTAAGGGTATGGAATTTCTTCCTCTTTTTTCGTTATTTTCCAAGGAAATTGATGTTTGCTTTGTACTACTTTCATTTTAGCTTTCGTATCCTTATTTCCCCAACGCTAACAAGGAACTACAAACACACGTGCCCGGAATATAGGTACTTATTGACATAATGTCTCAGCCTCTCATAGATGTACTATCACAATTTTGCTGACTTAGATTATTTAATTAATTAACTTTCATTACCAAGCAATTTTATTGAACACAAAATGACAGTTTAATAGTAAATTTAATTACCATAGTAGTATGTATGTTTAGACCTTTAAAACTACGCAACAGATTTTGATGGGGTTTTCAACAATGAATAGATAGGTTTTCGACGAAGGTTTTTGTGCACTTATATAATTGAAAAGCAGGTACCAAAGTGTGCTATTTACATTACATATTACTTATAGAAGTAGGAAAAGCGTTAATTGAATTCCTTTGTAATAATTTCAATACAGTTAATTAGTTAAAAGTACAAGTTTTGTAACAATGCGAGTTAATATATAATAATAGATTCTAATTCTCTGTCTAAAATTATACTAAATTATAGAAATGTAAAAAGAAAGTTTTACCTCAATTTGTTACATCAGATTTACTTGTCAAGACGCAATACACAAGTTTAAGACCCGAGAGACGAAATTAACTCATAAATCAAAGTTATGACGGCAGGAGACTCAAGTCTGTGCGGAATGAACCTTGTGTAATGCACTATTTATGTAAAAGCGAATAGCTGACATCTATGGAATTTAACATCGTTAAGGAAGGCAGTTAAGCTTAGATACGTTAAGGTTGTTTTTATTTTATTTTAGAACTAATCTAGCTTTAATGAGGTATCATTATCAATCACAGTTGTTTTCTAGAGTAATTCAATAGGTACCTACCTATTTTTGTCGTATTGGCTTTCGTTGAGAGACGCAGAATTAACAACAAAATTTTATGCAAGATGTGCACAGATATATAGCACAAAAAGGTACAAAATTTATTTCAGTCACGGCGTTAGCTAAATGAATAGTTTATCAAGTCAACACAAGATAAGACTTTTTTGTCAACAAGCAACATCATGAAGAAGTGGAATATACTGAAAGTATGCCTCCATCGTTGTGGGAGTTGAAAACTAGGACCATGATAGTGAAAGTGAGTGCGTAAAACTTTAATAGAAAGCTGGTGGAAGAGCAACGAATAGGGCGTAGGTACTGTTCGACCCGTTGCTATGAGATAACGTAAAGACACATCAGCCTCCTGTCAAAAATATGAGTACGATCCAAACACATGTATTGTAGGTACTTACATACACAAGAAAGTTATTAAATTTTCAAACCTTATCCCCACGAATGCTTTCATTCATTTTAAATCGTGAGAGTGGCTGGTCGGCCATCTTAACCCCCATACTACTTGTATAATTCTTTTATAATCTATGGTCAGCTGACATTCACCCGGCGTCCGCAACACCTGTGTGGCGCCACTTGTCATTCCACGTCCACCATCTTTGAGACGTTCAAACTAATTTTCTCCACAAAATAAGCAATATAAAATCAATATATAGGTTTACGATGCGGGTACATACAAAAGCCTAGTGTGAGATGTATCGAAGCTTTGTATTTTTAATGCCTGTTTAATGCGCTGCCAGCTCCAAGGCGCAATGCGAAATTGTAAAAGTTTAAATTCACCTTCCAGGCTCTTAGGTTGCCAAGCAAATTGGCTTGAGGCGCAGAATCTTTTTTACAACATTGATTAATAAACAGATAGTTATGTTGTGCTTGGAACAACCTCTGTTCACTGTATGTTGTATGCATTTATTTTATGTTGTAATTGTGTTTCCTATTCGTAATGATATAATGAAATTTAAAAAGCTATTTTGCCATTAAGTTATTTAATTAGAAAGTTGCTTGAAAAATGAATGAAATTTTAACTTTTTAAACCACTCCAATTTTTACGATTCGTGACTGGTGAAAATATTCCAAACAATATTTTTTAACATATTATGGATGAATATTGATTCGAAGAAGACGTTATGATCTTTTCTAGTCCTAGTCTACCACGTCACACCTGACCTAAATCAAACTATGGATAACTTTAGGTAGTGAGTTGGATAAGTTATGTCACTTTAAAATTCACGAATATTTTCAAGAGTTTGCAGAATAGTGTAAATTTCCATTTCAATGAGAGAGACTAATAGGGGGAAAGATATAAGCGGATAAAAGCAACGGTTGTTGTGAATTTTACAAAATTAAATTTAGAATTTTAACTAGCGTTAGACTACTAGGAACCTACATACTTCCGAGACTTGAATGAACTATGGAATTAATGTAATTATTTTATAAGCAATGAAGTATGAGTAAAAGTTAGCATACTTCATTGCTTATAAAATATATTCATTTATTGGCATCAGAGCCCTTTTAACTGTGTCTAAACGTAATTGCAACATTACGCACAGCATACCATAGTAGTTAGTTCCTCAACTACTGGTAGATGGCGCTCTGGCGACGCCGTAAGTCGCGATATTAACACAATATGATCACAAAATTAGACGTCTTGGGCTAGTGGTGTCTTGGTCAGTTGGTAAAATGTTCCTCCTGGAAAGTGACCAGTCGCTGGTTCAAGTCCAGCCCAAGACTAAAATTTTTGGGATTCATATTGTAAAATTATATTGAACTACGGAACCCTATAAAACGTCTTAACAATATCTAAATGATTCCCTACACTTCAGAGTAGAAAACATTTTTTTTTAATAATTTACAACAAAAAAAAACGTATCATCTCAGCCCATTTGACGCCCACTGCTGGGCATAGTCCTCCCCCAAATAGGGGGAAGGGGGGAATATACCACGCTGGCCAGACAGGTTGGTATTGGGTTGTGATTCGAGTTTTCCTTCTCTAAACGTATACTCAATAATATTTTGTAAGACATCAATCAGGCAACAGATACTCTACTGATTGTGTCTGAAAGTTATACCAACTTGTAAACAAAGTCCCGCTAGTTCTGAGCAACGACTTGTACGTGACAACTGAAGGAAACTTTGTTCTTGCTGTACATTTAAGTTGTTTAGTGTAACGGTCTTGAGGTTCCTTTTGATTGTTAATTGCTGGTTGGTAAATTAACTTTTATTTCATTACTGTAGTTTGTTTTTGAAATAAAAGATTAAATTTTTTTTTGTTTGTTATTATTATCATCTGCGATCAGTCCTTGACTATGAGCGGATCTGTTGTGCGTTTTGTGTCAAGCCAAAGGTGCTCCCCAGCGGTAGCACCCTTCTCAGTATCGGGAAAGGTAGCTAATGTTAATTAGCTCAGAAGCCAGTTCGTTAGGGTGGTTCCTTAACCGGTTCTTATAGTTTTAAGCCAAGAGTCTTATTTCCTCCTTCACTGTGTTGACAAACCATGGCGAGTTGGCCAAGTTTCGCAGGATACCATTCTGCACTCTTTGCATAATGGTTAGGTTAGAGTTACATGCACTTCCCCAAAGCTGGAGTCCGTAGGTCCATATTGGCTTCAGGATGGTTTTATAAATGAGTAGCTTGTTATCCATGGATAGGACAGAGTTGCGGGCCGTATCCCAGTAGTTCCATTCTCTAGTTCCATTATGGAACTACTGGGATTTTTTTCTCCCAGTAGTTCCATGGAACTAGAATACCTTTTCAACCTAATCCCATTAGTTCCATTATATGAATATAAGTACAGTTGAATATAAACTTACCTATTTGCATACTACTGGCATAATAATAATAATATTATAATTGGACAAGAGGATCAATCTCTTCGTCCACGTTCATAACCAAGATTTCATAACTGGTTATGAATATGGATTTTTTTCATTGTTTCATAACCAGTTATCAAACAATACATTTTTTCCATTTTCACAACCAGAACCTCCTATTCTGTTATGATCGCCTGGTACTTTTTCAGAATAATGAGTTCAAACATTCAATCGGTTTTCACTGAATTTAAAATCTTGAAGGTTCTTATGTTGTTATGTATTCCTGGTACATTTGAGTATGAATATAAGTACAGTTGAATATAGACTTACCTATTTGCATACTACTGGCATAATATTATTATTGGACAATCATTTTCATCTGTACTCGGTGCACCTGTAGACACATTTCTTTATTTTTCATCGAGACAAAAAAAATGTATCATGCGCTTAATAGGGCAGTATGGATACATCTTACCAGAGCCGCTTGGGTCTCTTAACTCTCTATTATAAGATATACAAACAACAAAAGAACTAGGAGTACAGAACTACAAAAGAGCACCCTCCAACTCTTATCTCGCTCAGTTTGGTTTATTCAAAATGTGTTCGAAGAAGTTTTGTTCAGAAACCGTTCACCTTTGATCGTGCTTAAAAAAGTCATATAGATTCTTCTGTTTTATACTTTGACGAGGTAGACAGAACTGTTTATTGTACCCATATTTCGTTAGTCACATTGATGGTAAGGTCATCTTTTACTGAGCGAAGCGAGCGTAGCTCCTTATCAGGTTACTCCAAAACGACTGATAGGTCTATAGGAGCTTGCAGCATCTGGTGGTTTGCCTGCTTTATGGATCATCATTATTGTGGATATTTTCCACAGTCGTGGAAAGTATCCCTGCAGATTAAGTCAAATCCTGGGGATTTGTTATTTTTAAGGTCCCTTATACCTCTTCTAATTTCACCAACTGTAATGGGCTTTGGAGGTAAGGACAACTGAAAATCCTCTTTCAGAGTATTATCGACTTCTCTCTCTGCTTCTTCACTGCAGCCTTCGTTTGGTTTGAATACTTCTGCTAAGTATTTAGCAAAGACGTTCGCTTTCTTCATTCCAGTTTTTGTCCATCCAGAGTCAGTCTTTATTGGGTATTTCATGTCTTGTGGACCTTTAAGCACCCTTGTTGTTTTCCAGAGGGAATAATTAGTGGATGCTATGGAAATATCTTTCATAACCTCCTTAAGTTCTTTGGTGGCTTTGTTTAACGCTGTCTTGTCACTGGGATGCCTGGTATGATGCCAGATACGGCGAAGTCTTCTTTTTTCGAGAACTTTTTGTTTTATGTCAAGTGGTAGGTTCTTAACAATTTGGAGATTTTTTTGGGTGGTGTGTTTTCCCAACAACAAGCAACTTGTATGACGTTGGTTATGAGGAACGTTGCCTCTTCTATCTCATCCGGAGCTTTTAGGAATACATTTAGTTTAAGACGTTTATCTATTTGGTCTCTGAAGCTCTCCCAATCGGTGTGTCTGTTATACAAACCGTGTCCCCTACCCCTACCCTCTCTTCAGAATGCATTATTACCAATGAAGGACAACCTTGACATCCTTGTCATAGACGTTCGTCGAGAGCTCAATAATAAAAACTACATCGAAAGATGTATAGGGCTAGCTTCGCGGAAACTAGGAATACTGAATAAGGTAAAGAGATTCTTTACACCGGACCAGAGGTGTCTGCTGTACAAGACGCAGATTAGACCCTGCGTCGAATACTGCTCTCACCTCTGGGACGGCTCCGCGAAGTATCTGCTGGACGCTCTCGACGCTATGCAGCGACGGGCTATCCGTATTATAGATTGTCCGGAGGTAACGGGAAGCCTTGAGCCGCTAGCTCAGCGCCGAACAATAGCTTCCTTGGCCGCATACTACCGTATTTACCACGGCGAGTGTTCTGAAGAGCTCTTTAATCTGATCCCACCCTCTTCCTTCCGATCCCGAACAACGCGTGGCGGGCAGAAATGCCACTCCCACACAGTGGATAGCATGTTCGCGAGAACCGAGCGTTTTAAACGTTCGTTTTTCTGCCGAACAATAGTGGCCTGGAACGCCCTGCCTGTGCACGTGTTTCCTCCCACATATAATCCTGGGTTCTGTAAGCGGAGCGTGAAGAGGCACATCAGTAGGTCGTCAAGTTGAGGACCACTCTCTATAGTATTGTGTGCTGTGAGAGTGGCCCACAATCGCTAGACGTCGTCACGACTTACCACCAGGCGGGCGGTGTCAATTTGGCGAACCCAATATAAAAAAAAAAAAAAAAACAAACATTAAGGCTTTGCAAAGCATATTAGAGTAGTACTAATAGTTAGTAGAACTGGATCGTGGTCTGAGCTGCCATCATGACATGCTTCAGCCTTCAGGTAGTGTTTTCCTAGTCCTTTTGTTACAAAGAAGTCGAGTAGGTCTGGCTTTCTTAGAGGGTCAGTTGGCCAAGATGTTGGTTCGCCTGTTGAGATAGCTATTAAGTTATTATTGTCGAGGCATTGTTTGAGCTGTCTGCCTTTGGTGGTTGTTAGTCTGGAACCCCAGTGGGTGTGTTTGGCGTTCCAGTCGCCTCCCGCAACAAACCTGCCTCTCAGCGTTGAGAAGTACGCAGAATATGTAGAGCAGTTGTTGGCATATTTTGGTGGGCAATAGGCGGCTGACATGTTGAAATGCCCTATTTTGTCTTCAACTGATATGGTGGTTGCCTGAATCTGGTGAGTTTTATATTCAGGAAGCAGATGGTGTTTAATGGTCTTCCGTATGACGATTGCAGTCCCGCCATGACCGGTTCCATCGGGGTGGCAAGTGGCATAGGTGTCGTAGCCCTCGATGGTGATCTTGCTTTTCTTAGTACAGTGTGCCTCTGTTATTAGTACTGCATCAAGTCTGTGAGTGGCTATCAGGATTTGAAGATCTGTCTTGTTTGGAGCTAGTCCATTAATGTTCCAGGTGACTATAAGATAAAAGATTTAATTAATAAATAAATATTTTGAACATTTTTACACAACGTCATCTAGCCCAAATTAAGCTATGGTGCCTATGGCTAAGAATAAAAAACAGGTGTTGTCTTTTAAGACTTCCAATCGGTTCTGTTTTCGAAACTGAGTCTCAATTTTGTGTAGGTATATGTCAAAAAAACAAACATTTGTGGATCGCACAATTATTTGATTCAAACCGGGAATGGACCAAGCGACTAAATAATTGAGGTGCTTTCTAATCTATATCTATACTACTATTATAAGAGGAAAGATTTGTATTTTTGTATGTTTGTAATGAATGAACTCAAAAATTACTGTACCGATTTCAAAAATTTTTTCACCATTGGAAAGCTACATTCACCCTGAGTAACATAGGCTACTTTTTATCCCGATAATGTATTCCCATTCCCGGTAATGTGAACCGGGAATGAATAAACTAAATCACGCGGGCGGAGCTGCGGCGATCAGCTAGTTGATATATAAATAGGGAACCCACCCAGATCTCAAAGGCCCCAACTACCCTCACGTGGGTACCTGCCCAACGGACGAGACTCTCGCAAACAGAAAAGTTCCCGGTTAGAGGTAATAAGCTCTACTCTTCGAAAAACAATCAAATTTACCGGCGAAAAGTAGGCGTATTAATATGTCTGCAGAGGTGAAATTAGGTAAATGTACGTATATACGTACATTTACCTAATTTCACCTCTTCAAATATATATATATTTGATAGAATATAACACGTCTTCATATTCAGTTGTAAGAGTTGTGACAAGCAAATGTAATCCGTACATGAGGCCGCTCGGTGGCTAAACTCTTTGCATAAATCAGAATACCGCATTCAGCCACTGCTAACTTTGTTCATTAATTGCCCACTATAGTGAATACTGCATAGAACTACGTACTACTCTAGTTGGACATAACTTGACTACCTTAATTAAAGACAAGTCGCTGTCTTAACAATAGTATAGTATGTACAATGTTCACTATGTTTAACATGATAATACAAACATACATATTTGTATATACAGACATAGACCGATATATACCTTAGGAACATATAACATTTATATTGGACTAAAATTATTTTTGAAATTAAATGTGTGAGAACTCTTCCACAAATATAATTTGTATTAATTATTGTTTGTGTTAAGCGTAGCTCTATAGACTTTATAAGATATAGACTTTTGTAAGAGCGTTACTACCTAAGGGTACTTTTAGAACGGAGAGATGAAAAGTTGGTAATTATTCGCATCACCTAATTTTATTCAGCTTGCTTTCTATATTTGAAGATTCTTCACAAATGAAATAATTAGTTTCTCCAAAACATTACAATATATTTTTCTCATTCTTGGCTTTCGTCACATTTGCGTGCAAGTTTTCAACTATAATTAGGTATATGAATATAGTTGACATCAGTGGAGTTATAAGATAGAGTGATATTGTTAGTTGAGTCCGTATTTACAACTAAACGTTGAAAAGGCTACTAAAGACTGTCATTATTTAGGAAACTTCTTAATCTACCAATCTGTGTACCCTCAACTTACAAAGACTGATACTGAGATAAGAAAATGATAACCCAGCTTTGGATGAGGGTAGGTATCAGATCCTATGGATCAAAGTGAAACTTTATTGACGGGCCGAAAACCTTTGCAGAACTAAATACGTTTAGATGTAAAAGGAGAGGATTCCTGTTAATAGTTTGACGTACCATAGTAGTTAGTTCCTCATCTACCGGTAGATGGCGCTCTGACGACGCCGTAAGTCGCGATATTAACACAATATGATCACAAAATTAGGTGTCTTGGGCTAGTGGTGTCTTGGTTAGTTGGTAGAATGTTCCTCCTGGGAAGGGATCAGTCGCTGGTTTGAGTCCCGCCCAAGACTATAGCTTTTGTGATTCATATTGTAAAATTATAATAATATAATTATATAGTTTGACGTAATCCTATCTCAGTTTGTAGCGCCTCCCTTGATCTGCATATGAATTTATATCACCATAAATTTTAATAAAGTGCACATATTCTCACACACACCGGCTATTTTCGGTTCTGGGCACTTCGGGTAATTATTTGCCAGAGCCTCAAAGGTCTGTCAGTAATTGTACCACGTGCAAATGAGGGTGACTTGGGTCCCGTGATGTTGATAGAGTCCTTAGTAGTAGGTAGTAGAGAAAAACATTTATAACAATCCCGTGAGAACGAAATTGATGTAAGTAATAGGCTTTTGCAACCCATTTTGACAAATCTCTGATATACTGATTGGAATCAGGCGTTACCTGGCGAAAGTCCATGATTAAACAATGGAAAATTAATGTTGAAATTTAGACAATTGCAATGATCTCGCTAACTATCTCGCAGAGAGAGCAGAAGCTGTCTCTTTGAGATTGTCTATAGATAATGCCTCGTGAGTAGGCGAAACATATGTCGACGTTTAACATGTCTTCTGGTTAGCGAAATCATTGCAATTATCTAAATTTCAACATCAATTTTCCATTGTTTTAAATCTCTGTTACTTTTTCATATTTAAAATGATAACGGTTATGTTTCATAATTTAGCAACCGTGAGAACAAAATGGTTGATAAGGGATTGAAAGAGGGATAAGTCTGAATGCTACATACGTAGTACCTTAGTATATCACATTAGTTATTTTTGGTTAAATTGTACTTACAACATTCAGGTACCTACTCTTTTTTTTTTAATTCCGCGAGACCGTGGCCGCTCCATTGCTGCCGCCTCCATTGCTGCGGGCGTCTCTGGTACACACCAGAAGGTATTTCCAGTGGCGCCCGGCAGATTTTGGCCACCTGTGTGGCCTCTTCGGGGGTTCAGGTACCTACTGAAGTAGTTTTAACAAGCATTTGACATTTTAATATATTTTACGGAAATTTTCCTCTACTGACATGAAATGACGTTAAGAACAAAGTATTGTTTACATAATAGACTTGGTGCCCATGACTGACAGACATACATACAACGGTCAGTAAGTATGATATCTTTATTTATGAATTATTATCTTTAATTAATTTGGGAGAACATCTTACTGGATACCGTGTGTTCCACTCTGTTGATTATTGGAGAAACAACATAATATCAAGTGCATTTCAAGGTCTTTGTTTATGAAGGTGTTTCAAAAAGGTCAGTGTATTATAATATAGGTATCACACAAGTGCCCACTTTTGATGAAAAACTAACTAAACTGCTGTAGATACCTAGCTGAAGTTTTGCAATAATTGCAACATTCGCTCACTGCAGACAAGCTCGACTACAAATATATTTTTTATAACTACTAAAATTATAAACAATAGAATGTCGGTGCGACGTTCACCGTTGTCTACGCCTACTAGCGTCGAATGTACTCGGTCGGAACCAGATTTAAACACTTTGCAATTAAAGGAATCAAAATATGTTAGTGTGAACACTTGTAAACGACGACTTACAAATCAGCCTAGCCCGACGTCTGAGGAATCTGACGTCCACCAGGACATCAGGTATATGTTGCTTGAGTGGAAGGTGGAGTTTCAGGCGAAGATTGATGAGATGTATAGGTGTCAAAATGTACTAATTACCAAGTTATCATCAGACATCGTGGAACTAAAGTCCCAGAATGCCAGAATTAATAAATCAAACGACGACATAGTTCAGTCCATGACGTTCATAAATAAACAATACGAAGACATAAAAACTGGCTTATCCAGCATGCAAAATCAACGGACAGAAGAAATCAAGATCTTTGAAAACCTCGAGAAGAGGGTGCAGGACCTCCAACTAAAAACTAGATCGTCTAATGTTGAGATTAGGAATATTCCACGGTCGGAAAATGAAACTGTGGTGGACCTACAAAGCATAGTTTGTAAAATTGGGCAGATCATTGGGACGCCAATGTCCCCATCCGATCTACGGGACATATTCCGGCTCCCTGGAAAGCCCGTTACAGTGCGCCCAATTGTTGCTGAGTTTCACACGGTACAAATGAAGATGGCCACTATCTCTGCAGTTCGACAGTTCAATAAAAACAAAAATGCTGAGAGTAAGCTAAATACACAATCTATTAAAATCCCCGGCAAGAACTTGTCTGTTTATGTGTCCGAGTATCTTCCCGCCAGCACTAAAAAGCTATTTTACCAGTCACGCGAGTATGCGAAACAGCACAGCTACAAATACTGCTGGACTGCGAATGGAAATGTTTTTCTTAGGAGGGAAGATGGAGACAAACAAATTTTAATTTCCTCTGAAAATAATTTACTAGAACTACAAAAAAAATGTGACAAATACAATTATATACTCAGGCAGGTTTTTGTTCAATAATTTGTTTAATAGTTGAGCTGAGTTTGATAAATTACTATTGTTATGTTGGGGCGGGTTGTATAGCATGTTTACCTGAAACAAAATATAGATTTAACTTAGAATTAAATTATATAAATAATACACATACTCTTCACTACAAACGCACACACAACATACACTATACCTATATTACACGTCTAAACATATACACACAATTCCACACATATTTACATATAATCTCTTACTTGCTCAATGGGAATATGATAGTTTTGACTCTCTTACTGCCGAACCTCAGAAACCTTACAACCCTATTTGAAATTTATTTACAATTATATACTAAGGCAACTTGTTGTTTATTAATTAAGCTAAGATTGTTAAGTTATTGTTGTTATATTGATGGTTGTATAGCATATTTACCTGAAACAAAATACATATTTAACTTAACATTAAATTATATAAATAATACACATACTCTTCACTGCAAACGCACACACAACATACACTATACCTATATTACACTCCTAAATATATACACACAATTCCACACATATTTACATATAATCTCTTGCTTGCTCAATGGGAATATGATGGTTTTGACTGTCTTACTGCCGAACCTCAGAAACCTTTCAACCCTATTTGAAATTAATTTACAATTATATACTAAGGCAACTTTTTGTTTATTAATTAAGCTAAGATTGTTAAGTTACTATTGTAATATTGCTGGTTGTATAGCATATTTACCTGAAACAAACTACATATTTAACTTAGAAATAAATTATGTAAATAATACACATACTCTTCACTACAAACTCACACACAACATACACTATACCTATATTACACCTCTAAATATTCACACACACTTCCACACATATTTACATATAATCTCTTACTTGCTCAGTGGGAATGTGATAGTTTTGACTATCTTACTGCCGAACCTCAGAAACCTTTCAATCATATTTGAAACACTATCTAGTTACTCTGGCTTCATTAATGGCTAATATACAAGATATTAATACGGAACTAGACTATGATCCTACCCTACACTCACATAACTGCCACCCAGAGGACTGTCTTACCTCATCATCTACCTGCCCTTATCCCAATTATTTGGGGTCGGCGCAAAAAGTCTTTCTCCTCCACACACCTCTGTCAGAAGTCATCTCTTCATTCACTCCTCTCCTTGTCATATCCTCTTTCACACATTCCATCCATCTTTTCTTTGGCCTACCTCTACTTCTTAAAGCCTCTATAGTCATACTTTGCACCTTTCTAACGACATTGCTTTCCTCTCTTCTCATAACATGTCCATACCATGAAAGCCGCTCGCTTCTCAATTTTTCATTCACTGGTGCAACTTTCAAACTTCCTCTAATATACTCGTTCATTACCCTATCCATTCTTGTCACACCACACATCCATCTTAACATTCGCATTTCCGCTGCATGCAATTGTCTTTCATCCGTCGCTTTTACGGCCAAACATGAAAGTCCATACAGGACGGCAGGTCTGACGACAGTCTTGTAAATTTTCCCCTTAAGTTTCGGAGGAAATTGGGGGTCGCATATAGTGGCTTTGACCTGCCGCCATTTCATCCAACCTGCGTCAATTCTGTGCTTCACTGTACGATCGATTTCCCCATCCTCCTGGATAAGAGAGCCGAGGTACCGGAAACTGGAGCAAACTGGTATTGGTGTGCCGTCTAACACCGTGGGTGTAGGACTGGAGAGACCGCCGAAATCAGAGAACATGTACTCAGTTTTGGTTCTACTGATTTTCAAGCCTACACTCTCCAGTTTACATTGCCATTCTTCCAATCTACTCTGTACCTCAGGCCCGTCTTCACCGACGAGTACAATGTCATCGGCAAATAGCATACACCAGGGGGTCTCTTCCTGTATCTCCGATGTCAAAGCATCCATTATTAACAGGAAGAGATATGGGCTTAGCGCCGAGCCCTGATGCAAGCCTACCGCGACACTGAACTCGTCGGTGTTGCCAGCAGCGGTTCGTACGTAGGTTTTCGATCGACAATACATCGCACAGATTAACTCTATATACTTCCCAGGCACACCTTTCTCTTTCAAGGCCCACCACAAAACCGTTCTGGGTACCCGATCGTATGCCTTCTCGAGATCTACAAACACCATGTGCAAGTTTTTATGTGCACGCCTATATTTTTCACACAGCTGGCGGAGTGCAAATATGTCGTCTGTAGTCCCGCGACCAGGCATAAACCCGAACTGGTTTTGGGTAATCTTGCTTTCCTCTCGCACTCGTTTCTCTATCACTTTCTCCCAAATTTTCATACTGTGTGACATGAGCTTAATTCCTCGATAGTTGCCGCAGTCTTGCACATCACCCTTATTTTTAAAAATGGGCACTAGAGAACTATTGCACCATTCACCGGGGATCGTCACTTCATACAACAACTTATTGAAGAATAATGTCAGCCACGCATATCCATCTTCTTCCAATATCTTCCACGCTTCCACTGGAATACCGTCGGGCCCTACGGCTTTCCCATTCTTCATATTTCGTACCGCTTTTCTTATTTCATTTCTATCAATCTCCTTCACTAAACCTACATTCGCACGTCTCTCTTCTAAATTTCCACTCCATGCATTCTCTTCATTCATAAGTTTTTCGAAATACACCTTCCATCGATTTCTTACTTCATCTTCTATTATTAAAATCTTACCCTTTTCATCTTTTATACATCTTACATGTCTTACGTCCTTCGTTCTATCATCTCTGTCTTTCGCTAAGCGGTAGATTTCTTTTTGGCCCTTAGTTCCATCAAGAGCATTGTATAGTTGCTCTTGGGCCTGAGATTTAGCTATTGCTACCGCTTTTTTCGCCTTTTTGCTCCATTCCTTATACTTCTCCGTTTTTTCTTCTTTTTCACTTTCATTCCCTTTTTCTTTTTGCCATTCCTTAAAAGCGTTCTTTTTTTCTTTAATTACCTTTTGCACTTCTCTGTTCCACCACCATGTATCCTTATCAAGTACACCTTTACCTTTCGTTTCTCCAAACACTTCTTTTGCTACTTTCCTGATACAACTCGCCATTTCATTCCAACATTCATCCACTGATTTATCCATCATATCTCTCATTTCTATCATTTTATTCACCACTCGTTCTTTAAACTTACTTGCATATTCTTTCTTCTCTATCAACCACCACATAATTCGAGGAGGGGGGCGTTTTTTGCCTTTTTGTGAGATTACTTTGGTCTTTAAGTCCATTATTAATAGCTTATGTTGCTTCACTACCCCTTCTCCTGGCAGCACCTTGCAGTCCTTGACACAGACCAACCTACTCCCCCGGATTAGGAAATAGTCAATCTGTGTCAAATGAACACCACTTTTATAGGTGATTAGGTGTGAGTCCTGTTTACGAAACCACGTGTTCACTATGGCCAGGTTAAGGGAGGAAGCAACCTGCAGTAGTGTTTCACCGTCACTGTTCCGGGTTCCGTATCCCCATCCTCCATGCACTCTTTCATAATCCTCATTTACTCTTCCTACATGTCCATTAAAATCTCCTCCTATACATATTTCTTCACTTTCTGGTATACTAATCATGACTTTATCAAATTCCTCCCAAAAAATTTCTTTCTCTCTGTCATCACACCCGCTCTGTGGTACATACACGCTGATCACATTTAGCACCATACTCTCCCATACTACTTTCACAACTATTATCCTGTCGTTTACTCTTTTCACATACGTCACGCATTCTTTCAAGTTACCATCCAGTACTACACCAACTCCATTCCTTTTTCCATCACTCCCAATGTAATATAACTTATATCCTTCACCAATCTCTCTAGCACTTGCACCCTTCCACTTAGTCTCCTACAAACATGCCACATTTATTCTTCTTCTCTTAAACACATCGGCCAACTCTCTTCCTTTCCCAGTCATAGAGCCTACATTCCAACTTGCATACCTCAGTCTTACTTCTCTTTCGCGATGGGCTTGCGTCTTACGTCGCATCCACCCCCTATGCGACAACCCTTGTCCATTTCCCACAGGTACCGGGTGCTGTCCCTGCGCGTCGCCTGTGGGGTACGCCCTAGCCCTATTTCGCTCTCTATTATTGCTCCTCATGTTGCAAAAATGGTTTTGGCAATGGTTTTTTTTACAACCGGCCGCCTGCCTGTCGTCAACCCTCCTTGGGAATGCTATTGTGGACGGTTTGTCCCCCGTCTGATGGGTTCCCTGCAGTGCTGGTTATTGTGCACCGGGCCATCTCCCTCAGTCGACTTCTACCACACCCCGGGTTGTGTAAGGGCTGGACCATTCTAAGTTTTTCCTTCGCTCCCAGGCCAGCATGGAAGATAGGACTGTCTTACCTATCTGACTAATTTTAAACTCGGCCTTAAAATAGTACACATAAACATACGTAGTATAAACAAAAATATTGATCAGTTTTGTGTAATGCTCTCGGTAACCAAGGTAAAATTTGATATCATAATATTCACCGAGTGCTGGCTAAGTAAAACGAGCACTCCACCCTCTCTTGACGGGTATATACCACATTGCTCAACAGATATACAAAATCAAAATGATGGCATAATTATGTACACTAATAAGGAACTTACATGTAAAATAAGAGAGCCCTTGTTTAAGAGCGGAAGCTGCTTAGTATGCCAAATAAACAACACCATTGGTATCGTGGCAATTTACCGATCACCCTCATATACAAGTACAGACGAACAGAAGGATTTCCTGGATAGTTTAAACAATGTATATAATGACTTAACTACACAACACCTGATCCTTATTGGTGATATGAACATCAACATATGCCCAATTAGCATAGATCCCTTATACGAAGAATATATGATTCTTAACGCGTCCCACGGACTCTTTCCTACTCACACCTATCCTACAAGAGCTAGCCAAAGATGTGTAGATCATACCTTTACAAAACTAAATCTTTCATCTACAACACTAGTTCTGGACTCTTATATCACTGACCATAAGCCCATAGTTTTCTTCATGGAACAAGCAGTGCTCAGTCGTAAACATGACGATCTAAAGAATTGTACAAATTATTCAAAAACGAAAATTGATATTGATAACATCGATTTCTCTCATATATCCGAAATAGACAATGCAAATCTAGCTACCAATAAACTCATTCATACTATATCAAGCATTATTGAATCAAATACTAAAATCGTAAATATACCAAAAAGGAATAGAATACTAAAACCCTGGATGACTCCGGGACTAGTTAAGTGCATTAGGAACCGTGATCGATTACAAAATAACCTGAAAATATAACACTCAGAATTACTTACACCCGTTACCGGAATTTTTGTAATCGGCTTGTCCAAGGGCAAAAGGCGGACTATAATAAAAAAATCATAGAGGAAGCTGGCGTGAACCCTAAAAATCTCTGGAAAGCTATTAAGACTGTCACCGATACCCATAAAAATGTTGACAGCCCTACAGAACTTCTAGGAATTCACAATGACCCTAAGCAGTCAGTAAACGAGGTTTGTCACTTTTTCACTTCAATAGGCAAAAAATTAGCTGAAAATCTAGCTCGCCTAGGGTGTGAGCACAGTGTCCCAGGAGTGAAACCACTTCCTCCAATCTCAAAAGCAACGAATTCCATGGTCCTACTTGATGTGAGCGAAGCTGAAATAGAAACTATAATACTTCAGTTGCGCTCGGACTGTGCGGTTGGGTGGGATGGAATATCATCTAACATTCTAAAACTTGCCCGAACAAAACTGATCCCTCCTATAACACATATTTGTAACCTGGCAATGAGGACTGGCGTATTTCCTGATGGCTTTAAAAAAGCAATACTCCATCCAATCCACAAGAGTGGTGACAGAGACTGTGTCAACAACTACCGTCCTATTTCAATACTCTCTGCTTTGTCAAAAATTCTGGAAAAAATATTAAACAAATCTCTAAAAAACTACATTAAAAAGTATAACATCTTAGCTGGTAACCAATATGGTTTTCGTTCAGAGTTTCTGTTCCGATTCTCCTGGATAAAATGGAAAGATTGGGCATTCGCGGGGTCATTCATGATTTATTTAGGGATTATCTCACAAATATAACCCAACTGGTTAAAGTAGGAAATCAGTATAGCGATGAATATTTGTGTAACTACGGCGTCCCACAAGGGAGTGTTCTAGGCCCTACGTTGTTCCAGCTATACGTAAACGACCTCTGTACGATGACTTTGCCACACACCAAAATTTTCGCATATGCGGATGACACGGCATTGGTTGTATCGGGTCCTAACTGGACGACAGTAAAGGAGAGGGCAGAATATGCGCTAAAGCAAGTTATGACCTGGTTGTCACAAAACTTGCTTACACTAAATGTAAATAAAACACTGTTTGTACCATTTTCCCTGTCTAAAGTTAATACCCCGCCACCAAACTTCTCAATCAAAGCCCATTCCTGTTCTTTGGATGCGGACTGCACCTGCCCGGACCTAGTTGGACAGGTGAGCGCAAAATATCTGGGCGTATATATAGATAGTGGGCTTAAGTGGGACATTCAAGTTGACACCGTGAGAACTAGAGTAAGAAGACTAATACATGTATTTAAAACACTACGCGATGCGACTACGAAACCAACCTTAAAAATGGTTTATCTGTCTCTCTGTCAGTCCGTAATACAATATTGCATCCCGGTCTGGGGAGGATCCCTTAAAACTCAATTTTTGAAATTGGAAAGAGCACAGAGAGCTGTACTTAAAGTTATGCACAAAAAACCGAGAAGATATCCGACAACACAACTTTACGCGGAAAGTGATGTACTGACTGTGAGACAGCTCTTTGTGCTCAGGACTATACTAAAAAAGCATCGAGGTGTGCCTCTACCTGACCCTAGGAAGCGCAGTAGGCAGCCCTTGTGTCCTGTTCTCCGCTGTCGGACCTCCTTTGCTAGACGACAATTCAACAGCCTGGGCAGCAAACTATACAACAAACTAAATATAAAGGAAGATATTGTGGGTCTTAACTATTACCGGGTTTAAAGAAAGCAATTAGTTGGCTACTCCAGCTTGATTACGAAGGCACTGAATCACTATTAAAATTCATTGAGTAATCTTCCACATAGAACCACAGCAACACGATGATTATTATTCTCAGGCCAAGAAATTAAAACTTGTAGAGAATAAAGTAAGGGAAGGCGAAATCAGTGGGGCGGCAAGGCTACTTTTTAGTAGCGATGTGCTGGCTCCTTATTCTGTAGAAACTTTGACGGGCTTGCAGAGTAAGCACCCACCATCCGCAGCTGACCTCTCTTTCCCTGATCCTCCGAACAACGATACAGAAAATCTTGAGACTACTGCCAAGGATGTGCGCACAGCTGTTGACTCTTTTCGTTTTGGATCAGCTGGTGGACTTGACGGTCTGACACCACAGCACCTTAAGGATCTGTTGTGTCCGAGCGCTGGGGAAGCTGGTGATGCACTTCTGAGGGAGCTAACAGCTCTAGTCAACCTCATGCTCTCAGGCAATGTGGACAGTGGCATCACAGATATTTTGTATGGGGCCAATTTATGTGCCCTTAACAAGAAGGATGGTGGCATTCGTCCCATTGCCGTAGGTAGCACTTTGCGGCGTTTGGCAGCCAAAATTTGTTGTCGTTTTTATAGTACGGAGCTTACTACCAAATTTCAGCCCTTTCAATTAGGTTTTGGTTCAAAAGGAGGTTGTGAGGCCGCAATCCATGCGCTTGCAACATACCTTGACAGTAGCGAAGATGGAGAGGTCATCTTGAAAGTTGACCTGAAAAACGCCTTCAACTCTGTAAACAGGGACACCTTGCTGACACAGGCCAAATTAGAAACCCCCAAAATATTTAATTTTCTTTGGCAATGCTATAGTCAGCCAACAAAATTAATTTATAAATACCACCTTTTGAATTCAGCCGTTGGATGTCAGCAAGGTGATCCGTTGGGACCAGTCATCTTCAGTTTGGCCATTAACCCAATAATTCAAAAAATTTAATCCAAATTTAACATTTGGTATCTAGACGACGGGACTTTAGGGGGAAAAGTAGAGACAGTTTTACAAGATTTAGCCCTAATAAAGAACGAGTTTCAGTCAATTGGCTTAGAACTGAACCCGAATAAATGTGAGGATTTTTATATCTGAAAACACAGATAAATTAATAACAATCTCCAAATTCAACTGTCTGGCCCCCAACATAAAAGTTTTGGACAAAACTTCTTTACGCCTCCTAGGGTCCCCGATTTTAGAAGATAGCTTTTCCACTTTTATCGAGGAAAAAATTCAAAATTTTGATCAGGTTATTGATAGTCTATGTAATATCAGTATTCATTCAGCTTTCACTATTCTTCGTTTTTGTCTTTTCGTACCCAAATTTACAATGTTCAGGACAATTTTAGAAAAATGTAGAAATGTTGGGCAGACTAGACAACTTAATACAAAATTCTTTGTGTAAAATTTTAAATGTAAATATTAATGACCGGGCCTGGGTCCAAGCGTCTCTTCCAGTTCGCTTGGGCGGGCTAGGTATTCGCAGAGTCACAGATGTCAGTCTGCCAGCATTTCTGTCGTCGGTCCATAGCACTGAAGAATTAGTCAGGAAAATTTTGTCAAATACACTGATTGATTCCGAGGTGCGATGCAAGACCGATGCCATAAATGCTTGGAGGATGTCTTGCCCGACTGTGGGATTCACCGCTCTGTAAATTGAGAATTAATACACTAATTGACACTTCTGTCAATATTTCAGAGCGTGCACGCCTACTAGCTGTTGGAGAATGGGAGTCAGGGTTATGGATCCAGGCGCTCCCATCGCCCAACATCGGTACAATGTTGGACGACACTACCTTCCGCATTGCCACTTGCCTTCGGCTGGGTACACCTTGTGTATCCCCGCATCATTGCACCTGTGGAGTAGCCGTCGATAATATGGGACACCATGGCCTTTCTTGTAGCAGAAGCGCAGGTCGTATATCTCGGCACGCTATTCTAAACGACATAATTCGTAGGGCTCTTTCCACCGAATCGAAGCGATGGAAAGAGACCGGACGGTATGTCGTTGCTACCGTCGAAAATGGGAAGGCCTTTGGTGTGGGACGCTACATGCGTTGACACCTTAGCACCTTCACACCTTCCAAGCACATCCGGATGTGCCGGCGCTGCTGTTGCATCGGCTGAAGGCTTTAAACGGCGTAAATATGCTAACCTAGCAGGTGATTACATATTTGAGCCGTTTGGGGTTGAGACACTGGGGTCATGGGGTCCGAGTGCTCGCCGCCTTTATAGAGACATTGCTAAACGTCTAATCGATGCTTCTCAGTACCAGAAGGCTGGCTATTTTCTGGCCCAAAGAATAAGTATCGCCATCCAACGTGGCAACACAGCCAGCATTCTGGGAACCTTCCCAGTCGGCAATGACGCGGAGGATTTTTTAAACGATATTTTGTAATGTAAATATTTTTAGTCTATAATTATGTTTATTTTGTAAATTGTAAATAAATGTTTAAACAGCAACACTAACACACACAACACACAGATGCACACACACTACACACACACACACACACTACACACTACACACACATACACACACTACACACACACACACACACACTCACACACACACACACACACACACACACACACACACACACACTACACACACACACACACACACACACACACAGTAGGTATGGACTTTTTTTATTTTTTTTTATTTTTTTTTTTTTAATTCCGCGGCCCAAGGCCGCGGCCGCTCTAACGTCCGTTGCCGGGCGTCCCTGGTTACTAGCAGAGGGTATGTCCAGTGGCGCCCGGCGGACTTTGACCACCCCTGTGGTCTCTGCGGGTGTTTGGTCGGGACGAGAATCCCGCGTCATTGGGGTCGGGTTTTATCCCGCGTCAGTGAGTGAATCTGGTTGCGTGCTATGGGGCAAAAGCCCCGCAGCACGCAACCCTTCTAGCCTGCTTCTGTAAGGACGGTGGGTGGCGATCCCGCCGTCCTCAGGCCCCGATCATGGAGGACGATAGTCTTGGGCGCAGTCGCGTAGTCTGGGGCGGCCTGGCCGCCGACTACGGAACTCGGCGGGGAGGGTACGCTCCCTCTCCCTCCCAGCCGCCTCCTTCGCGAGCATGACTTGCTCGCAGAAGGACACGGCCGCGTTCCACCTACTCCCGCTGGATACCATGGCTTGAAGCATGGTCCCAGCGAGAGGGTATTCACGCCCAGACCCACTACGAGGTCCCGGCGCTGACTCGCCCACGCTGAGCACTCCACCAACGTGTGGAGTGCGGTGTCGTCGTCGGAAACCTCGCAGTGTTGACACCGGGGTGTGACCTCACGATGCATGCGAAACAGATAGCTACCGAAGCATCCATGCCCGGCAACCATCTGCGTCGCACGGTACGTGAGGTCACCATGCTGCCTCTGCAGCCAATCGTCCATGATCGGTCTCACCGCCGCGATGAAGATGGCACCCCCCTTGGGTTGCTCAAGTCGCACCCTCCATGACTCCATGAGATCCTGGCGGAGTTGGGACCGCTGGTCCTCGATTTCTCGAGACGCAGGCCTGTGGTCCCGCTCCAGCGCCTCCTTGCGCCATTGGAACAATGACGCAAGGGCTCTCGCTTCCAGGTCCCATGGAGGGGTCCCGGCTAGGAGACATGCAGCCTCTCCGGAGATCGTGCGGTACCCCCGTACGGTTCTGACGGCCAAGGTTCTAAGTGGTCTGTTTAACAGAGTCACGTTCCCCTTGACCGCCAACCTATCCGCCCATACGGGAGCCCCGTATAGGGCCATACTCCACACGATCCCCAGGTACAGTCTCCTGCAGGAGGCGTTGGGTCCCTTTAGGTTGGGCATCAGTCGCGAAAGCGCGACCGATGCCTGCGTCACCTTGGGGACCAAACTTTGGAAATGTGGTCCGAAGTTCCATCGGCTATCAAGTACGATCCCTAGGTACTTCATCGAGGGCTTGATGCCGATGCTAACGCCTCCCACATTTATGCTGGAACCTTCTGGTGGACCGTTCCGAGGTCTGTGAAAACACAGAACCTCGGACTTGTGCAAGGCCACCTCCAGTCCCAGCTGCCGTATCCGACCCACGACTCGAGCAACACCCGTCGTGACCTTGAGTGCTGCCTCCTGGTACGTTGCACCCCGCGCCGTGACGAGGGTATCGTCGGCGTAGCACGTTACGCCGACACCCCTAGGCAACGCACCCCGCAGCACCCAGTCGTAGCCGATGTTCCACAGAAGCGGTCCCAGGACCGACCCCTGCGGAACACCGCACGACACATCTCGCCGAGCTGGCCCGAGCCAGCTGGGGAAAGCTATGGCCCTCTCCGAGAGATAGGCCCCGACAATACGACGGAGGTAGAGAGGCGTTTCGTGATACACGAGCGCCTCCCTAACGCAGCTCCATGGCAAGGTGTTGAACGCGTTGGCGATGTCAAGAGACACCGCCACCACCACCTTGCCCTGCGAGACTGCTTCCTCCGTCAGGCTCTTCACGCGCATGATCGCGCTCACGGTGGAGCGTCCCCGACGGAAACCGAACTGGTTATCCGCCAGGTCTGGCCCCACACTCGTGAGATGCTCGACGAGGCGTTCCGCGATAATTCGCTCAAAGAGCTTACACACCTCGTCGAGCAACACGATCGGCCGATATCCGGACGGTGAGTCCACCGGCCGCCCCGCCTTACGGATCAGGACCAGTTTCCCCGTCCTCCACACCTTGGGAAACTGGCCCCTTTCGAGGCATGCGTTAAAGAGCCCCATCAGTCGAGGCCCGAGTTCTTCGAGGGCCAGGACCCATGCACGGCCAGGAATGCCGTCGGGTCCGGGGGCAGTGATTTTCCGGCGTTTAAGCCAGAGTACTGCCGCACCTAGCTCCCCCACCCTGACTTCGGGTACGTCGTCTTCGCTGGTGCTATCCGCGTCGGGCAGAGACGGAACCATGCGCGGAGGGACGTGCTCCTCAGCGCTCGTCGGAAACAGGGAGCCCATGACCCGCTCCAGCTGCTGCGGCTGGAGACTCTGGGTCAGTGGGGGCGCCCTAGGTCGGAGTTTCTCCCTGACCTGTAGGTACGGGCGCCCCCATGGGTTCTGCTGCAGGGTCTCCAGGAGCTCCTCGCGGGCCGCCGTCTTGGCCCGCTTTATCGTCTCCTGGAGATTACCTTTAGCCTCCCTGTATGCCTGAAAAAGCTCCGCCTCTCGGGCTGCCGCGTCGTCTGGGCGGCGACGCCTCCGGCGAAACCTGGTGTACCGGCGGCGGGCGGAGATGCATGCTGCGCGCAGCTCTGCAATCTCCGGCGACCACCAGTACACCTGCTTCCTGGCCGGTCTGGGTGTAACCCTAGGCATCGCCGCATCACAGATTTGCGACATGGCTCTCCTGAACCACTCCGCCTCGGCATCTACATCGGCAGGCCGGTCCGGCGCCGGAATCCAGGCATGCACGATGGATGCCTCCAGGAGAGCCTCCCGATCCAGATGGTGAAGTGCCCAACGCGGATCCGGGGGATTTGCCACCGGCTGTGGAAGGTCAGCTGGGGGGACGACATCGAACCGGATGTACCGATGATCCGAGTGCGTCTCCTCACCCTCCTCCACGCGCCAGCCTGTAATACGGCGGGCGAGGTCAGGGGATGCGAACGTTACGTCCACGATCGATTCCCCCCCCCGCCGCCAAAAGGTGGCGACATTCCCCCGGTTGAGGACCTCCAGACCACGTGTTCTGGTCCAGTCCTCAAGAAGCCTCCCCTTGTCCCTGGTTTCCCGGGAGCCCCACGCCTCACTCCAGGCGTTGAAGTCTCCCAGGAGCAGGACAGGGCGAGGACGGCACGCAGCGAAGACGACGTCGAGCTCAGTGAGCCATAGCTCAAACTGAGACTCGTCAATGTTCGGCGAGATGTAGGTGGCCACGACTGCCAACCCATCATAGTCCGCCGCAACACACCCGCGGCCCCTTGCAATGATCGCAAGGCGCGAGTTGTCTGCGGCGGACCCCCCAAAGATACAACAGGCCGAGCCGTCCCCGTCCACCGGGCTTCCCGGGTGGACGTAGTACGGCTCGGCGACCACGGCCAAGTTTATGGACCACTGCCGGATGCTCTGGTACAGAAGATCCTGAGCAGCACGGCAGTGGTTCAAATTCACTGTCAGGATACGGATACGGGCGTCAGACATTAATTGACGTCCATAACCGCATCCCGCCGCGAAACAACTGGCCGCGCAAGGGCGGCACCCCCACCGCTCTCAGCGGACGGACGAGGTTTTGGCCTCGAGGCGGCGCAGGTTGTGCTGCCGACCCGGTGATCCGCGGTCTTGCCCTCCGCCTCGCATCTAAAGCAGCGAGGCGGGGCGTCACAGGCACTTGCCTTGTGACCGGGCCGGCTGCAGCGGAAGCACCGATCGCCCACGGTGACTTCCGCTGTACACTGCACTCCGACGTGCCCCACCACCATGCACCGGTAACATCTGGTTTCCCGGGCACGAAGGAGGTGCACCTGCGCCTTTAGGAAGCCCCCTACGAGGAGGCTTCGTCCGTCCGCCACTTTCAGTGCCGCCGCGACGGGGCACTGGACGACTGTCATCCCGTGACCAGTGGAGCCGAAGGAGATATCTCCAGCCTTCACCTGGTCACGGGGGCAGCCGCCCGCCTCCACGACGGCGGAGACAACTTCCTCCGTCGTGGCCGCGTCATCCAGACCCGTGATGCGCAATGCGGCGCATTTGGTGGGTCTGGTGACGCGGACGGCTTCTTGGTCCAGCGCGTCCCTAAGCTGAGCCGCTAGGGCGTCAGCTTTAGGGCCGCTGGAGGCGCCGGAGACCTCGAGGAGTGTCGTCTTGCACCGGAGCCCCCCCTGTATATCGAGGGCCGAGAGGTTGACTGAGGATTTCACAGTCCTCAGTACGTCGGCGTACCCCACCCCCTACTCCACACCTACCGTCGTCACCGTCAGGACGACGGCGGTGGAGCGAGGAGGGCGGGGCCTCTTCGGCGCCTTCGCCGCGGCGGCTTTGGCCACTTTCTTTGCGGCCTTCGTCTTCCTCTTCTTGGCCCCCACTACTTCCCATCCCTCCCGTCTGGAGGGATGTAAGGAAGCAGCGGGAGCGACGATAGAGGAAGAGGAGGCGGCAGGGGTGCCACTCTTCTTGCCGCGCCCCTTGGCCTTCCGCGCCTGGGCCGCGGTCTCGGCCGGTATCCGGCTCACCGAAGCG